>QRDG01000151.1:0-374293 GCA_012064385.1 Puccinellia tenuiflora | reverse complement strand
CAAAAAAAAAAAACCAAATTCCACAATTTGTGAACAAAATAGCAATGCAAATTCATATGGCTTGGTCCTTAAAAAATATTTCAACAGAACGCACAGTCATTTGCCCTAACTATGGCTGTATTTAAAAAAAAAGGTCTGATTAATAGTCATTGTAATGGAAAAAAAAATGATTGGGTTAATTTCCAGAATAACCACGACATTGAACAAATGTTTGATTAGGTACATAATTTGACAAAATGCAAATTCATTTACTCTAATTATGGCTTGATTCCAAAATGAATTTAATAAATACAAATAGCTTTAAGCAAAAAAATATTTGCTTATATACATTTTCAAATAGAATGAAACCAAATTGCACAAATTTGTGAAAAAAATAGCCACCGCATTTAAAAAAAAAAGAGTAAAATTCATTTGCTCTAGCTATGGCTGTATTAGAAAAAAAATGATTAGATAAATTCCCAAATGAAATGGGACCACAATAGTCACTACATTCTAAAACAAATGATTGATTAGAAAATTTCTTTGACAAAATGAAAAATCATTTACTCTAATTATGGCTTGCTTCTAAATTGAATCCAATAAGTACAAATAGCTTAAAGGAAAAAAATGTTTGCTTACATACTGAAACCTAATTCCACAAATTTGTGAACAAAATAGCCACCGCATTTAAAAAAAAATTAGTTAAATTCATTTGCTTTAACTATGGCAGTTTTCAAAAAAATGATTAGGTACAGTTCCAAGTGAAATGAGACCAAAATGATTGATTAGATGGATATTTAAAAAAAAATACAAATTCGTTACTCTGATTATGGCTTGCTTCTGAATTGAAACTAAATGTACATATAAATAACTACAAAGAAAAAATTGCAAACACTTCCATATCAAATGCAAACAAAATCCACAAAAATCCTAAAAGGGAAATACGTTCGAAAAAATGAAATACATAAATATTTAAGAAAGAATGCAAATTCATTTCCTCCGCGCTAATTTCCATCCAATAATACTACACACTACAAAGTCTGGAAAATTTTACCAAATTTTATCCCGCATGCGCGGCATGTAAGATTGAAACATTTCAAAAAATTTCAGTGCCTTCCAGATCTAAGCATTAATAAAAAAAAACACAATAAAAACAATCATAAACGAACAACTTTCAACAACTTCGAATTTAAACAATTTGTAAATATAGACTTATCTTTTAAAATTTACATATAATCAAATCTACATAAATTTTGCATGCGTAGAGCTTTAGAATTGAATTTATCACATCGCGGTATTCAAGAAATATGACAAACATATCAACATTTACAAAAAAATAAGCGTTTACTACTTATGCCATATGAGCAAACTTCAAAATTTTCAACGACATCCAAATCTGAGCATTTGAAAAAAAAAGTGCTAATAGGTTCCCACTTTCATCAATTATTGAAATTCAAATCAATATCTCTAAATATATCCAGGGGAAAACACGAGAAATATATCAAAACAATCAGGATACTACATGCAAACAAGTTATGATGAAGGAAAAAAGATGGAATACTCAAATTTTGTCACCATTTAGAGGTAATTCAAAAGCATTTCTCCCAAATTCAATTGAATATTGACCCTAAAATACAAACATGTTCAGACATTTCGAACTTCTAAATGTTTGAACATTCTACAAAATTAACAAAAATTACTCACAAAAATGCTACCTATTCACAGAATAATGAAAAAAAAACATATTTGGAAAAAAAAAAGATGAGAACTTCGAAATTTTGAACGACTTCCAAATATAAGCATTTGAAAAACAAAAAAAAAAACAAAACGAATAGCTTCCCACTTTCACCAGTTTTTTGAAAAATCAAACAAACTATAATTCAATATCTCCAAATATATCCGTTGAAAAAAAAGGTAATATATCAAAACAACCAGAAAAATACATACAGACTACTTATGCCAGAGAATTTTTTTTGGATTATTCAAATTTTGTCTCCATTTGGAGGTAATTCAAATGCATATTTTTCCAATTTCAAATTAATATAGTCGATGAAATACGACCATGTCCAAACATTTCAAACTACTAAATATTTGCATATTATGCAAAACATATAAAAATGCTCACAAAAAAAAATACCTAATATATCAAAACAAAAACAATACTCTGATATTCCATAAAATATGTCGAAAATGCTCAACAAAAAAATGCTATGTACTTATACGAAAAAAAAACATATCTGAACATTTCGATTTCACCAATATTTCGACACCACACGAATAAATTTTGCCCAAATGTGAAATCAAATCCAAATGGATTTTCCTAAGTTCAATTAAATACTGACGTTGAAATACAAACATGCCTGAACATTCTAAACCACTAAATATTTAAATATTCTACAATATATATCAAAAAAAATGCTCACAAAAAAATGCTACCTATTCACAACAAAATAGAATCATGTTTGAGCATTCCAATTTCTCCCACATTTTTACTGACCAGAAAAAAAATATATATAATAGAAACATGTTTGACCATTCCAATTTCTCCCACATTTTAGTGAACAAAAAATATATATATATATTTCGAAAAAAAACAAACATATCTGAACATTTCAATTTCGCCAATATTTCGACACCACACGAATAAACTTCGCCCAAATGTGAAATCAAATCCAAATGTATTTTCCTAAGTTCAATTAAATACTGACGTTGAAATACAAACATGCCTGAACATTCTAAACCACTAAATATTTAAATATTCTACAATATATATCATAACAATGCTCACAAAAAAATGATACCTATTCACAACAAAATAGAAACATGTTTGAGCATTCCAATTTCTCCCACATTTTTACTAACCAAAAAATATATATATATATATATATATATATATATATATATATATATATAAAATAGAAACATGTTTAAGCATTCCAATTTCTCCCACATTTTAGTGAACAAAAAAAAATATATATATTTCATACAAAAAAAAACACCAAGGGCGTGGCGTGACGCCACGCCAAATTCAACTAGTAACAAGGTGATAGCAAGATATAAATCTTCAAGCACGAAGGCTATCACAATGTAAATTGCATAAGCAAAGATCTCGGGTATAGAAATAACCGAGGCACGCGGAGACAAGGATGTATTCCCGAGTTCCTCCTTGTTAAGGGAGTACGTCTCGTTGGAGGGTGTGAGCTCGCCACAAAAGGCCCAGTCAAGACGCCACAATAGGCCTCACCCTATTCTCCGATGAACCTCACCCCAGGGTTAGGTTCACCTTCCACTAACAGAATCCTTCAAGGCAGAATCCGGAGCCTTTACAACGATCTTGGGGCACACACCCACAACTCAATCGGGGGCTCCCAAACCTTGCCCGAAGCTTCACAACTCGAAGTCTTCGTGACACCACCAACCGTTTAGGGTAGACAATGCACCCAAGAGACACAAGCTCTTGGGAACACAATGCACCCAAGAGTAACATGCTTCTCGAACTTCAATCCCATGTATCACCGTGGGGAACTCAAACCTATGCACCAAATGTAAAAGGCAAGACCACACAAGGTGGTCAAGTCCTTCACTCTCAAATCCAACCAAAGCAACTAATGCTAGGGAGGGATTTGAGGGGAAGAAGAGGAGAACCACAAAAGAAATCCAAGAACAAGATCCACTAGGTTCCCCTCACTTAGAGGAGAGATTGTTCGGTGGAAACGTAGATCTAGATCTTCTCTCTTGAATCCCTAAAGATAAGCAAGAATCATTGGAGGGATTTAGAGAAACCCAAGCTTTTTCGAGGTCAAACAATGGAGGAGAGAGGAAAAGAATGGACAACCACCTCTTGGGGAACAAGGAGGATATTAATAGCCTCCCCCAAAATCTGACCGTTACAGCCACGGGAGGCTGGAACTTCTGGGGTTAAGGGCCGGAACTTCCGGTCCCCGGAAAATTTCCGGGGAAAACTTCCGGGCCAAAGTTCCGGACCCCCTCCAGAGAGAAAACAAGAAAACGACTTAGCCAAAATTTCCTGGACCGGAACTTCCGGACCCCCGGAACTTTCCGGGGAAACTTCCAGGGCAAATTTCCAGAACCCCTCCAGAGAGAAACACGAAAAAAGACTTAGCCGGAAAAACCAGGGAAAAACTGTAGAAAGTGCAAAATGAAAGCGGACATATCTTTTGCATCCGGACTCCGTTTTCGATGATCTTGGGCTCGTTAGAATCGTAACAACGAGCTCTACAAGAATATGTAGAAAAACATCATAGTCGAACAAAGGAGGATAAAACCAAATGGAGAAAGGTAAAACCTCTCTATAAAAGACGAACCGATAAACCTCCAAAACCAAAAACGCAATAGGATATCTATACGAAAACCGTTTTTGGTGAACTTGGACTTGTCATGATATGCACGACAAGCACCAAGACCTCACCACGATAAGAGCCAAATAAGAACCAATGAAGATGATTGCAAGGATGCAAGGGTTTGAGCTCTCCACGAACGATACGATTAAGATACTCGGTCGAGAGCCCCTCTTGATAGTACGGCTATCTACCCTATAACCCGGTATCTCCACTAACATCATGAGACCGGTAAATGAGAAACCCTATCAAGATCATACCTTTGCCTTGCGCATTATCCACTTGAGGTCGACGATGACGATCTTCATCTTCTCAAGATGGACCACCTTTCTTGATTGCGCTTCGCTTGGTGAAGACTCATATGATGCTCCCCCATACACCAATATGGGAGAACTTCTTCAACATATCTTCGCATGGCCATTATCTTCAAATGGACGACAAACTTCAAGCATGTGATATCTTCTTATTGATCATCTTGAACTTTCACCACACCACTTGACACCATCCTTCATGAGCTACACGGGATCTTCCTTTTGATGCAAGCTCATAACAAGACACCTAACCCAACATAGAGATACCAAGCACATAGAGCATGGGTTAGTTCACAAGACTATATTGACAAGTGCTCACCATACCATGAGATCACATGATTCCCCATGGTACATCACTAGCCTTGTGTGTTGATCAACTTGCACTTAGCCATGATCAACATATAATCTTCTTCTTCTTCCCTTAGCCTTGATTCCAACATATGGAGATCAAGGAAAGCATATGAACACCTACAAGTATAGCTCAATACAAACATTAGTCCATAGAGATTGTCATTAATTACCAAAACCACACATGGGGGCAACCATGCTCTTTCAGCTGCGGGCGTCGCCATCGTTGTGGTCATCACCGCTGGCCAAGGGTTTCCCCCGGTATCGACGCACCCCGCACCAGCCGACCTGCACAACACCCAGATCCAGCGGGTAGGCTCCGCCAGTAATACGGATCTGGCAGGAGGACGAGCGAGGCGAGCAGGGCTTCTTCTTCGGATCTGGAGCAGGGGCGGCGGAGCTCCCCAGCGCCGCGACCACTGGCCTCTGACCCCTCGCCGCCCGCGCGACCGAGGGGGCGGCTGAGCGCACCACGGACGTCTCCCGCCGCCTACCTGAGGCTGCCGCCCCGGCGTTCCGTAGCCCTCCACACAGGGTGAAGCGGCAAAGGCCCCGCCGCCACCTTCCTAGGTGTCGCAGGAGCCTTTGCTCTGGAGCGCCTCCGGTGGCAGGAAGGGGAGGGGGTAGGAGAAGGGGACTAGGGTTTCGCCCCCCGAGTCGCCTCCGGAGAGACGACGCGAGGGAGAAGGGAAAAGCAGTGAAGGGGTCGTTGCATAGAAAACAAAAAATTTCCTTCGTAACAAGCGGAAGAAACCCCATGATCAAGATCTATTAGATGCAAGTAGCGAAGTGGAGATCCAATCTCTTACCCTCGAAGATCGAGCAAACATTTTGTCGGTGCATGGGTTGGCTAGTCGATCCCCGCAACTAGACTCGTCTAGTCGCGAGGAGATGTATTATCCATGCGATCCAATCCGATGAAGCACCGCACGAGCAGCGCCTCCGCGGTATCCACATGTACGACTCGATGTAGACTTCTCCTTCTTGATCTCGCAAGCAAGGTGGAAGTGGCTAGATGGATCTCAACAGCACGACGGTTGTGGTGGTGTTGATGGTAGATTTCTTCGCGAGCAGGGCTTCGCGTAAGCCAAGCAAGAGGAGGAGGTGGTGCGGCAGCCCTAGGGGAGGGTGGCGCGACAGCCCTAGATGGAGGTGGTGCGGCTACGGTTTAGGGTGGGGTGCGGCTAGGGCCTCCCTTGAATGCGTGTGCCGCACCCCCCACCCCTTTATATAGGTGGAGGCAAGGGGAACCCTAGGGCCGGCTGGCTAGGGCTGCTTGGCCCCCAAGCCAAGCCGAGTCCCTATGGGATTCGACCCGCTTTCCTCCTTTCCTTGGCCGGATTGGCCCATGGGCTAGTGTGGCCAGCCCATTAGGGCTGCTGCACCACCCATTGGTCCATGTGGGCCCCAAACAATAGGTGGGACCCACTTCTAGACTCTTATAGAACCTTCCAGAAAATTACAGTACCCTGCCGAAAAATCCCGGAACTTTTCCAACACCTCCGGAAACTACTTTCCTTATATGAATCTTATTCTCCGGACTCTTCCGGATCTCGTCGTGACGTCTAGGATCTCATCCGAGACTCTGAATCAATATTCGTTCATACCATCAATTATCTCATCGCTAACCCTAGCTACATCGGAGCGTTAAGTGTGTGACCCTACGGGTTCGAGAACATGTAGACATGATCTGATCAATAATCAATAGTGGGACCGGAATGCCCATATTGACTCCTACATATTCAACGAAGTTCCTTATCGATTGAACCATGATGCCGGAGATTCAATTAATCTCATATAAGATTCCCTTTGTCTCACGATATTTTACTTGCCCGAGATTTGATCGTCGATATCCCCATATCTAGTTTAATCTCGTTACCCGACAAGTTCTCTTTACTCGACCATAATATAGGATCTCCATGATTACCACTTAATCAGATGTTTGCAAACTTTATGATCCTATATTACCGAGAAGGCCTGGAGATATCTTCTCCGTAACATGGAGGGACACATCCCACTCTTGATACATGTCACCCAACAACTTACCATCGGAGATACCTGAAAACCATCTTTATAATCACCCAGTAACGAAGCAACGTTTGATGTCCCCAAAGTAATCCTCCGGTAAACGGGAGTGACATAATCTCATGGTCTAAGGAAACTATACTTGGCATATACTAAAAGCGTTGGCAATGAAACTGTGTGACACAATCAATTGCAACTATTTATTATTGGGTCTTGTCCATCACATCATTCTCCTAATGATTGACTCCGTTATCAAGTGACTGTAACAAGTCCATGGTTAGGAAACTCTAACCATCTCTTGACTAACGAACTAGTCCGGTAGAGGCTTACCAGCGACACCTATTTGTTCATATTCCACACATGTATTATGTTTCCAATTAATACAATTATAGCATGAATAATAAACTATTATCATAAACATGAATATGCTAATAAACCATTTTATTATTGCCTCTAGGGCATATTCCCAACAGTCTCCCACTTGCACTAGAGTCAATAATCCAGTTTACATTTTCTCGATCCAACACCCATGGAGTCTCAGTGCTGATCATGTTTGCTCATGGAAGAGGTTCTGTCCATGTACTGTACTATACAGTTCTCTATGTTCTTTGCAAAACGTCAATGTCACCTACTTTGACATTACTTTATCATCACATGATAAACCTCATCATCATATGACGAATATAATATATTTGGTTACAGAGTGAGGCTTTTGTTTCCCTTTTATGCCTACATGACGTATGATCAGTCAAAAGAATTTTCACATAGCATGTGCACCCGGAACTCACTCAATCTTGAAACAAAATTTCTCAAACCAAAATATTATATCTTTTAATCCTTGAATTAATCATATACTCCTATATGTTGTAGACTCAACAAATCGACAGTGCAATACAAGTCACTTCGATATTTTCGATCACGCTTTCGCTGCGCTTCTACCTTCATGAGATCTCCATCTAGTTTGGTGTCATGACTTCAACAAAGTCTATCAATCTCTAGATTCAATTATCTCATCTCCATGTTGAAATGACTCCTCATTCCTAACACGTTCTTCCAACCAAGAAGTTGGGTCACATTTCATCAAATACAAAATTATGGTTCTTATATGTTTAGACCTATACACAATTCATAGCGAATACTAACATATCCTCCAACCATTATTCTTGTACTGAGTTATCAACTCAATGTTTCACCTATTTCTCACAAGCAAATGAACCTTTCTTTTCTTGTTCCATTGTGAACTCCTTCAAAATCTTTCTTAGGTTAAACATCCTGACACAATGCTTATCAAATACATCTATCTCCATAGATATTTGACGTTCAAACTAACTTCATAAGTTATACGTTGGTTACTGACTTATTTATAACATTAGTAAAATCTCTATTCCATTTAAGCAAGATGTTGTAAACTCCCACTCAAATATACACCATATACATATTAAATTATGAAACCACTTTGGCTCCCACTCAGAAATAGGTTATCTTTATATTTGACCATGATTAACTAGCTCCCACTCAAACATATGTCACCACATATTTTGATCATGAAAATAGTTTCTGCTCTAAGTTAATATATGTCACAACATATTTTAATTAGATCCCACTCAGTTTCTTATGCACTTTCTCGATATTTTGGACACCTCCAAAATCTTAATTAACTTTTAAATCGAGAACTCATATAAGAACACTAGTACTTTGCTAGCTTTAAGTTTTATTTATTCTCTAAAACCCCTTTTGAGGAATAAATATGTGAAACATCACTTTCACAAAATCAAGTAATAATTACTTTGTGATTTAAACTTAACATAGTATGACTCTTAGTCACTTTCGTATTTAAGGCTTCTATTTCTTCTTTGTAGTTTCGTAGGTATGTCTTGTTTCTTAAATATAACAAGTAAATCATGAACATTATTTTTGTAACCTGACAAAATTTAATATTCTTGAATACTACTTCTTTAGAAAAAATTAACTCAAAATTTAATGATCACAATCATCAATTTCTCTTTTAAGTGTCAAGTCTAAACAAACACTGCACTTTTCAAAAACGTGCCACTTGATACATTAAAAGTAAGGTCAACCACCTTGATTAAGTTTCTCAATTTATTCCATCAATCCTTTTAATCAATTAAACCTTTTCACGATAAACCACTAAAATACTTAGCACAACCAACAAATTGGTTTGCCCCTTTTAGTCTCATATTGTGGAATTTTTATTCATAGTCACACTTATGAATATACTACAAATCTTATTCGCAATCGTCTCTAATTATCTCATAATTATTGAAACCACCTTTTCTCATAACTCAGATGAAAAATTTATGCGAATCATACATAGACTCTTATGTCTAAACGGAGTGTTATCAAATAAATCTAAATATTACAAATAAACCCTAATAAGAAAACCCCTTTTTATTAGACCACACAATATCTAATATAATGTGATTACAATATTTAGGGTGCATCAAACACTTTTGAATGAATTCTAAATATTGCAATTTGTGAAAACACTTTGCACAAGTCTTCATACTAAAACAATAACTCAAATGTCAGTCACTTTTGATCAGATCAAAAAGACTTAATTTTCTTGTTAACTTGATATTCCTATCTCCAAAATTTTTATTTGATCTTATCAAATATCATAACTTGAATAAATACACCTATTTAATCATTTCATTTATGATGGAGCACACAAAATAATGACATCTAACGTTTGCTGAAAATACAACCAACGCTTGTGTTTATTTTCGGCAACTCATGACACTCTTCCAAAGGGTGGCATTTTAGTCATACTCCTTTTAATAAGGCGCATTGATAAAACCTCAAAAATGTTTATTAAATTTTTAGCATGATTAAAACAATTGTCACTATTGAGTTTTAGATGTTTTAGTATGTTCCATATTTTATAAATGTTTAACTAATCATCGTCTAGATTAAAATAAGGACAATAATCTCATAATCGAAACATGATCATCAAAAAGAATTACTCATGAAAATAGAACAACCATTTGTCTTTAACATGAACTAGCAAGGTGGCCCACGCAAATGTGAGGGAAATGTCCTTAGCGGCTTGTGAAATAAATTACAGTTTCAAAGATAATGGAAACATCTGATTATAAATCTTATGACTCTATAGCTTCCGTAAATGTTATGTCAGGGGAAATATCATTATAGTTACATAGATAATGTAAAACGATGTATGGCTAAATCATATGATCCCATCTTTCATAAATATTGTGTTAGGTAAAATGTAAGAAGTGTGAGATTTATCTTAAATCTTCTCAGTTTGCTGGCAAGAGTTATTATGACACTTCTAGGATACCATGTCAGATACTCCATTGGTACCTTTCTATAATGTGTACTATTTTAGAAAATATAAACTCTTATAGATCTAACACATTTTATATAGAAAATATAAAAATCTACTACATATGGAAATAAAATATGAAAGTGTGTTTCATGGTGGATCTCGTAATACTGATTTCGCCTTGTTCTACAAACATGGTTAAAAATATAACCATTTTACTTTAAAAAAGGTAAAAACTTGAGTATTATAGAATGTCTCCCACTTTGAACTGTAGGTAATGCTATTTTGATATATTAAATTCAATGCCCACTATCCCCCGCTTTTGGTCCTAGGTGTTCTAGTGTCACACTGATTTGTATTTGATGTGTCATGTGACAATAACTATATTGACCTGAATGACACATAGTTTTGTGATAACATATTTGAGTTTAAGAAAGGATACTCACTCTCTCTCTCAACAGTGGCGGACCTAGAGGGTATGCCGGATATGCTATGGCATACCCTCTGCCCTCTGGCCACCGGGATGTACCACTAGTACTCACTGTAGATGCGCTAATGGCCGGAGATAATTAAATGATTACCCTCTGGCCACCGGGATGTACTACTAATACTCACTGTAGATGCGCTAATGACCGGAGATAATTAAATGATTAGTTAGCCTGTACTTAACGCCCCTATCTAATGACTAGCTATATTCACGTCTCTGTACCAGAGCCTCGTAACCAAGCCCATGTTTATGGGATAGGCCATCATGTAGAAGCATGGAAACTATTTTCTATTAGTATCAGTGTAACTACTTCCACATATGAGAGAATGGAATATCGAATTGGTTGAAGAACTGGCTTGCGGTCAATTAATATATAATTTTTTCCTTCTATGATTTTTGAGTTAATAGAAATTTCATTATTCAAAAAAAAAACCATATATAAAAAACCTAGTTGATTAGTTTACTGAAGATCAATTTGTACACCAAAGCATGTATATTCTCAAAAACCAAATAACATACATTTTATTTTGAACTACTAATGCACGTAGAAATTTTCTCACGGCATACCCTACACTACTAAAATTCTAGGTCCGCCACTGTCTCTCAATGATGTTGCATGCTTTATTTTTAAGTCAAACTTTATGAACTTCATAAAGTTTTACCAAGCATATAAAAATGTATATCAATATATACTCTATCATACACATATAATACGACAATATATTTCATGATGACTCCAAAAATAATGATTTGACATGTAAATGTTGATATTTTTCTATATACCTAGTCAAACTTGTATTTTGTGAAGGAGGTGCTTGCTTAACATATTGTTTGATCATTTCAACCAAACACCCATTTAATGCATGTTCTCTCACAACTAATCATTTACAATACCACTGCATGCCAAATTCTGCCTGGTGAATTGTTAGCATTCCCGAGTAGAATCTTCACACTTTCCACTGTTACAGTATATGTGGATTGTACTAGTCTTTCCCATCAGTTCGGACTTTTGGGATAGTTGGCTAGTGCAGGATACATGACATGGTATCAGAGCCTCAGGTCTTGAGTTCGAGTCCTGGTTTGCGCAATTTATTAAAAATTCCTGGCAGCCCCTCCTTGTGTCCAAGTATGAGCCTGTTGCGCCATACCTCTGAGACTTGCGCGCCGTCGCCTCACTTTCTTCC
Organism: Puccinellia tenuiflora; assembly: GCA_012064385.1. NCBI lineage: Eukaryota > Viridiplantae > Streptophyta > Magnoliopsida > Poales > Poaceae > Puccinellia > Puccinellia tenuiflora. The sequence goes on along the minus strand of QRDG01000151.1, from coordinate 362,297 downwards.
GGTTGCACGTGTGGCCTCTTCCTCCCCGAGTCACACGTGAGAGGGGGTGTTACAGTATATGTGGATTGTACTAGTCTTTCCCATCAGTTCGGACTTTTGGGATAGTTGGCTAGTGCAGGATACATGACATCCACAATTTAACATTCACGTGAGTAAAAAAGAACAAACTGTAAATTCTATGATTGCAACGTTCTATATGTTAAAATTATAAAGAATTATAAATCATGGTTGGCATAATAGTGTGCTTGATTACATCATGGGAATATACAACTCATGAGAAAAGGTATTTGAAAAAATAGACACAAAGAAAGCTCTACTTTATAGTTTAATTAGTGTGATCGGTACGAAATAACTCCTACTATTTCTAATCATACTCATCGAACGACCTTAATTGGGAACAAACATGTTAGAAATCCGCCACAAACTGCTAAACCGTTCTATTTTCTAGGAATCATCGTGAAATCATTTCCTGGCCTTTAATTACATTCCAAACCAAACATTGCACCAGTCATTTTTCATGTTTTGTCAGGAAACGTACTACCAAGTTTTAGCTTGAGTAGTGATTTTCCTTTGTTATTTTTTTTTGTAAAGAACACATCTAGGTGTGAGATTATATGTTTTTGCTAGGTAGTATAGTTTCATTCTATTTTTCTAACGGAGTGGTGCCATGAAACGTACCATCATGGTTTAGATAGGGTAGTAATTCTTTTTTTCCTACCGAATGCATGTATGGAGGAGGTGTGATATGTACATGTTTTAGCGAGGGTCGCTTCTCTTTTTTCTTCTAACGGACGCAGTGATTGGAGATATATTTTGACACATTACTTTAAGTTGAACATCGACGGCATGTGAATGTGAAGTTCGTTCCACTTCCGATCCAATCACACGTGATTGTTTTTTTTTAAACGTGGTTGGATGGCTACATGTACTGAATAACGGGACAAACTTTATATCTCCAAAAAAAAAAAAAAATTCTCGTTACGTACTAAAACTAATCTCAGGCACAAACTTTAGATCTAACTATCCAACTTATTTTCGATGATGGGGCTCAACATAACGTCTCTATTAGACAACCGTAAGAAATAATAATACATAGTCTAATCTAAGGCTGGGCGTTCGGGTTGACCCGAAATTTCGGGTCAAGTTTTTCGGGTAAAAAATATTTCGGGTTTACAAACTTGCTGCCCGAAATTTACTTCAGAAAGTTGCTACCCGACAATTCGGTACCCGGAATTTCGGGTTCGGGTTCGGGTACTCCCGAACTGCCCGAACATATAGAAGAAAACATAATTGCCAGCTTGAAAAGAAAATTCTGTAGCTATTGTGCAGCATTTCTGCATAATTTTGGCAGCAATTCTACACTATATAACAGGAAAAATGACAGGTTTTGCACTACAACAGCAAAAATGACAGATTTATATGGCAGCAAAATTTCTGCAGCAATGAAAATGACAGCATTTAAGAAAAAATGACAGCAGAACGACAAAGTTGTGGACAACAATATTTAAAACGACCAAGTTCTAGAATCTGAACAACAATGCTTTCTAGACAACACAAGTCACTGTCACACACATAAATCCAAGTCACACACATAAGTTCTGGTCAGTAAATATGAGCATCCAAGTTCCATCTTCTAAAGTTCCAAATCCCAACTTTGCAAACAACAACAAGTTCCTTTATGAAGATGTTCCAGATTTGGAGAGTGACATGCTTGCAACCAATCTAGATGGTTTATTTTTATCAGCTTTTCCTTTGGCAATGTGCATGCCACCAAATTCTTCAATTAACTCTACAAAGTACAAACAATGGAATGCAAAATGCACTAAGCTGTAAAAAAAATGGCATGCTGTAAGGAAAGAAATGAGGGAATATTTTACCTTTTTCCATCTCAGCTAATTCCTCCATACTCTCCTGTTTGTCAATAGGAGTTGTCCTTCGAAGCCAATCTTGTGAACATACAAGAGCTTCCAACATAAATGGAGTAAGTGAGATACGGAAGTCATCCAAAACACGTCCACTTGTGCTAGAAGCGACATCCGAAGCAACTGTGAGATGGGTATGGCAAGCACATCACGTGCCAAGTGAGACAAGATGGGAAAGCGAGCTGCATTTACCCCCCACCAAGCAAGAATGTCAAACTTGGTTTCTTGGTCTTTGGTATCATCAGCAAGATATTTGTCAAGTTCAGACTTTGCATTGCTACTGGTACCATTGTTCATCTTCAACTTCTTGGCAACAACATCTCTCAACATGCCTCCTCTCCCCCCCATTGATACTCTTGTGTCATCTACATCAGCTGTTCCTTCACTTGGATCATACAACTTCCTATATTCCTCGAACAAATCGTTTAGACAAGTGTTAACCGCTGCCCAAACTAGCTGTCCACTTTCAGCTCCAAAAATTTCTTCAATGACAGCTTGTGTGTACAAAGACAATTTGTATCTTGGATCAACTAATGCTGCTATAAAAATCAACACATTAATATTCTCCTTCTCCTTCTTCTCCAGTCCTTTTCCTTTACCATTGGTCATGCTCTCATTGGTGTTGGTGTTGATGTGCCAAACTCCCCAATATTTGTCAAATTTGTCTTTCATTCGCCGACCCATAGAAACTTGCAAAGTGTCTTTACTTTTAAGCCAAGATTGAATCAACAAATGTACCTCAGCAATCTCATGAAAGAAAGTGTTGGAATTGACATTAAGACTAACAGAGAGGCGATTTGTGAGATCATAGAAATGCCATAGAAATTCTTCCATCTTCCTTGCATTCTCCCAATCTGATTCGTCGGGGCAACCGAACGCATCATTCTCTTCGGATAAACCATACTTGTAACTCAAGTCATCTCTAGCTAGCTTCAAGAACACCTTATAATACACATTTGCAACTTTGAGCATCAGATAGGTGGAGTTCCATCAAGTAGGAACATCAATCTTTAGAAATGCCTTGCATTCCACCTTCTCTTCATCAACAATTTCCTTAAATTTGACCAATCTTGAGACACCATTTCTAATGTACCCAACAGCAGCTCTAACATGCTTGATTGAGAGGTCGACTTCCTTTTGGCCATCTTGCACAATGAGGTTCAAAATGTGTGTAGCACACCTCATGTGCAAATATTTTCCCTCGACTATGTTGATGAGTGTATTGTTCAGCTGCTTTCTCACAAACACGATCCCACTATCATAGGCACTTGCATTATCAACAGTTATGGTCATTACTCTCTCCCTACCCCATTCAGCCATGCATTTCATCAAGTTTTTCTCAATATCATCACCCTTGTGCCCCTTTTCGTACCAAGAAGAAATTGATAACCTTCTTGTGCAGAACCCAATTATCATCAATAAAGCTTGTTGTCACAGTCATGTATCCATCTTGCTGCTGAGATGTCCAACAATCTGTTGTTAGACATACCCTTTGACAAGAATCTTTTGAGAACTTATTCACTTGGGCTTTCTCTTTGAAGTAACGACGCACAACATCTCAAGTAGTGGTTCTTCTAGATGGCACATTGAAACGTGGACAGGCTTTGGACATAAATTTCCTAAAGCCCTACTTCTCACCAAATGCAAATGGCAGCTCATCTTCAATTATCATCTCAGCAAAAGCTTCCCTAAGAGCATCAGCATCAAACTTCCAAGTTGCAGGGGCTTCCCCTTGAGTTGCTTGCAGAGTACCTTGACTTGGATCATTAATGAACTCGTTAGGATTGTGCTTACAGGAATGGAAGTGCCTCTTCAAGGATGTTGTGCCATGTCCCTTCGATTTTGCCTTGATTTCGGTCTTGCAATATTTGCATCTACCGCTCCTCACAATGCCAGCTTTATCCTTGACCTTGTCATAGTGCTGCCACCACGGTGACCTTACTATCATCACCCTCCTTCCCTCTTTCACAGGTTCATTGTCCACATCAATCAACTCTTTAGTATATTCTTCTTCTGATGGTTGTGCTGCTTGTGCATTTGAACATTGACCTATTGACTATGATGGATCTGCATTGTCCTCTTCCTCCATAGCGATATACTCGTCAGGTTCAGTCATCTATAAGACAAGCAGATAATTAAAAACATGTCAAGTTCAGTTCACCTCTATAACAACTACACAAATTTATATTTCATCTATACAGTATGTTTCACCAGACATTATATATATCATCGATCTATAACATAACAGTAACTTGTAGTTCACCTCTCTAATCATCTATATTAACTACACAAAATTACCCTTTGCAGTTTGCACACCTCACGGGCTCACGGTTCAGTCAAAATTCAAAAATAACAAAAATAAGAGAGATGGGAGAATAGGAGGAAGGAATCAGAACTTACATTGGTTGTCGATTCTGCAGTACTTGACGCCGTCGCTTAGTCGCCGGCTCGCCGCGCCGTCGGGATTCGGGAGCCTGTGTCGCGTCGGGAACGGAGGTGCCTTGTCGTCGTCGCGTTGGAGAAGATAAAGCTGCCTTGTCGTCGACTCGTCGTCACGTCGGGAGAAGAAGGGTGGCACCGGCGGGAGAGCGGGCGAACGGCGAACGAACGAAGGAGGGCCGGTCGTCTGTGACTCTGTGGACTGTGGAGTGTAGTGGCGGCTGGCGGCTGCGCCTGGGGGCAAGGGTTCAGGAGAGAGGAATGGGAGTATGGGAGAGGAAATAGGGTTCGGGAGAGGGAAATGGGCTGGGCTTAGATGGGCTGCCGGCTGTGCATAGTACGAATTTACTGGGCTACCAATTTTAGGTCGGGTTAATCGGGCTGTTCGGGTACCGTGGGCTGAATCCCGAATTACCCCAAAATTAGTTCGGGTTCCGTGGGTTGAAACCCGATGAAGGGATCGGGTTTGTCGGGTTCGGGTTTTACGGGTTCGGTCTCGGGTTTTACGGGTTCGGGTCTCGGGTATCGGGTTTTATGCCCACCCTCGGTCTAATCTGACAAACTGATGCAGCCCACACATGTGCTCCCTTGAATCCACCCAAGAAATCCCTTTTCAGACATAATGTTGGTATATATCAGAAATCTAACACACATATCCGGAAGATACTACTCCCTCCGATTTATAAAAAGTGTTGTCCATTTAGTACAAAGTTTGTACTAAGTTAGTATAAAATAAACGACACTTTTTATGGATCGGAGGGAATATATAAATTACTTATTAGCTAAAAAGTTAATCCTACTCCAACAATGGAAGCAGATATTGACTCTAAATTGCGGTACGATCAGTTTCATCGGAAATCATCATTGTTATCCTGTAGCTCCTCTGCTGTGGAGACCTTCAACGTGATGACCGCTGTATTTTCAAAAATGCTTAGACGCTAATAATTATAATAGAGTGCCTAGAAACACACAGAGTCACATACGGCATAATTTTGAAGATAACCTGTGCTAGCTGGCTGTATCCTTCAGCGTTTCCACTATCAAGAGGCTCTAACACGATGATAAACTTGTCAAAAATCAGCAGCTAGATAACAGAGTTCTCAGAGGCACTGCAACCATCCAACGCATAGAAAATTGAAGAGGGGCAGCTTGCATGTTGTACGCAAAAAGTAAATGACATCTAGCTTGTCCGGTGAACATGCATAGTGGATTGGGGAATTTCGAACTTTGTGTGGCCGGAACAGATCAAAACTGATCGAAGCTTCCCAATCTGGTGTCCCTATTTATTTATGTATTTATTAATTATTATTATTATTTTATCTCAGCTAGACGGCAGATCTTTTACTCCGCCGTCCGTTGGGGCAGCTTGCTGTCGCCGAAACTCCAGGGAAGTAGTCGTGCCTGCTAACGTTATTGCTACGATCCTATAGATCTAGATAGGTATAGTACGTTTGAAGGTTTTTTTTTTTTTGGGAACACGTACGTTTGAAGGTTGATTACTTCTCCACATCCGAAACGTGAGATTGCAACCTGAATCGTGTCAAACAGGTTACGTGACTTATATATTTTTTAAAATCCTAACCGTAATTTAAGATCTAACGGTCATGCTAATTTGGATGATGTGGATCAACGTGGTGTCTTTATTTTAGACTCTTATATTGCTTTTAGTATATATAAATAGATAACCGTCTCACAAAAGCAAGACATACTAATTTAAAGATCACACTTAATTCGATTACAAAGCTCATTCAAATCTTTTAATCAAAAAAGGATAAATGTAAAAGTAGAACGTCGCCAGCATCAACTCCTTGACTGCCACCATCCCGCGATATCCACTCAGTCCATCCATTGCACTTCTCAAACGGGGTCCTGTTTTCATAAAACAGCACAAGTATCATATACTTAGCCACAAGTGTAAACTAGGACATAAAACATTTATAACTCGTATATCATAATATAACTTCTGCATTGACAACTTCTCCTGCTATGGGTTCCACTTTGACATGACGCAGCCGAGACACAAACTCACAGAAAGTGATCGAATTCCCTCCCATGACATAGTATATGACATAATTATTCAAGCTGGGGGAAGCGAGCGCAACATCCCATCTATCACCAAATCGCCAGTCATCTCGTAGTTCCAAACATGCACGAGGCGATAATGTATCTCATGCATTCGCCTCAGGTGCTATTCCAAGCAAGTGTTTTATTCCATCTTGAGTGAAAGAAACTCGTTCAGACATTCGAACCTTGCAATTCTAACTTGTGCTGAGAAGCTATTTTTTAGCCCATCAACAATCTCCATTGCACTCAAGTTATTGAATTGTCTACTTAGGTCAGAATTCATGAAGTTGCACATCATCCATTCGACTTTCAAGTAGGTAGTCTTTTGTTCAAACCACTCCATGTACTCCTCATAACTTGCAGAAATATTTGGGCATTCTTCTAATGGTTCATCTAACACGTAGAGCTCAGTATTGGTGTGTAGGACTTCTCTTAAACGCATGTACCACTCAACAAAATTTGACCCATAGAGACGCAGCTCTTCAGCAACGAACAGACTATCGTAGTCGGCCATGATCTATAAGTATTTTTGTAAAGACATCTTTAGGACTTTTGTTTATAATAATTTCAGTTCATCTTAATCAAAAATTACTACATGAACTCCCACTAAACTTAACATCTCTCTGGTTGTTTAGTGACACATGATCCAAATTCACTACACCACAACCAATCATCTTGTGAGATGATGTAGCTTCAATGGTGAACAACTCAGTGTTGATCATATCATTTATATGACTCATGTTTAACCTTTCGGTTCCGTGTTCCCGAGGCCATGTCTGTACATGCTAGGCTCGTCAAGATTAATGTAGTATTTCCGCATGTATAAATCTGGCTTACACCCGTTGTATGCGAACGTAGAGTCTATCACACCCGATCATCACGTGCTACTTCAAAACGACGAACTTTTGCAACGGTGCATACTAGGGGAGAACACTTTATTATCTTGATATTAACGTGAGAGATCACCTTATCATTCTACCATCGTGATCAAATCTAAGCAAGCAATAAGGTGCATAAAAGGATTAACATCACATGCAATAAAGATATTGTGATATGGTATAGCTTTTTTCTTCTTGTGCCTTTAATCTCCATCTCCAAAGCACCGGCATGATCTCCATCATCACCAGCATTGTGGCGCGACCACCATGGTTGTGTCCACCAACTATTGCAACAACGACTATTGCTACTTTTTGTGATAAAGTAAAGCAATTACATGTTGATTCATTGACAGGCCGGTCACATAAAATAATAGACAACCATATGGCTCCTGCCGGTTGCCGTACTCATCGACTTGCAAGTCGTGAAAGATTACAAACATGATCATTGCATACATTATCACAAATCACACATTGGCCATACCACATCACAAACCCTGCAAAAACAAGTTAGACGTCCTCTATTTTGTTTATGCAATTTTTACGTGGCTTCTATGGGTCATGAGATAGAACCGTTCTAATCTACGCAAAGCCACAACGGTGATGTGAAGTTGCTTATTTTATATCCTTTTGAAAGGCCTTTCGTTGAAGATTGCATCTCACTATAGCAAGAGAAACAGACACCCGCCAGCCACTTATACAATACAAGTTGCATGTCAATCGTGGAACCGGTCTCTCGTGCGCGGATGAGTAAAGTTGGTCCGGGCCATTTCAATCTCACCATACCGTCGAGATACAAAATGCACGTGGGAAGGTAGAAACAAAAACATCAACGCCCACAACTCCTTGTGTTCTTATCGCACCAACATCTACGAAATAGATCTAGGCTCTGATACCACCTGAAGGGTTCGTTGCATAGAAAACAAAAAAATTCCTACGTAACTAGCGGAAGAAACCCCATGATCTAGATCTATTAGACGCAAGTAGCGAAGTGGAGATCCAATCTCTTACCCTCGAAGATCGAGCAAATGTTTTGTCGGTGCAGGGGTTGGCTAGTCGATCCCCGCAACTAGACTCGTCTAGTCGCGAGGAGATGTATTATCCACGCGATCCAATCCGATGAAGCACCGCACGAGCAGCGCCTCCGCGGTATCCACACGTACGGCTCGATGTCACTACTAGGAAACTAGCTATAGGTGGAACCATATTTTGTGGCGCACCAAACTGACCGTGCGCCACAGAACATATTATGTGGCGCACCTGGGGGTGCGCCGCAGAAATCCTCCACTTTCTGTGGCGCCTGCTTAGCTCATGCACCACTGAATTTCATCTTTCTGTGGCGCACGCACGCCCATGCGCGACAGAAATTATGTGGGCCCCGCCACCAATAGCTGGATTGCATCCTACACCGCCTTTTCTGTGGCGCATGAAGTTGGATGCGCCACAGAAATGTACATTTCTGTGGCGCACCTTGCCATAGAAATGTGGTGGGCCCCTGCACCAATGATTCGGGGGGAGCAATTTCTGTGGCGCGTGGAGCAAGATACGCCACAGAAATTGACAATTCTGTGGTGCATCAGGCCGCATGCGCCACAGAATTATCAATTTCTGTGGCGCATCTTGCTCCATGCGCCACAGAATTACTTTTCCAGAAGTACAAAAGGTGGCAGCCCTACCTACCACCCCCATTGTGTTCTTCTCCCCTCTCCTCTCCCACCTAGCTAGCTCGTGTTCCTCCTCCCTCCCATCCCATTTTGCCCATACTTTTCTCCATTTTTTGTAGTTGAAGCTACTTTGTTTGATAGATAGTTGGTGAGGGCCGGGGGAGGCTCCATATATACTCTCCTCCTCTTCCAATACATCTCGTTTTCTCTCCAACACCACACACTCTCTCTCATCGATCGCGGTCACGTCTCAGTGACAAACCTACTAGGTGAGTATAGTTGGATGGACATGCATATGCATATTTTGTGTGGCCGGCGATGTGTATGGTTGTAGGTGAGGCGCTTGTTGACGGGCAGTTTGCACGATGGCGAGACGTGCTTGTACATGAAACTTGTGTGGTGTGCATGAATTTTTGCATGTGCGAAGAAACTTTTTGTTGTTGCTTGCGCCGGCGTGGTGCATGGATGTTTGCCGAAATGTCGATTAACTTCCGTTTCGGCAAATTTTTGCACTACCCATATGTCCTAGATTTAGGAGAGGTCATGCCAAATTTTTCCGGCGACCATGCATGTGTGTGTGTGTGCGTGTGCATGTTGCGGTTGTAATTAACATACTCTCGTTTCTCATTTCTGCTCTATCTATAGCAACCATAGTCATCATGATGAGCTCCGGTCAAATCGGTAGATACAAGGAAGAAGTGAAGGCGGACATGATTTGGTGCAACAGGAGCCAAATAAGATGTCCGTGTCGAACATGCAAACTCGTGAGCTGGATCGACCCTGATTCCGGACAATTGGAGGATCACCTGCTCAGGCGCGGTTTCTAGATAGGCTTCAACAAGGCGCCGACAGCAAATGGTGCGCATGAAGACGAGGGCGGGCGAGACGACGTAGAGTCTCCCGAACATGGTTATCATGACGAAGGAGATGCCGGTGGACAAGATCATCATGACGAAGGAGATGCCGGCGGACAAGATCATCATGACGAAGGAGATGCCGGCGGACACGGTCATGATGAAGGAGTAGATGGTGGTGGAGAAGACGCGGACACGCAGACCTTGCTAACTTCGGCCTTGCGGGACCCTCATGTTCAAGAACTCCTCCTCAAGGAGACGAGCAACGCAGAGGTGCAGCCACAGAGAAAGCCAAGCTGGCGCAAATGGAGAAAGATGGGATGACTCCGTTGTATCCTGATTGCCTGCCCCAAGATACGCGCTTGCATGTAACGCTTGATGCTCTACAGATGAAGGAGGAAAATAGATGGACCGACGTCAGCTTCAGCAAGAACCTGAAATTCTGGCACGATCGTTTTCCCGAGGGGAACACATTGCCAAGCAGTATCGAGGAGGCCAAGGAAGTCGTGTGTCCTCTTGACCTACCATACGACAGATACCACGCCTGCATCAATGATTGCGCAATTTATCGGGGCGTGTACAAGGACAGAACCACATGTCCAGTGTGCGGCCAGGGACGGTACAAGAGTGAGAACAAGAATGTTCCTCGAAAAGTGGTATGGTACTTTCCTATCATTCCCCGTCTGCAGCGGTATTTCGTGGACCCTAAGGAAGCAAAGCTCATGCAATGGCACGCGGAAAGGGAGAAGCCCGAAGAAGATCCGGAGAAGGGCAGGATCCTGACACACCCTTCAGACGCTTGCTAGTGGGAAGCATTGGACATCGCCTTCGAAGATTTCGGGGGCGACGCAAGGAACGTCAGGTTGGGTATGAGCACCGATGGACTCAATCTGTTCGGCAACCAGAGTAGCACGCATAGCACTTGGCCTGTGTTTGTATGGCCTTACAACCTTCTCCCGTGGCTGTGCACGAAGGAAAGGTACATGCACATGAGTATTCTCATTCAGGGGCCGAAACAACCAGGTATCGACATACATCTATATCTCACGCTGTTGAAAGAGGAGTTAGCCAGGTTGTGGGAGACGCCAGTCCGTACGTGGGACGCCTACACTGGAGATTATTTCGATATGAGAGCCGCGTTGCTCATGACGGTGCAGGACTATCCTGGTTGCTCATATGTATCGGCCTAGGTAGGCCACGGATTCTGCGCATGTGTCAAGTGCATGGATGAGACCCCGCATCTCCAGCTACCAAGGGATCCCGGGTCTTCGAAAACCATGTTCCCAGGGGCTTGAAGGTGGCTTCGCATGGATCACCCGTGGAGGAAACACGGTGATTTGTTCAATGGTAAAGACGAGCTCGAAAGAGCCCCGTGCCCGAGGAGCGGCGAAGAAATCGACGAGCTTTTGAAAAATTGGGAGGAGTGCCCTGCGCCGGGAAAGAAGCGACCAAGGGTAGATCCCCTGCTGGGTGTATGGAAAGCGAGGTCTGTTTTCCACGACTTGGAGTACTGGAATGTACTCCACATGCCCCATAGCCTCGATGTAATGCACATTACCAAGAACGTTACCGAGAGTGCTTGGCACTCTTTGCAACATGTCGGATAGGACCAAGGATGGGACGAAAGCAAGATACGATCTGAAATGGCTTGGCATCAGGAAAGATCTTCAGCCCCCCGATAGTGATGACGACGATGATGATGATGATCAGACGGAAGGGACTCAAGGTCACCGCAAAAGGGTAAAGAAGAACACGGTGGTGCTTCCCGCTGCCTGCTTCACTATGAGTCCGGAGGAGCTCGAGAAGTTTTTTAGGTGCCTCCTAGGAGTCAAATTTCCTCACGGTTACGTGGGGAAGATAAGAAGATATCTTGATGCAACGAAGAAGAGGTTCAGCGGGATGAAGTCTCACGACTGTCACGTGCTGATGACGCAGATACTCCCTGTTGTGATTCGAGGGCTAATGGACGAGCACCTCCGTGATACGCTGTTTGGCCTTGGCAACTTTTTTGACGTCATCAACAGGAAGTCAATCGGTGTGAGGCAGCTCAACAGGCTACAGGAAGAGATCATGGTGATACTATGCGAGCTCGAGATTTACTTCCCGCACGCATTCTTCGATATCTGCGTGCATCTCCTTCTCCATGTCGTTGATGACATCAGGCAGCTCGGGCCGACGTTCCTGCACTACATGATGCCGTTCGAAAGGTAGAACGGTGTCATGAAACAATACGTTCACAACAGGTCCCGTCCAGACGCAAGCATGGCAAAGGGCTTCCTAACCTACAAGTGCATCTCCTTCTGCAAGAATTATCTAAGCACCGAGAACCAGGATGTTGGTCTACCCACCAGGACGCACCTCGGCAGGCTCGAGGAATTTGGTCACCGCGAGGGCTACCGCTCACTCCATGTCGGCATTCATGGTCGACAAGACGACTTCGACATGGCTCACCGGGTCACGCTACAACACTTACAATTGATCGAAACTTGGGTGGAAGAGCACAAAAGCTTAATCGAGTAGAATTACATCGACCCGGGCCGGCCGAGGAAGAAGGGAGACGTAACCAGAGAGCACAACTCTAGCTTCACGCGTTGGTTCAAGAAAAGGCAACTGGTTCAAGCAGAGAGCATACCGCCAGCTACGGAAGATGAAAAATTCATATTCTCCTTATCACAGGGCCCCGGGCACAACGTAAATACCTATCAGTCGTACGACATCAGCGGTTACAGATTCTGCACCGAGGAAAAGGACATGAATAGCGAATATCAAAACTCAGGAGTAACTATGCTATCCTACGGCGATGATGAGGCTACTGTCAAGGAAAGATTCTTCGGAAGGATCGGGGAGATATGGGAGATCAACTACTATGGACAGTTGGTGCCAATGTTCCGTGTGAGATGGGCCAAGGACGTCGTCAAAGAATGCCGGTATTTCACCACCATGGTAATACCCAATGCCAAATCGAAGAACGCCTCCGCGAAAAATGAGCCATGGGTACTCGCTAGCCAGGTTGAGCAGTGCTTCTTCATTACCGACCCGTCAAAGCCTAGCAGCGTTGTTGTGAGGAGGGGCAAGAGGAGCATCATCGGAATGGAAGGAGACGACAACGAGGAAGACTTGGACAAGAACGGTGATCCGAAGATCGAGGAGAAATTCGACAAGTACTTCGACAGGCCTACTACTAGTAAAGAAAGAAGGAAGACCTCCCTACCTACTAACGGTTGTCCGTTCACGCGAATAAATCTCAAGGTGCCCAGTGATGGGGGGATACTTTATAGGTAGGCCCATCGACTCGGAAAGTAGACCCGCCAAGACCAAGAAGGCCAAAGCCGAGTCACGTGTCAAGTAGCCTGGGCTGGGCTGGAGACAAGCCGACCAAGGCCCATGATGAAGAAAGGACTCGTCAGCAAGGAGTCCAAGTACAACCCGGAGCCCTAACTTGGAAGGCCAAGACGTAGAGTAGGACTCCGTGTTCTAGTATGATTCGGTGTAACCTGTAAGTCCAGGGACCCAACAGCCTTTATAAGCGGGGTCCTGGACCTTAGGTCGGGGGCTAAGTTCTAAGCAATTCGAGTAGAGAGAAACACCAAGTCGCCGGATCCCCAGAGAGGAGCCGGAACCCTGTAATCGATATTAGATCCAGAGCAATAAAGAGAAGCAGGAAGTAGGTCTTTACCTCTAACCAAGAGGGGCCGAACCTGGGTAAATCTGTGTCCCTAGGCGATATTAACATCTCCTACGTACTTCAAGCATCGATGGCCTCCGAACTCACCTTCCTGGAGGAAGGACTTGCCGTGACAACCCCACGACAGTTGGCGCCCACCGTGGGGCCGGAGAAGCGTGGAGTCGAGATCGTGGGAGCCGCTCGCCGGGCCATGGAGAAAGTCGCCATCGGGCGAGTCTACACTGATGAGCATGGAGAAACAGAAATCGACGACTCTGGTTGGACTTCAGATATGCATGAAGTCGATGAGGGTTATCAGCTTGTCTTTGGAGGGATCAACGTGTTCGTCGGCATGGTTTGCGCGTCGGGTCTTCGCGCGAACTCGGCGGAATCTGTATCAGAGCCAACAGTTGTTGTCGAGTCCGACGGAGAGGAGTCGGTCGGCACGTCAGAACTCGGCATCATCGCCGAGTCAGAGGAACATCTTGCTGTCAACCATGAAGAGGAGTCGCTGGCGGAGCCATGTATGGAGCCAGGTTACGACGCCGATTCAGAGTCTATCTTGCCCTTGTTTGAGGATCGGCTTGGGTATGGAATTGAGGAAGAGGACTACGAGGAGTCGCCAGTTCGCGCTCGCGTCGTTGGAGTTTACATGTCTGGAAACGGCGGCAATCAGTTTGATCCAACTCTGTTAACAAAGGAAATCAATGCAAGCAATGCAGCTGAGCGGGCGGCCGAGTTAGCCAGTGCGCGGTCTGCGATGGAGAGGCAATTAGCAGAGATCAACGAGGCAAATCGCAGGTTAGCAGAAGAGCGGGCCCGGGTCCAGACTGAAGCCCAGGTCCTGCGGAGTCGCCAGGAGGAACTCACCTCGATCCAGCATCGCAGAGCCAGGAGTCGCCTGCGCGGAGGAGCCATTGTCAACCCTATTGCTTTGTTCACCTCACCCACTGGTCCAGGTGTAACATCCCAGAATTAATATAAGTATTATTAATTCCAAAAATGTGGGCCAACAAAACTTTTATTATCTTATGTGTGTTTGCTTGCATTTTGTTGCTTGATGTGTGTGATTGCTAAGCAAAGTTGTGAATAAAAAGAAAAGAAGTGAAAGCAACCCCACCACATGAAATAATGGGACAAGTGCCACACAAATTTCTCTTAATGAGAAATAAATATTTTCTTTTAAATCAAAAACCAGTGGGGTGACATAGTGCTCACTCCCACTTAGCTCTAATAACTTTTCTCTCTTCAAAACATATTTTCAAATTCCAAAATGTAAAATTCCATTTCTTTCTTTAACCATCTTAAACCCCAAAATGTGCTATGATGCACTTATCAAAAAAATACCATCATAGCACCACAAATCACTATTAATATATATGAGACCAGATGTGGAAACCAAATTCAAAAATTCAAATTTAAATTCGGTTGAGGCATTTGGTCGAACAGGTGGTGAGCACCACCCCTGTTCTTCCTCAGATGCTTGAATCCGAAATCAAATCGACGGATTTGTGCGTTTGTTCGTCGATTCCTTGCATCCCAACATCCCTCTCCACCTCACGAACCTTCCCAGCACCCCAATTTCGCGCGGGAACAACCCTAGCCGTCGCATTGATCGTCGCCATCGCCAGGGAGCACGGCCACTGTCGCCATGCCGCCCTGCTACGCCGTGGAGGAGGCCGTCCCCCACTGGCCTAGCTACCCAACGCCGCACCCTACACCCGTCTGCCCCCTCTCTCGCTTGCACCGTGCCCAGCAGCAGCCCTAAACCGCCGGAGGCGTGCCGCCCGTGCGTGCCCGTGCGCCGCCCGAGCTCTCCCGCGGCCGTCCCCCACAACCACGACGCCCAGCTCGCCTCCACGCCGCCAATCGTGCCGCTGGACACCCCGACACCGTAGCCGCCCTCGCGCCAACCCTACGGCGAGCCCGTGTGGCCGCTGCCCCGCCCCAGCACCGTGTCCACCATGGACCGGGCTCCGGCTATTTAAGCGAGCCGCCCCGAGCTCGAATTCGTCCGCACCACCCCACCCCACCTCGCCACTCCACTCCCCTCCCTTCCACCCTCTCTCGTGCACCGCCTGGAGGGCGGAATCGCTGCCGGAGAGCCGCTGGCCGCCCTGCGTCGTCCTCGGAGCGCCGCCACTGCCGAAGAGGTCGACGACCAATCCGTGGCCGTGCGGGCCACTCCCTCTCTCTCTCTTCTTCCCCTACCCTCTGCCACACTCCACCGCCACCCCACGCTCACTCCCTCGTCGTTCTGTGCACAGGGACGCCGCCAGGAGCTCGCCGTCGACATCCCGTGTCCGCGGAGGAGGAGCTGCTCGCCGCCGACGAACCCGTGCACCCCAAGCCGTGTAACCTCGCCAACAAGTTTCCCCGAGCCTCCGCCGCCGTTCTGCACCCTCACCGCCGCCGCCCGAGCCCCCTAGGTGAGCCAAGCATCCACCCCCGTGCCGCCGGCGCGGTGGCGCCGCCGATTTTTGGTCGCCACCGTTGCTTTGAACGTGGGCCGTTGGATCTAGATCCAACGGCAGCGTACCGGTTCGGTTAGTTTTTGAAAAACGGCTAAGTCTGGAATTAACAGAGTTGATTAGCTCACTTTGCAATTAAATTGTGAAAAATCCACTGAGCCAAAATTTACAAACTTTATATGGTTGGAAAGAGCTCGATTCATAGATTCATCTGCAAGTCTTGTATTTCCAAAATAACTAGTGTAGCATCCTCGAATAAATGGACAAAGTAGCTATGTCCTATCTGTTTCAGAAAAGTTTCTGAAACAGATATTTATTTCTGTCTTTAGCTGTTGATCTTAATTCACTTAATTTTATTTAGGAGTAATTCTTAGCACAGCATGTTAGTATAGTTAGCATACTGTCATGAGCAAGTAGTTTGAACCCTGAATTAAAATCTGGCTAAAAGATTTAAATTGGACAGTATAGCTAACCAGTTAGCTCAACACTGCAATAACAAAACATAGCCTGCTTCCCATGCAAATTGCTATTGAACCAGAGGCCTAAAAATAGCAAACTAAAATCTTGTAGCAAATAAAACATGTAATCTTCACAGTGATGCAAGACATGATCATTAAGAGTAATTCCCTGATTTAAAATGAAAATGCCAAATGTGCTAATTGATGAATTTAAAATGGGTAGTTTTCTCTGTCAGGAATTTGACTAGGACTTTGAAATTCAATATCTTGAGATCTAGGAATCTAAAAATAGCAAATAAAAATGTTCTGAAAAGCTTATGAAATTATCTAACTAACTAAAGTGGTTTCACCCCATTTAGGTTAATAAATAAATAATGATAATCAAAATGCCACAGAAGGTATAAAACCTAAACTTGTTTGTTTCTGATACTCTACTAATCCAATTGAGGTCAAACTAATTTTGTTAGCTCACATTTAAGCAATACTAGTCACCCCTAGAAGGATTTAATTTTTGAATAAAATTAACTTGAGTTGTAGCAAAAACAAGAAGATCAACATTCTGGATTAAAACATTTCTACAGGGAGTTTAATAACTCAAATTGATTTGAATCCAATTAGGTTGTCTTCTAGAGATCAGTAGCTATCTATAGAATTTTAGTTTGTATTTTTATGACCAACAGAACTCAAGTTATGCAATTAAACCTAAAACCCTAGTTTCTGCCATAGTTGTGATGCAAATGAAAAATTGTTAATTAAATCAATTTGAAACCCAATTGTGTTATCTCGTGTGTTCAGTAGCTAATTGTGATGTTATGTTGCTTGTGATGTGATGTTTGCTTGTCTAGTTTAGTGATTGTTTGCTTGTATTGTTTGTTTATCGATTAGACGCGAACGTTGACGGAGACTACGAGGAAGGAGATTACTTCGAGCAGCAGGAACCCGAGCACTTTGTTGAGCAAGGCAAGCTACTTCGCTGAGCTTGCATTTACATACCTCTAATTTAATCACATGCAAGTTCCTAAAGTAGTGGTATTGATTTTCTGAAAAACCTTTTCACAAAGGATATGAAATCTGCTTTATCACCCTATGTAGAATGTAGAGTAGATACTTAAAACTATAGGATGGGAAAAACATGGTTTATTCCAAACTCCTTTTTAAAGTACCTAGTTGATGATGAAATGCCGAGTTATCGGTGTTAAAGTGGAGAAGTGATAAAGGGAGTTGTTTATGAAAAATGCACATTGTGTCTCAGTACCATGACGACCAGCCGATAACCTGTGCGACCACATCTACCCAAATATGGGAACGGGCGTAGTCATATAATTTGCTCGTGTTAGTACTGGATACCTCATCGACGGAGACGACTCCGTTATGCATGAGGGGATGAGCATGGCGACTCTAACCCCTGACCCGGGTCCCGGCAATCTGAGGGATTGAGGGATTGAAGGTCCACCTTTGGGCCGCCGGATAAAACTACGAGTCCTTACATCTAGGTTCCTTGACGAAGGATCCTGTACTAGGTGTTGAAGGAATGGTGAAATCGTAAGGGCAGGATCCTATACTAGCATGAGCAAAGGAAAGGCTATGGCCGGTGGTTCAACTTCGCATACACCTTGTATGGCGGGACGTGGCAGACACGATGAGCTACCGGATGGGTGTGGGAAAAGCGTGCTACCTCTGCAGAGGGTAAAAACTATTCGAATAGCCGAGTCCTCGGATATGGACAGTTGGGAGGCTGTACTAGACTATGTGCAAAGTTTTACAAAAGGAGGTAACTTTAAAGAAACAAAGTTGTGGCAGATGTTTCCCAACTATACCAATTGGAGTGGTATGAGTTGTGAAGGAACAGAGACCATGATGAGTCGTGGTCGGGAAAAAGGAGGAGTTTTGGATAAATAATAAAATTTTGCTTCTCTCTAAAGATAGTAGTAAATCCCTTCTTACCTTTTTCATCAAGGATATAGAGATAGAGTAATAACTAAAAGTGCTATAGAGAACAACTTAAAACTGGTGCATACTCAGTAGAGGAGTAGTTTGCGAGTACAAATTGTACTCATACTGGTTTCGTCTCTGGCTATTGTCTTAGCCAGATCCCGAGGAAAACTACGCTGAAGCGGAGTATGGAGACTTCTATGCGAACTAGGGATCTTCGTGAGTCAACTGCCTGTCGGTCGTCGCTAGGACGCGTTGGACTTCTACTACGTAGCTTCCGCTGAATGCTTTTGATTTGGCCCTTGAAGGCACCTATGTAAGACTTGGTCCAAGTGACCTACTATGTGAGACTTTAATGCGGTATTGAAATGGATGTAAACTTTGGTATCCAATTCGGATTATGGGCAACGACAGACTGATCATGGGATCGTTGTGTGAACCATAATCGGGTATTTCGGACAGCTAGTCCGGGGTCCCCACACCAGGCGCAGGAGCCGGGCTGGGGAGTTCGTCAGCTGCAGGAGGCGGCGCAGGGGGAGGATGTAACAGCCCAAACTTGGTAACGAAAAATACGAAGGATTTTTCCACTTTTGCTTCACTGTGTGCATCATACCATCCATATGCATTTTTGCCATTTTAAACTTGCACTTGGAACTCAATTGTAATGGGAAGCCAACCCTTCCCAAAACCTCCAACCAAATGTTTGTCAATTTTGTCAACCAACCATTCTTGGACTTCCAACTTGCTTAGGAAGTTCCCTATTTTGCCTCTTATCCCCAATTCTTAAATTTCAAGTTTTGTCAATTGGGAACTAAATATGAGTTTTCATATTTGGCTTATTTTCAAACTACACTTTTGGAACCAAGCTAGGCTTTTCAAGAATTCAAACTAAAATCATGGGAAGCTCCAGTATTATTGCTAGGGTCTCCATGAATAATTTCAATATTTTTGGATTTGTATAAATGTTCTAATTAAATGCATTTCGGAAATTGCCCCAATTTACCCTAACTAAAGGCTATGAACAAATTTTGGGCAAACCAATTTATTTGACCTCACCAATTTTTGTGGTGGTTCTACTAGGTAATTATAGACTTCATGAATTTTTCTGGGATTTTTGAAAATGTCCTGGTGCCCTAATTAATTGGCTGAATCCTACTGCTGGACTCTTTTGAAATGAATTTAAACTTCCCAGGGACTGGTTTGCAATTTATTCTTTTCCCTCTCTCCCTGTCTCCTGTGGCCGTGGAGCACTGGCGCCATGCTTCTCTGCCGGCCATGCCGCCGAGCCCCACCCTACACCTGCTTCCCCTGGAGGTCAAGCACGCCCACGACGTCCTGGACGACCTCACCTGCTCCTTTTCCCCTCCTCTACTTCCCCTCGACCTGTCCCATTCTCCCGCCCGAGCTCCACTTCTTGCCGTCGCCGTCGCCACCGAATTGCCGTCGCTTGGAGCCGCCCCGGAGTAAACCGACGTCGCCCTCTCTTCCGCCGCCTCCTCCTCTCCTTCCCCACCGGCGGAATCGAGCCGAGGTCAACCGGTTGCGTCGATTCCGACCTCGTCGCCCTCAACTACGACCGACGCCGCCGGGGTCGATCCCGGCATCCTCCGTCCGCCCCACCGTCGTCAAGCGCCTCACGCAACCAAGGGTGAGCCCCTCACCCCTTTCTGACCCTCTCCCGCGCCCATTTCCTTCTCCCTCGCCGCCGATCCGCCGGCGGCCATCGTCGCGTCGCCGTGTCCAGCTAGCCCGGCCTGGCCGAGGCTTGGGCCGGCCTGAGGCCGGGGACCTCGGGCAGGTGCCCGGCCTGCGTGCCCGGTCTGGGCCGGCTCTGGGCCGGCCGCTTCGGCCAACCACCCGGCCATCAGCCCAGCCTGGGCCGGCTCTGGGCCGGGCCACTCGGGTTGGTGCCCGGCCTGCCTCCCGGCCTGGCCGGCTTGAGGCCGGCCCGTCTGGGGTTTCTGTTTTCCTTTTTATGTGAAGCAAATTTTAAATAATCGATAACAATTTGAAAAATGCTTCAAATTCGACAAATCAAATTTCAAAATGTTCAGTAAAACAAACTCCACCAATTGGAATCGTTGTAACCTTCTTTTGGAATTACTTCCTTTTGGTTATTTAAGAATTCCTAAAATTGGGTTATTTAATACCCAAATTGGGAAATTCATAACCTTTTAAATAATTGTCCGAAATTTATGAATTAAATATCAAAGTGATCAACATGTCAAATGCTATCAAATCATGCACTTATCACATCATGATCACAAACTTTTATTTGATGTTATTCGTAACTTGATTAAATGAAGTAATTTCAATTATTTATTTAATTTGTCATTTATTCATCGGTACTCCGAAAATTACAATTAAATTACCGAAATGATCGGAATGACGAACCCTATCCTTTATTGCCATGTTCATGCATTCTTGAGCCACTTCTATAATAATTTGATAATTTATGAAGAATGTGGTCACTAAGATAAATATGGGGTTGGTTCCAAATAATTGCACAAATTATTTGGCCCCTCGTTTAAATTTGCTTTTAATTTATATAATAACATAGTTGCATCCATTGGACATGTCATCATGTGATTGAGCATTGCATTTTGAGTTCGTGTGATTTATGTGTGTTTTGTATTTCTTTTGGGTATCGATAGATTCCGGAGCCGAGGGTCTCTCTAACTACCCCGACGATCAGTGCTTCACTACCGGGCAGCAAGGCAAGAGATAACCTAACCTTCTTGGCATCTAGCATCCTATGATTTTATCAAATTATTTTATCCACCATATTATTTGCATGCGGTTCAAATATCTCTTTGGTATAATATATAGAATCCTATGAATGCATGTCTCTTCCCCGAGCCAATCACATGTATCCCTACCTATGAAACCTAGGGTTGAAGTGTTGGCCGAGATGAATATAGAATTAGTGTTGTATTCATATGCTTAGCTATGCTTAGACATGCTTAGAAATGCTTAGTTGAAATACTAGTTTGTCCGTTGTTGAATTCCATAATTATTGATGTTGATGGAATGACTCGGGCATGGTGGATAATTGTGATGCTTAAATTAAAATGCTAAGATGGCTTGGGTGAGTTGCCATCGGGGATGGTGTTTTGCCTCACTCTAGCCCCTAGGTGCGAGTTCTTGTCTCTAGAACCAAGATCGAGCGTGCTTCCGGAGGTGGGGGCATATGGAACCCCCTTTGACCAAATAAGTTGTGCGGGCGTATCCAAGATTCCTCTAGTTCGGTTTTCCATTTGCGTGTGAGTATGTGGGTGGAAAAGAATGATGTGGACGGTGGTGTTTAGGGCGTGGCGATGGGGCAGGGTGCTGAAATAGGCACTGAACCTGTCCTGTGGCCACAGATGACTCTTGGATAGTCTCGTGCAATGTAAAGGTCTAACCGCGCCCAGATTCGAACCTGGCTGCCCCAATTCCAGGTTTCAATGGCTATGATTGTGTGCTTGTCACATAACAGCCAGCAGTGCTTTTTAGCACTAATTCTAACCACAGACCACAGAATTACAGAATTTTGTGGCGCATCTGCTAGGGGATGCGCCACAGAATTACGGCACTTAGCCATTTTGCCGGGCCCTCCCCTCTCTTCCCCTTCTCCTTTCTTTCAACCCCAAGTCACACACCCGCGCGCGCCCCCCTCGACGCCCAACCGCCGGCCGCCGCACCACCACCGCCCCAACTCGCCGCCGCCGGCCGCCTCCGGCCGCCTCAGCCCAACCCTTCCGCCGCGGCACCTCGATGCCCACGAGGAGCACCTCCACCGCGCCCATGAGGAGCACCTCCACCGCCTTCGACGACCTCCCCTCCCTTCCCTTCCCGAGGTGCTGCCCCTCTCCTTCTCCTCCTTCCCCTACCTAGAGCTGCACCCTAGGTGTTTGTTAAAATCCCAAGCCCAAGTGTTATCATGAAAATTGCTATCATGCTTGTTGTGTAAGTTGCTAGGAAAATTTGATTACATGAATTTTTTTGCTATCATGCTGCTAGGAAAATTTGAGTACATGCTTCTAGGAAAATTTTGCTGCATTGGTTGCCATTTCTATATACCATGCATGAGTGCCAAATTAAGAAGAAAAACCTCACTGATGTCAATCGGATTAATTGGTCAAAAGATAAAAGATATTCTAATTTAACCTTAAAAAATCTCACTGATGTCATCCTAGGCCCGCATGGTAGATTGAAGTTAAAATAGCCGCACGCCAAGCTTTGCATGCAGTGGTACTACACTCTGTTAATTAACAGCCGCTTAACCAGTTTCAACCTACCCCTATATTTGATCCAGGTTCTGTAGTTAACCATCTTGGCGAACGTTTATTACCTAGTTAGCCAGAAGTGGAAGGATGAACAAAGATCCCATATATAGCTATTTGAAATTCGACAAACTAAACATGATTATCTCAACCTGAACTGCAGTTGATCCATAACTACCCCTCTTTGTTTTGACACAACTACCCATCTTTTTCGTATATGGTTACTGTCATATATGGTTATTGTCTGCTAGGAATTATGCTAAGTCAAATATGGTTACTGTTTAAACATGCCTTAAAAAACAACTTGAATTAAGGTTCTAGATGTATTAAAACAATTATTTCCATGAGGGTAAATTTGAAATAGGATCAAGATTTGATGCTTTAGAAATGATCCAAAGTTGGTACTTTTTAACTGTCTTGAAGATGCATTTTTACAGGTGTATGTGTGTGATATGTGGATGTGGTGAAATTGTGAAAAATTTACAGGTGAGGTTATGTGTGCTTGTGTTCTGTGCTACCACGACCATCGTGTCGTGGTTGTTTGTGCTCCGACCATCGTGTTGTGCATGTGGATGTTGCCGGCCGGCGATGCCGGCAACATGATTTGTGAAATGTTTGCAGGTACCCCGAGAGGCCCTTGAGATTGCCGGAACGTCAATTAACTTCCGTTCCGGCAAATTCGGGTACTCCATATGTCCCTTTTTTAGCAAAGGTCATCCCAAAAAAATTCGTGAATTTTAGCATGACTTTGCTAAAAATAGGACATATGCAGTATTGCGACTAATGCATGGCCCGGGGTATCTTAGTACTTAATTAAGTGAATTTTTCTTATATTTGTGTTGTACTAAATTTTTGCCTTTTTTAATTAAGTGCAAACATGTGGGAGCCCGCGGGCCCTTCTAAGAACATGAGCGTCGAAGAAATAGCTAGAGACGCCAACAAGTCGTTCTGTGAAGCATCCCAGGAGTTGGAGGAGGAGGAGGCCGCCGCCGGAGCTGCTAGTGGCGACCATGCCGACGATGAGCAAGACGTCCCGGAGGACGACGACGCCGAAACCACCGATGGAGCTGCTAGTGGCGTCCATGAGGATGACACCACCACCACCGATGGCGGCGACCACACGGATGGTGGCAACCTGACCGCTCGGAAGCAGAAGAAGGAAAGGAAGGAGAGGACACCTCAAGTGCTCGCCAACGTCACAGACCATTTCACCGAGGTCATGCCAAGTGGCCTACCAGTGGCGCCTGAGGCCCTTCCCAAAGGGTACAACATGCAACTAGGGTGCATCGTCCGGGAAAGCATGTCCATTAACACGAAGGACATCAGAAGTACGACCAATAAGGCTTTGGTCGACGTCCTCCTCAAGAAGCTTCACCAACGGTACACGTTCCCGGAGCCGTTCAACAAAAAGGTGAACTGTTTAGCCATCTCGAAGATGAGCACCGCCTTGATCAGCTAGAAATTCTGGGTGAAGAAGAAGATCAAGAAGGGTCTCAGCTGGGAGGAGATAAAATCCAAAGAGCCGATGCTCGACCAAGAAGAGTTCGAGGAATTCAAGTTGGCCTCAAAAACTGAGGAGGCTAAAAAATGGACCAAGTGGCGGAAGGACATGCGGGAGTAAAACATAGGTAACCACCGTTGTGGAAGCGGCGGTTACCGACGAAAAAATCCCATTTGGGACAAGGAGGATGCCGAGTATGCACGTCTCGGAAAAGAGAACCCGTGGGAAAAAATCACGGACGAGCAGACGAGGTACTTTGTCTGGTCGCGCTACTATCTGGACAAGAAGACGGGGGAATTCGTTACCAATGATGAGGCAGTGAATGATTTCGAAAAGTATCTGGTAAGGAATTTAATTACCACGGATATCTCAAAGTCCATTGCATTGATCTAATTAGATAACGAAGCCAAATCTCTAAATTAATGCCTAATTTGTCTGCAGGAGGCAGAGTTGAAGGCTGACGCTCAGGCCGGCGGCCCGTCGTCCCAGGGGTCGACGGAGCCGTGGGACACGACTTTCAACAGGGCGACGAATGTTTACAAGCGTAGGGACAAATCGCTGCCGCCGACGTTAGCTGGCCGTGTGTCCGGCTTTGGTACGAGCATGAAGTTCACCAACTACTACCACTCGGACGCCGAGACGAAAAAGGAGAGGAGGAAGCCGAGTAAGGATAAAGCCGAGGTTGTGGAGATAAGGAAGAAGGTGGAGACACTGAAGAATGAAAAAGTGGACTCCACCACGGTTCAACGGTTAGTGGACGAGAAGCTGAGAAGTTTCTTACCCCTAGGTTGATGGAGGGGTTAGCTGCTTGGAATGCGGCTGGTCGACAGGGGCCGATATACGTGCCCAGCGTCAGCGGCAGCAACTCCATCATGAACCAGAACATGTCACCGGACCTGACGACCCCGCAGCCCAACGCCGCGGCGCAGCCGCCGCTCGATTTGGTCGCAACGACGCCCCCTACCACGAAAGATACCGAGCCGCAGCCGCCGCCGGCTGTGCTTCATAATGCAACCGAGTGGCCGGAGAATGATAGGCCGGCCGCCGGCACCGGCGCCCTTGTCTCGACAGTTGCCGAGCTCGATGCCATCACCCAGGTAACTAATTAGTTAGTCCGCGGTATCTTGTATAACTATGCCTATGATGACTGCCATCTCATGATGCCCAACATGTTTTGACTCAGGACATGCCTTGCATACTACTGCATAGGGTGGTGCCCGGCGGTGAGTTGAAGGACTGTGCTCAGGGCACTGTCATACAACCAATGAGACGCGATATGCACCACAGTAAAATGGACGAGGATCTGATGAGGGTCAGGTTGGTTACGATAGTGCCTGAGTTTTGCGACGTCGAGCCCCCCATTCAACCTCCAGGAGCCGACGAGGACATGGTCCTTAAAGATTGCACCGACTGGCTGATGAAATGGCCGAAGACCCAGAGTCGTCTTGGGAGTGGTCTTCTACGGTTAAGGTGCACCACCGGTGCCACCTCGAGGCCCCCGATCATTTGGCCCCCGATCGTTCGGCCCTCGAAGCCTGCAGCCATCACCGCCACCCGGAAGGAACCGGCGGTCATCGCCACCAGCACCCGCCACCAAAAACTGTTGGGAGCGTCTGTACCGCAACCGTCCAAAGGCGCTGCCGTTGCACCTCAACTTGATGCCAACGACGACGATGGTGATGATTTCGACGTCGAGGGCTTCCTCAACACTGGCGCCAGCATGGACATGTACATGCCTCCTATGGATGAAGAACCCTTCCGTGCTCAAGGCGATCAGCCTGCTCGTCCCACTACATGCACGCAGCGCCTGAACTTCCAGGGTTTATCTGAAGACACGTCTCCAGAGGCCGGCAATCAAGCTGTACCCAAACCGACTAACATTTTCAGCCCTGGTACACTACGTAAGACGGTTTTCCCGGAGTTCGCACCCCGACCACCCCCACCATCCCCGGAGATGAAGAAGAAGCATAGAAAGAGAAAGAGGGGGCCCAGGCGCCTCTGCGAGTCATCCAGCTCCTAAGACTATCCGGGGTCATGAAGACATGGTATCACCCCGTGTGGATGGCTTGGCCTGAGTTCATGAAGCTGGTAAACCGATACTGCCTTCGGAGCTGCTCCGCCTCGCACGTGGACCCATGCACTCTTTGGATGAACCTATCTTGATGCTAGAGGGCCTCCGTCTTAAAGAAAAGGAGCCAAATTACCCGGTGTTCACGGTCAAGGTGCCAAAGGACTTGGACTTCGTCCATGAAGCCCCCGCGAATCTGTTCTTCATAGCGTTCGAGGACGTCTTCAATCTATTTCACTCTAGACGGCTAGACTATAACTTGGTCCGCCTATACGCGCTCAATATGGCGATGAAGATCAAGAGAGATAATACCCCGTACGTCGCGGTAGCGGATCCCTACTACATGTGTGACTGCCAGCTGGTGGAAGGATCACCGACACGGACCAAGGTGACAGAGTACCTCCAGAGGTTCATGCTGACCAACAAGAGGAAGAACAACCTTCTTGTGTCTTTCTTTCCCGAGTAAGTACACATCCGCTCGCCGCCATCGTAACTTATGCTTTCTTGTAGATTTGTTCCATTGCTAATCCTTTCCAACATTCCGTTTCAATTGTGTTGAGCAGGAACAAGTACTACACACTCATCATCCTGAACCAGAGATGGTCCACTGCCACTTATTTCGACTCGGGGAGTTTGATTATGAAGAAAGACTACACCAGAATAAAGGGTGTTCTCGATGAGGCTCTCGAGGGCTACGCCAAAAAGGGAGGCCCCTTCGAAAAGAAGCAAGAAGTTTTCAGCAATGACGGCACACACCGGTTCAAGCATGTGACCGAGTTCTGCTGCATCAAGCAGATGTCTAGCAGCGTGAAGGAGGCCTTCTACGTCCTCCATCACCTTAAAGGGTTTGTCCGGGATGCTGAGAAAACAAGGTTTCCATCTAGTCTCCAAGAATGGACCAAATGTGCGGGGGATATCACCGATGCCGATCTTAGAGAAGACTTTCATCGCATCCAGGTGCAGTTATCGCAAATCATCGTCGAAGATGTCAACCATAATAGTGGGTCCTTACACAACGTCAAAGGTAGCAAAAAAGTGCTTCTTTATTTTCTTTATTATAGACTTGTCCACTTAGATGAATAAATCATACTCTATTTCTATTATTAACCAATATATATCCCAATCCATCTCCAGGGTTGCCTAAGAGGGAGATCGAAGAAATCCTAGAGGCTCAGCAGGACACCAGGACGTGGACGACGAAAGAGAGCTATAAACCATTCTCGGCGCCGATGAAGAAGAAGGATACATGATCGTCCTCCCCGCTCTTCCTCACCATCATCGCGGCTGTACTCTACTTGATCCTAGTGTAGGCGGTGACCTCTTCATTTGTAATGTGTGAAACGACGAACTTTTGTATCATGACCTATGTAAAAATTCAGCACTAAGTAATGTGTCATGACATAGTATCATGACTTGTAATATGTATCATGATGTGTATCTCGGGCTCTAAGTAATGTGATATACCTGTATTTCCTGTAATATATACCTGTATTTCCTGTTTCCTGTAATATACATGTATTCCTGTAATGTGATATACCTATATTTCCTGTAATATACCTGTATTTGTACAGCAGGCAACAGCAAATCAAGAATACCTGTAAATTATTCTGTGTTGCATTTGTCTTTTTTCTGTGGCGCATGCAATTCCGTGGCGCACGCAACGACTTATGCGCCACTAAAATATTTCTGTGGCGCACGCCAGATGGTGCGCCACAGAATCTGGACATTTCTGTGGCGCACCACCGACGTGCGCCACAGAAATATATTTTAGTGGCGAGATGTCTGTGGCGCATCCCACCATTTTCAGGATGCGCCACAGAAAGCCAATTTTGGTGCGCCACTAATAGGCCTTTCCATAGTAGTGTGTAGACTTCTCCATCTTGATCCCGAAAGCAAGGTGGAAGCGGCTAGATGGATCTCAGCAGCACGACGGTTGTGGTGGTGTTGATGGTGGAGTTCTCCGCGAGCAGGGCTTCGCCTAAGCCAAGCAAGAGGAGGAGGTGGCGCGGCAGCCCTAGGTGGAGGTGGTGTGGCTAGGGTTTAGGGTGGGTG
Organism: Puccinellia tenuiflora; assembly: GCA_012064385.1. Taxonomy (NCBI): domain Eukaryota; kingdom Viridiplantae; phylum Streptophyta; class Magnoliopsida; order Poales; family Poaceae; genus Puccinellia; species Puccinellia tenuiflora. Next base: position 334,068 of record QRDG01000151.1, on the reverse strand, counting down.
CGGCTAGGGCCTCCCTTGGATGGGTGTGTGATGACCCACAAGTGTAGGGGATCACAGAGTATCTTCGAGGGTAGTAAAACCCAAATTTATTGATTCGACACAAGGGCAGCCAAAGAATACTTATAAGTCTTAGCAGCTGAGTTGTCAATTCAGCCACACCTGAAAAAGCACTAGTAACAGAAGTGATGTGAAAGCAACAGTAATATGAGAGCAATAGTAACAGTAAAGTAGCAGCAGCAATAGTAACAATGGAGGCAATGGCGCAGAAAATACTTTCATGGCGTAGTTGATGGATTAATATGGACAAGGGTTCCCAGCTTCGTAGTAGTGCCTCTCCAATAAAAAGAACACGTGTTGGGTAAACAAATTACAGTCGGGCAATTGACAAAATTGTGGGCGCATAACAATGGTATCATGACAAGGTACTGAACTATTTAATTGGGCATTACGTCAAAACAGATATACTGTTATCCAACTGCATTTATGACTAATAATCCACCCCGGGATCGCTATCCAGCCTGTCACCCGGAAGTATTAAGTTGCAAGCAACAGATCATCGCAATAAGCATGGTGCATAATGTAAGCAAAGAAACAACACAAGGAAGTAAACACCACTGTTTTACCTCTAGTAGCAACAACACATTTTTAGTCTAAATCGTTTCTGTCAACCCGAGCTCATACAAAAAGAGGCATGAACCTACTATCTAGCATAAATACTCCCTCTTGGAGATACACAAGTAATTACGTGATCAAGGCAACCACAAGGATCGGAGAGCATGCAAGATCTTAAATAAAACATAGATATAAGTGATGAACAAACTTGATCATAATTCCACAATTCATCGGATCCCAACAAACACAACACCGATTACATCAGATGAATCTCAATCATGTAAGGCAGCTCATGAGACTATTGTATTGATCAACATGGGAGAGGGAGAGTACCATCTAGCTATAGCTAGAACCCGTAGTCCATGGGGGAACTACTCACAGAGCATCATGGAGGCGGCGTAGTCGAAGGAGATGGCTCCGGGGATTCCCAATCCCGGCAGGGTGCCGAAATAGGAACTTCTGTCCCCTGGATTAGGGTTTTTGGTGGCGGCGGAGCTCAGATGCGTTTCTGGAGAAAACCTTCGATGTTCTCGCGTCTTTAGGTTGGGAGCAAATATATAGGTGAAGAGGCTACGTGAGGCGGGTGATGAGGCGACGAGGTGGGGCCCACACACGGCCTAGGGTGGGCCGCGCCTGGAGGCCTCCTGGGGGCTATGTGCCCCTCCCGGACTTGTCCTTCTGGCTCCCGGGGTTTTCTGGCGAAGTAGAATTTCTGTAAGTTTTTTGGATTTTTCTGAGCACTTTGGATTTTGGACCTTTTCTGCAATGCACAGACATAATAAACAGAAACTGGCACTGGGCATCTTGTCAATAGGTTAGTCCAATAAAATATGCCAAAATGATATGAAAACATAGTAAACACATGTGTCATTTGGTATAAAACAAGCATGGAACATACAAAATTATAGATACGTCGAAGACGTATCAGCATCCCCAAGCTTAACTCTTGCTCGTCCTCGAGTAGGTAAGTGATAACAAATTAATTTTTGAAGTGACATGCTACCAACACAATCTTGATCAAGTAATCATGTAAAGCATATGAACTAAATAAAATGATCGAAATAAAGGTTATTGAATGAAACAAACCATGATTAACCAGGTGCAACATCTAAACAAGAATTTATTAGAAAAGAGTACTTTGGAGATCTAAAAGTAAAACACTTGACAATGATTGATATCTCACAAAGCAGTATTCTTTCGACAAAGGGGTTTGGCCAACACAAAGGAAGATTTAAGTTTTCAGCAAAAGCTTCAACTTGCAACTTGTTTATCTCAAGATAAAGTCAATAATTTTTTTTCATGGTTAGACGTAAAGATAACATGAAGTAAAACTTGAACCAAAGTTGACACCAAGTGATTGCTTGATGAGTTAAGAAGGAAGAGGAAGACTGACTCAACATAAAAGTAAAAGAAAGGCCCTTCGCAGAGGGAAGCAGGATTAGTCATGTGCTAGAGCTTTTTTTTAGAATTTTGACAGAAGTAAAAAAGTTTTGAGACATGCATGCTTTCGTCAACGACTTCACAGTAAAGAAACTAGCTAGTCCCCTATTTCAAGCAAGGCTTTTAGACTTGTGAGAGCGGCTGGTTTTAGAGGAACGAGTACGTTCCTCTTTCTCCTTTGTTTCACCACTAACCAATGTTTTAACTGATTTCTCAGGCTTCATTGTGCGGAGAAGAGTGGTGAGTTATATTTATATTTTGCTTAAACCGCTCTCGGGTTGATTCAAGTGAGGACGTAAACCATCAACACCGGGTGAAAGGGGGGAAAATGACCTTGCTTGTCACAGGTTATATCTAGCTTCCCACTGCTTCCTCATGAGCTTAAAAACAGGGGCACAAAAAGGAGAATTTTAAAAGTTTTAAATATAGCACATGAAAAATTTACTTGGAGTGGCAGGGAAATACCACATGTCGGTAGGTATGGTGGACACAAATGGCAAAGATATTTGGCTCAGGGAGTTGGATGCACGAGAAGTATTCCCTCTTAGTACAAAATTTTTGGGCTTAGCAGGATATCAAGCAAACACATAACATCAACTTGGTTCAATGAATGACTACAAATATACATCATGCATAACCACTAGACTTCACACCATCTACCTTGTTAGCCAAACCAACTCTTTGCAAAAAGAATATCTAGACTTTAAGAGTTACCAAGCAGGACAACACCACAATTTTAAAGCTTTACGGTAGTTCTTTACTAATCTATTCTTACTAGATGATCCACAAGTTTAATCATTAATCTATTTCATATCTCTAAACAATTGACAAGTATCAAAGATTTAAGACAATGATCTACAAGATTATGCAAGCACTTTTCACACTTCCTACATGATAATTTCCTTTCAACCAAACACCAATCAACTCTCCAAACAAATATAAGTGAAGCAAGAGAGTACTTTCTATAAAAGAACTAATAGCTCTGAACAAGAGATACATGAAAAACAAGAGCTAGAAGCTAAAAATAACGAAAACTGAATACTCAACATATATAAGTGAAGCACAAGAGTATTCTACGAAAAAGCGGAACGTGTCTCTCTCCCAAACAAGCATGTAAGGATCCAAATTATTGCAAAGACCAGAGAACTAAACACAAACAAACTGAAAGTAAAAACAAACTGACGCTCCAAAAATAGCACAAAATGTGTAAAGGAATAAAAATATAGTACCATGACAGAAACCGATGATTGTTGATGAAGAAGGGGATGCCTTGGGCATCCCCAAGCTTAGACGCTTGTGACTTCTTGAATATTTCAGAGGAGGGTCCATGGGGAGCCTCCCCAAGCATAGGCTTTTATCCCTTCTTGATCTTGCTTCATCACCTCGCACTTGGATACTTGAAAATTTCCTTCACGCAAAACTTATAGCAACTTCATTAGAGGGGTTAGTCCATAAAAACAATATCTTCCTTCAGTTCCAAAGCACATATCATGAACTTATTTTTTTAAAACATTAGCTACTGTCACCAAGATCTAAGTTTCGATCTCAAAAGAACCTCACTTTGCCCGTAAAAGAAGCAATGCAAAACTAAGACAGAATCTGTCAAAAACAGAATAGATGGTAAAGATGAATTTTTTCGGGATACTTCTGGACCTCAAATCAGAAAAGTCAAAAGTAGAGAAAGGTAGAAAAAACTCGTATTCTTGCTGTCAAAAAATTTCAGCCACATATGACGTTCTGTGATTTTTCGGATTTTCGAACAGTGAAGAATATAAATCTGTTTCTGGACAGCAAACTCACAAATTAGTCTTCCTCTCTTTAGAGGCTATTCTTAGCACAAAAAACCAAAACAAAAAGATACAAGGGAGTTGTTACAGGGGTAACATCACTCAAAACTCACATAAAACAGTAGGTAAAAATAAAATGGGTTGCCTCCCATAAGCGGTTTTCTTTAATGCCTTTTAGCTAGGCTTGACAATTTTAATGATGTTCTTATAAAAACACAAAGAGAGCATCAAGAAGAAAATATGAAACACATTTAAGTATAACCCTCTTCCTATTCATAGGAATATTTTAAACAAATAAATCCATGAAGAACAAAGTGACAAGCATAGGAAGGTAGAACAAGAGCAGTTTCAAAAATTTCAACGCAAAGAGAGGTGTTTTAGTGACATGAAAATTTCTACAACCATATTTTCCTCTATCATAATAATTTCCAGTAGCATCATGAAGAAACTAAACAATATAATTATCACATAAAACATGCTTTTCATGACCTACGAACATATAATTTTTAGCAAGCTTCAAACTAGTGGGATCAAAATTAATTAAAGTTATGATCTCTCCAATCCCACTTTTAACAATTTTATAACAAGATGAATGATCACTCTCAAGAGGTATGGGACTCCATTTAACTAAAGTCAAAACCTCTCCAATCCCATTTTCAACATTAGCACAATTAATATTATCAAGCAACATATGACCATCATCTAGAGCTTTATCATAAAAAATTCTAAGCAACACTCCTCATTATCATGAATATCAAAAGTAGGAACAAATAGAGGATTATCATAAGATTTATAAAAATAGCATGGATTATCATAAATAAAAGTAGCATAATCATTTTCACAAGTTTCATTCATAGGGACATCATACCCATAAGCATAGCAAGTATCAGTTTTATCAAAAAGGGATAGTTCAAGAGAATCCATAGGAACATAGCATTCATCCTCCTTTGGCAAGCATTGAGGGCAATCAAATAATGTAAGAGTTGAGGACTTACTATCATTAGAAGGTGCGCATGGGTAGCTACTCCATTCTTCCTCCTTTTGTTCGTCAATCTCTTCCTCTTTTTTATCCAATGAGCTTTCAGTTTCAGCAATTTCTTCTTCCACGGTTTCCTGCAAGGCATTAGTCTCTTCTTTCGGGGGAGATAAACCCTTAAGATATTCAGTAATATAACCATTATCATCCTTGTAGTTATCATAACAATATTTAATTATAGCAAGATTTTCAGATTCGTAAGGGGCATCATCAATATTCTGAAGGAAAGAAGCAATTTCATAAGCACCCTTAAAAGCAGCAAATTCTTCAATTATTTCCACATCATAACAATTATAGTAACCTTTAACATAAGAAGCAAAGGTTTCATTAACATTACACGCACATTGGAAAGGGAAGTGTTTAAAATTCATATGACATTCAAATTCATCAGAGCAAAAAGATTTGTCAAATATAGAGCATAAATTTCTAGCATACATCTCCAGTTGATTTATTAATTTCCATAAGTTATCCCTTTTTGAGACAAACGGTATCCCTTATAATATTTTTATTCATCCTCCGTGGACCGACCTTGCCAATAAGATCTAGTTTCAAAGAAAGTAACCATGTAGCAAAAGTTTTTAGAATTTTTGGTTTTCAAATTTTTATGGATTTTCGGGTATATAAGAAAAACAAAACTAAACAGAACAAAACTAAACAAAAGTAAACTAAGAAAAACAAAACTAAGCAAAAGTAAACTAAGCAAAACTAAACAAAACCGAAAAAGAAAGAGAGAGGTAGAATGTACTCCCCAAGTGAACTTATGAGTAGAGCTATGCTCCACGGCAACGGCGCCAGAAAATAGTCTTGGTGACCCACAAGTGTAGGGGATCGCAGAGTATCTTCGAGGGAAGTAAAACCCAAATGTCGTGGTATGGACATATGACAAAGTGTAGGCTTGTGAGGTGTGGGAGCAGCTTGCACAGCCGGTGGCATCTGCAGGAGGGATTGGGCACAAGAGTGCACACTAACACACGATGTACCCAGGTTCGGAGCCCTCACGGTGAGGTAACACTCCTACTCCTGCTGTGTTCTTGTTATTTCATGGTGGATAGGTTACAACTTGCTCCTTGAGCTATATGTGATGGTCCGGCTAGAGCTGCCGGATGAAGTAGTCTAGGGTTTCCTTGACTAAGCGATTGATCGATCGACCTTCGGACCCCCGGACCCCTTTCTCTGGAGGCCGCATCCCCCCTTATATAGGGCTGAGGGGGTGATGTACATGTGTGGGTGTTGCTCATTACACACTGACATGCGGGGGCCGGCTGCCCGAACCGGACCCGGCGGGTCTAGCTACAGTCTTCTTCCTTCCCACAGTGTTCTTCCATCAGGTACAGTGGACGCCGCATGGTATGGAGGCGCCACTGTCGGGGACGTGCGAGGCCGGGTGGTGCGCTTCCGGTCTGGTCGGCTCACTGTCGGGGACGTGCGAGGCCGGGTGGTGCGCCTCTAGTCTGTTCGGCTCCGGCAGCTGAGGGTGCGGGTCGGCGACTAATCGGCACGCCCGGCACAATGCGTCGTGGAGGCCGGTGTAGTGGCGTAGTGGGCGACGTGAGGCCTGCGGCCGCCTCTGTAGCCACGCCGCTCTGTCGACGACCTTGGCCGGCTAGAGGCAGCCGGCGTGTGTCTGAAGGGACGCGGTGGACTTCTCCTCGCAAGTGATCCGGCTGGCAGATGGCTAGACGGCGTGTGTCCGATGGGACGCGGTGGACTTCTCCTTGCAGGTGATTCGGCTGGCAAATGGCCAGCCGGTGTGTTTCTGATGGGACGCGGTGGACTTCTCCTCGCAGGTGATCCGGCTGACAGATGGCCAGCCGGCGTGTGTCCGATGGGACGCGGTGGACTTCTCCTTGCAGGTGATTCGGCTGGCAAATGGCCAGCCGGTGTGTTTCTGATGGGACGCGGTGGACTTCTCCTCGCAGGTGATCCGACTGGTAGATGGCCATCCGGCGTGTGTCCGATGGGACGCGGTGGACTTCTCCTAACAGGTGATCCAGCTGGCAGATGACCAGCCGACCAGGACTCAGCCGCCCCACCCTCCAGCCGGCCAAGTCCAGCAGCCAGCCGGAATTGAGTGGCCAGCCAGCTGCCGGTCATCGAGTCGTGGACTTTGGTATATCGGGGGATCACTCCCCCAACACTAGTCCCCGAAGCTGTCGTGGTCCTGCAGCTTTAGCAGGAGGGCCTCGGCAGGTTTCCCAAAAAATAATGTAGGAAGAAAATGTCGTTAAATCGTTAGTGCAATGAACCAAAAGGTTGGCAATTTTACTTTGGCGTCTTTTAGTTCATTACATGCCGGCTCGCCCTTGTTTCACCCCCTTAGCCATTTTCTGTGTACCTGACGGTCATGACCGCCGCTCTGGCCGGCGAGACTGCAGTGCGGAACCGCAGAGTGGGCCGGCTGGTCGAATACACAGTCAGACTTTAGGTGTTTGACTTGGGCGAGCGAGGCAAAGGTTTTCATGGCTGGCCGGGTGTTATTCTTTCCTTTGATGTTTTTCACGCGTGAGCTTTCCAGCTTTTGCTCTGGCCGGCGAGTCTGCAGCGCGGAACCATAGAGTGGGCCTTGGGCATCCAGCACGCTAGTAACCCATCGCCGGGAAGAATGAACAACCGGCTAACCACAGCCGGACGAAACACAAAACTTGCACTAACATAAAGGTAGCCTCCGGTCTTGCCAGCAAAATGCTTGCAAAGGATCGAGGGGCAGTCCCCGAGTGTCTTTCGGTCTTACCCACTTTCGCACAACGCCAAAACTTACGGGACGATACTTACTTTCTTGTTTGTTGGTGCGACGGAGACAGGGTGCTGCAGCCGGTCGGGATCTGGCCGGCTGGGCAGCCAAAACGGAGCCGGATCGGCCCCCAGCCGGCTAGGCGTCAGGGCGTGGCTGTCCTGAAGCCAGCTGCAGGCGGGCCCAAGAGAAGCCGGCCCGGAGCCGGCCGGCCCAGCGGCAAAATGAAAGCAGTCGGCACGTCCCGCCTTTCTCTTTTTTCCTTTCTTTTCTCAGCCGGACGGCTCTCTTTCTTTCTTCCTTTTTCTTCCCTTCCTTTTCGACCCGGACAACCAGCCTGACCGAGGGGTGGACGGGGCAGCGAGGTCGCCGGCCGGACGGAGGGGACGGCGTGGGAGCGGGCGAAGAGGGCGCTGGCCCGCGAGGGCAGCCGGATCAACGGAGACGATCAAGGTGCGCGAGGCGCAGCCGGACGCGGACGAACTTGGGGGCGCGCGGGCGATGCCGGACGGAGCAGCAGACGAGCGGGCACGGCCGCGGAGGCGCGCGGGACGCCGTAGCTGGCCACGGACAGCTGGACGCGGCAGGCGGAGGCCGGGGCACGGGAGCCGGCCAGCGGCGGCCAGTCACCGGTCGGGCAGAGCCAGAGTTGACGCGGAGCGGCGAGGGAGCCGGCCCGACGCGCGGGGGAGCAGCCGACGAGGAGTGGCGAGAGCACTGGCCGGACGCGCGGGATGCTGCGAAGCAGCCGGGATGGACGTGAAGGGAAGACGGGGCGGACTTGGACGAAGTTAGAGCAGCTTGGGCGGACGCGGACGATGGGCACGGCCGCATGCGCACGCAGCAGCGGAGGCCGACGTGCAGGAGATGCTCGGGCGGAGATGCGCGTCGGCGGATGCGGGCACGGGCGCGGGCAGAGGAGGGCGACGTAGAGGATGCCGGTGGCACAGCCGCCGACAGATGTGCAGGCTCAAGCAGACGATGCGGGTGCCGAGTCCGGGGTGGTGGTGATGTCAAGCCCCGGAGTCCCCGAGTCCCCTAGTTTCTCCGGAAGAGGAAGACAGTTGGCGCCTTGAGACGGCGATGTCGATGACGGTGAAGAGGGGTCCCATGCATAATGTGACTCCAGCTGCTGTTTCCTGCCCCGCGGTGGGCGCCAAATGTCGTGGTATGGACATATGCCTAAGTGTAGGCTTGTGAGGTGTGGGAGCAGCTTGCACAGCCGGCAGCATCTGCAGGCGGGATTGGGCACAAGAGTGCACACTGACACACGATGTACCCAGGTTCGGAGCCCTCACGGTGATGTAACACTCCTACTCCTGCTATGTTCTTGTTATTTCACGGTGGATAGGTTACAACTTGCTCCTTGAGCTGTATGTGATGGTCCGGCTAGAGCTGCCGGATGAAGTAGTCTAGGGTTTCCTGGACTAAGCGATTGATCGATCGACCTTTGGACCCACGGACTCCTTTCTTTGGAGGCTGCACCCCCTTATATAGGGCTGAGGGGGTGATGTACATGTGTGGATCCGGCTCATTACACACTGACAGGCGAAGGCCGGCAGCCCGACCCGGACCCGGCGGGTCTGGCTACAGTCTTCTTCCTTCCCACAGTGTTCTTCCATCAGGTACAGTGGACGCCGCACGGTATGGAGGCGCCGCTGTCGGGGACGTGCGAGGCCGGGTGGTGCGCCTCCAGTCTGGTCGGCTCCGGCTGCGGCGGGTGTGGGTCGACGACCAATTGGCACGCCCGACACTGTGCGTCGTGGATGCCGACGTAGTGGGCGACGTGTGGCCTGCGGCTGCCTCTGTAGCCACGCCGCTCTGTCGGCGACATTGGCCGGCTGGAGGCAGCCGGCGTGTGTCCGATGGGACGCAGTGGACTTCTCCTCGCAGGTGATCCGGCTGGCAGATGGCCAGCCGGCTTGTGTCCGATGGGACGCGGTGGACTTCTCCTCGCAGGTGATCCGGCTGGCAGATGGCCAGCCGGCGTGTGTCCGATGGGACACGGTGGACTTATCCTCGCAGGTGATACGGCTGGCAGATGGCCAGCCGGCGTGTGTCCGATGGGACGCGGTAGACTTCTCCTCGCAGGTGATCCGGCTGGCAGATGGCCAGCCAGCCAGGACTCAGCCGGCCCGCCCTCCAGCCGGCCGAGCCCCCTGCCGGCCAAGTCCGGCAGCCAGCCGGAATCAAGTGGCCAGCTAGCTGCCGGTCGTCGAGTCGTGGACTTTGGTATATCGGGGGATCCTCCCCCCGACACCAAATTTATTGATTCGACACAAGGGGACCCAAAGAATACTTATAAGTCTTAGCAGCTGAGTTGTCAATTCAGCCACACCCGGAAAAGCACTAGTAACAGAAGTGATGTGAAAGCAACAGTAATATGAGAGCAATAGTAACAGTAAAGTAGCAGCATCAATAGTAACAATGGAGGCAATGGCTCGGAAAATACTTTGATGGCGTAGTTGATGGATGAATATGGACCAGGGTTCCCAGCTTAGCTAGTGGTAACTCTCCAATAAAAAGAACACGTGTTGGGTAAACAAATTACAGTCGGGCAATTGAAAAAATTGTGGGCGCATAACAATGCTATCATGACAAGGTACTGAACTATTTAATTGGGCATTACGTCAAAATACATATACCGTTATCCAACTGCGTCTATGACTAATAATCCACCTCGGGATCGCTATCCAGCCTGTCACTCGGAAGTATTAAGTTGCAAGCAACAGATCATCACAATAAGCATGGTGCATAATGTAAGCAATGAAACAACACAAGGAAGTAAACACTATTGTTTTACCCCTAGTAGCAACAACAAATATTTAGTCTAAATCGTTTCTATCAACCCGAGCTCAGACAAAAAGAGCCTTGAACCTACTATCTAGGATAAATACTCCCTCTTGGAGATACACAAGTAATTACGTGATCAAGGCAACCACAAGGATCGGAGAGCATGCAAGATCTTAAATAAAACATAGATATAAGTGATGAACAAACTTGATCATAATTCCACAATTCATCGGATCCCAACAAACACAACACCGATTACATCAGATGAATCTCAATCATGTAAGGCAGCTCATGAGACTATTGTATTGATCAACATGGGAGTGGGAGAGTACCATCTAGCTATAGCTAGAACCCGTAGTCCATGGGGGAACTACTCACAGAGCATCATGGAGGCGGCGTAGTCGAAGGAGATGGCTTTGGGGGCAATTCCCAATCCTGGCAGGGTGCCGGAACAGGAACTTCTATCCCCCGGATTAGGGTTTTTGGTGGTGGCAGAGCTCAGATGCGTTTCTGGAGAAAACCTTCGATGTTCTCGCGTTTTTAGGTCGGGAGCAAATATATAGGCGAAGAGGCGATGCGAGGTGGTGGACGAGGCAACGAGGTGGGGCCCACATGCGGCCTAGGGTGGCCCGCGCCTGGAGGCCTCCTGGGGGCTGTGTGCCCCTCCCAGACTTGTCCTTCTGGCTCTCGGGGTTTTCTGCCGAAGTAGAATTTCTGTAATATTTTCGGATTTTTCTGAGCACTTTGGATTTTGGAACTTTTCTGCAATGCACAGATATGATAAACAGAAACTAGCACTGGGCATCTTGTCAATAGGTTAGTCCAATAAAATATGGCAAAATGATATGAAAACATAGTAAACACATATGGCATTTGCTATAAAACAAGCATGAAACATAAAAAATTATAGATACATCGAAGACGTATCAGTGTGCCGCAACCCCCACCCCTTTATATAGGTGGAGGCAAGGGGAACCCTAGGGCCGGCCGGCTAGGGCTGCTTGGCCCCCAAGCCAAGCCGAGTCCCGATGGGATTCGGCCCCCTTTCCTCCTTTCCTTGGCCGGATTGGCCCATGGGCTGGTGCGGCCAGCCCATTAGGGCTGATGCACCACCCATTGGTCCATGTGGGCCCCAAACAATAGGTGGGCCCCACTTCTAGACTCTACTAGAACCTTCTAGTACCCTGCCGAAAAATCCCGGAACTTTTCCAACACCTTCGGAAAATACTTTCCTTATATGAATCTTATTCTCCGGACTCTTCTGGATCTCCTCGTGATGTCTAGGATCTCATCCAAGACTCTCAATCAATATTCGTTCATACCATCAATTATCTCATCGCTAACCCTAGCTACATCGAAGCGTTAAGTGTGTGACCCTACGGGTTCGAGAACATGTAGACATAATCCGATCAATAATCAATAGCGGGACCGGGATGCCCATATTGACTCCTACATATTCAACAAAGTTCATTATCGATTGAACCACGATGCCGGAGATTCAATTAATCTCGTATATGATTCACTTTGTCTCACGATATTTTACTTGCCCGAGATTTGATCGTCGATATCCCCATATCTAGTTTAATCTCGTTACCCGGCAAGTTCTCTTTACTCGACCATAACATAGGATCTCCCTGATTACCACTTAATCACGTGTTTGAAAACTTTATGATGCTATATTACCGAGAAGGCCTGGTGATATCTTCTCCGTCACATGGAGGGACAAATCCCACTCTTGATACATGTCACCCAACAACTTACCATCGGAGATACCTAAAAGCCATATTTATAATCACCCAGTCACGAAGCGACGTTTGATGTCCCCAAAGTAATCCTCCGGTAAACGGGAGTGACATAATCATGGTCTAAGGAAACTATACTTGGCATATACTAAAAGCGTTGGCAATGAAACTGTGTAATACGATCAATTGCAACTCTTTATCAAGTCATTCTCCTAATGACTGACTCCGTTATCAAGTGACTGTAACAAGTCCATGGTTAGGAAACTCTAACCATCTTTTGGCTAACGAACTAGTCCGGTAGAGGCTTACCAGGGACACCTGTTTGTTTATATTCCACACATGTATTATGTTTCTAATTAATAAAATTATAGCATGGATAATAAACTATTATCATAAACATGCATATGCTAATAAACCATTTTATTATTGCCTCTAGGGCATATTCCCAACAAGCAGAACGGTGTTGTAAAAGTGATCCACGCTCTCCCTCGTCATGTGCTAGCTCGGCGATGGGCGAGCCTTGCGTTCGTTGCCCGCCGCCGCAGATCTCCGCCTCTAGCATGTTTTCTGACCTCCCCGCCACCACTGCTAGCAGCGGACTAACTCCTGTTTGCCTCCCGTGCATCCTTCCCACCACCCTGTGTCGACACCGCCGGGGAGCTCGTGCTGGTGAGGAAAACAGAGGAGGAGGAAGATGGGTTGGTGACACTGACCAGTGGGCTCCACCAAGCTGTCTGACTAAAGGATCCAACCTGTGTGTCTCTATAGAAAGGACTGAGAGGGGGATTTTTTTGTAAAAAGTTCACTTCTGTAGACCGGTCAACGCCGTGCCACGTCAGCGAATACATTGCTCTACACGCTCCAGTGACCGTGTACGATACACTCGTGCGTATTCAGTGACCGTAATTTCCGTATCGCTGTGTACGGTGATGACGGCGAGTAATACGCTCAAGCTTAGTGATCTCCGATGGATTTTACTCTCAGCCTAAACTAGCATAGTATCATGCGTCCAGGGTGTATCAGTCACTTGGCTTAAGAGATTTGGCGCCGTGAGATCGATCGATTTGGGGAATGTTACATAGGGCGAGCACCATTCTGCATCTTGTTCAGAAGCGTCACTCATAGTCCCCTTTCTACTCCCCTGTTCCACAAGCGCCACCCATAGGCACTTGACGTGGGGTCACCACGCCAAATCCCTTGGATGACATCCTTGGGTTGAGAGAATAGGAGAAGAAGATGGTGGTACTGGTAGATCCGTCGGCTGACAAGTGGGATTTACCCAGGTTCAGGCCTCCGAAGATAAAAGCCCTACGTCCTGCTTGTCTGGAATTGATGATGAGCTTTACAGATTGGTTACAATGGCGAGATCGTGAGATGCAATCTCGCTAGGGTTTCTGGTGGTGGATATGAGCGTACCTTAGGTCGGCGACCCTCCCGGTCCTTAAATAGTGGGACTGGGTCTCGGGTCCTATACCAACTAGGTTTACATCTGGGCCTGCCGACCTAATATTTCTAAGTCTTTTCCTTCGGGGCCTCCTTCCTGGGCCTTATGGCCGATGGGCCTTTGTCCTTATCCACACCAGGGTAGTCCACGGTGGCACACCTGAAAGGTGTAACCACATCGGTAGCCCCCGAGGACCTAGTAGACTTGGAGAGTCTGGTAGGGACTCCTCCGCGTTGTATCGTCCTGGTGCGAGTCGTGCCTTTAGCGATTCATTCGTATCCATGTTTCAGGACGCTTAGTGGTGGATCTCGCATAATAAGCCTGGTACTCTCGACGGATCGGGACCAGTTAAGTGCTCCGGGGCACAAGCATTATTAGCGTACATCAAACTCGAGTCCCCAGGCTCGAGCTTGGAGGCTAGTCCCTTCGACTCCAGCCGCTTGGGATCTTACGGAGTCGAATTCGGCCTGAAAAGGTACCCAACGCGTCTGTCGGGATTTTTCTTCACACCTGTTGGTGCGGCATATCTGTTCAAGCTACCATGGTTGCTGCTAGTGGGCCTGGCCCTACACGACGGATCGGTGGGCCTTACCTTTGCACTACGGAGTGCGGCATCCGAGGGTCAGCTGTATTCGATTCATCTCGGGTATGTTGCTCGGGTTAGACCGAAGTCGATAACCTTTCGAGTGTTGCACAGTCGTGCTTTCATCGAGTGCGTGGTGGCGCTCCTGAGGGGAGTGTTCCCCAAAATTATGCTGAATTATTTATAACTGGGGATAATCTCAACCCATTTATTTTGCCGTAAACCGAGGGATTTGTTTTGCTCCCGATGGGAGTGAACAGATGCAAATTTGTTCAGTATGACAGCATGTGGGAGTCGATACTTTGTCGAGTAAGACCGTGTCGAAGGCAGTCTGTAACTCCTGCGTCATGAATGACATCACACGCGTGTGCTGCGCTGCCGAGGCGCTCTGCCATTTGGCCTGCCAGAAGTGACAGTACGAAACGTCACGTCGGTTTGACTGGTGGGCACGAAAATTTTGCCACGCCATTATGGTGGCCTCCTCGTTTCTCGTGCGTAGTGGGCGACGCGGACGGCGACAGTTGCCCTCCGCACGCGCCACGTGTGGGGTTGGATGTGCTCCGTTTTGCTCGATGAATATCGAACGGCACAAATCGCCCCGTCCGATGGATAAATAGGGGCACCCCGGCGGTGAAAAAGGTATAATCCCCATTCTCACCGCCGAAGTTCTCCTTCTCCCCTTGCGCTCTGCCTCTCTGCGTGTAGCCACCAAAACGTCCATGTCCACCTCCGGCATGAAGAAAGTCTCCGGCAAGAAGAGGTCCACCGGCGCCGCCGCCGCCGGCACCGGCACAGCCGGCGGGCTGAAGAAGATTCACGGCAACTGGCAGCGGTCGTCCGTGAATGAGCGCCAGCTGGAGGCGCTGCGCCGCGACGGCCTCCTGCCGCCATTGGAGAAGATGGCGACGCGGGCGCCCGGCGATGAGGTGGCCCCTCGTCCCCGCGACGGCGAGCGCGTCTGCTTCGTCGATTTCGTGAACAGGGGATTCGCCTTCCCTGTTCACGAATTTGTCCGGGGCTGATGTACGCGTACGGCGCCCAGCTCCATGACTTCACGCCGAACGCCATCCTCCACATCAGCTGCTTCATCGTCCTGTGCGAGTGCTTCCTCGGCATCCACCCGCACTGGGGGCTGTGGCAGCGGATATTCAACGTGAAGCGCAACGCCGGCGCTCGCGGTGTTTACCCCGTCGGGGGTTTCAGCATCCAGTCCCGTGGGGACATCGAGTACTTCAACCTGAAGCAGCTCGAGTCCACGCAGAACTGGAGGAAAAGGTGGTTCTACGTCACCGACATCCACCAGCCCGGGCAGAAGTACGGGGTTCCCCCGTTCCGTGCTGGCGTGACCGTGACGAAGAAGAACTCCTGGATGCATCACCCCAATGCCCGAGAGATCAAGGAGTTTGATCCCCTCATGTCTCGGGTGTCGAGGTTGATGAAGACCGCCGGCAAGGAGGTAAGTGGCGTTCACCTCATCGCCACTTTCATCAGAAGGCGGGTGCACCCAATTCAAGCTCGGGCGCACCCGTTGTTCGAGTTTGCTGGAGTCGCCGACATGACGCGCATGTCCATGGAGGAGTTGTCCACGGGCGAGGTCGAGTCTCGCGTTTGCGCACTGACCCTGCTCAAGGTCGGCGAGGCGAACGTCCTTGAATCGCCCGTGGTGCCATTCGGTCTCGAGAACCCTGTTCCAGAGGTATGTGCTTTGTTCTTGTGTTTCGTTTCTCTATTTGCTGTGTTTGCCGATGTTTTGATTGCTGAGAGAGAGTCTTTGTTTTTCCGCTCAAAGGGCTTCTCGACGTTTTTCAGCCTTCCTCCTCTTCCTGAGGAGAAGGGGACTTCCGCGGCCCCTGACTTGCGGGATGATCCTGATGAGCAGGACATTTCTGTCTGTTCCGCTGCGTCGGTCGAGGATGCAGAGGCTGCAGACAGTGATGAAGTTCCTCTCATCCGCCGCAAGCGTCTCCGCGACGCTGGCTCCAAGGTGGTGGAAGAGTCGAAGCTGGGTTCCGTCGCGGAGGGTTCCAGTTCATCGTCGCCTCCTGCTCGTGCCGATGAGGAGGTCCCTCCGGCGCGTGATCCCGTGGAGCCTCCGCCGAAGAAGACTCGTGCTGCTCGGGACTGCTTCGACCCTGCCGCTGTGCTGAAAGTCCTTAGCTCGTAAGTTTTCATCTGCTGATTTCCCTTTCTTGTTGGTTAGAGTTTCTATTTGAAATTCTTGGCTTATCGTGTGCTCATCCGCCGGGACTCTTCTTTTGGCGCGACTCTGCCGCCCAATGTGGGCAAACAGACGGACGAGGGCGACAGCGCGGAGGCCCGTCGTGCAGAGACAACGGTTCCTCCACCGCCGTCCGATCCCGACGTCGCGCCGGCTGCAACTGCCTCGACTCCTGGCGACGCCCTTGCCACCATCGCCAGCACTCCTCCGCTTGCTTCAGCCGAGCATGTAAGTAGTGGGTACTTTTTGTTTGCATCGGGTGCGCGACAGCGCTCCCGATGGGAGTAGCCCCCGAGTCTATAGTCGACTAGGAACAGTTGTGTATAGACTCCAAATTGATCTTTCTCCTTTGTTTCTTTGCTTTTTTGTCTATGATTTATCGGGTGCGCGACAGTGCTCCCGATGGGAGTAGCCCCCGAGTCTGTGGGCGACTGAATTCAGTCGTGTACAGACTCAAGTTCTTCCACTGACTCTTTGGTCATTGCTTGGTGCAGCCTATGACGCTCGAGCTGTTGGGTATCGACCACTGTTTCGCGGCCATGGAGGT
The DNA here is from genome assembly GCA_012064385.1 of Puccinellia tenuiflora. Taxonomy (NCBI): domain Eukaryota; kingdom Viridiplantae; phylum Streptophyta; class Magnoliopsida; order Poales; family Poaceae; genus Puccinellia; species Puccinellia tenuiflora. The sequence goes on along the minus strand of QRDG01000151.1, from coordinate 317,135 downwards.
GGAGATTACGCCCGGGCCTTCCCGGGTACATCATTTTCGATCAGAACATTTTCTCAAATGATAACACAAAAGAAAATCATATAAAAGGAGATTCAGTGTTGAACGGCTCAACTGCAGGCGCCCTACAGGACGCGGCTCTGGTTCATCTGCAGGTGGCGGTCGACGAGTCGCCAAAGTTCTTCACTGTTGCTGACGACCCGGAAACGGAGCTCGGTGCAGAGCATGGGATCACGCACGTTATCAGCGAAGGCGGCGATCACCGCCCTCTAACTGGTATCGGGCACCCTCTCCTCCGTCCTCCAAAAACAAGTGACAAAGTCCTGGAGGGGCTTGCCCCCTCCCTGGATGATGTGGTAACCTTAGGCATGGCCCACCAAAACGAATAGCACATATGAGGCAATCGGGGATGGCAGGTGTCGATCTCTAAATTCACGTGTGACAATCAAAATTTGGAGAAAAAAAAGAAAAAGATGCATCTTTCAGATGAAAAAAACGGGTGAGAATGCCGGGATGGGAAGACGTTGGACATATTGACGAACGGAGGAACGATGGGAATTGGATACTACTCTCTCCGTATTAAGATGTTTTAGCATTTCACTTTCCATCTGTATCTAGACATGTTTTAGTGCAAGGTTCACATGAATCTTACACTAAAACATGTCTAGATACGGATGGAAAGCCAAATGCTAAAACATCTTATATTTTGATAAGGAGGGAGTAAGAAAGAAGATGCTTTCGTTCCTGATTGGTGGGCCGTACGAACCGCTTTGATCGGAACAAGAAGTCACAAAGCGACACGTACCTACCTGATAGGGCCACGTATGGTGGTTTCACGATCGGATCCACAAACCAGCACGATCGGACACACGTTCACACACGTAACTTTAGGCATGGCCCACCAAAACAAACAACACACACGAGGGAAACATGGGTGGAGCGGAAGGAAGATGTTGATCGTTAATATCACGCCCGGCCATCAGAACTCGGAGAAAAAAGGAAACGATGCGTCTTTCGGATCTTTAGTATGATGACAGGCAGAAAATTAGGACAAAGTGAAAAAAGCAGGTGGGGATGTAGGGATGGGACGACGTCGAACGATATTGACGAACAAACCAAAACTCTAGACCGAGGGGAAGTGACGCAGACGATAGACGAAACGAACGACCTAAACGACACAAACCAAATCTTCATTTTAGCTACTAGTAGAGATATGGATGTTCTAGGTTATGTTATGGATGTATTGCATTGTACACACTTTATTTTAATCCATCATTATTTTATAGTGTGACAACATATTCTCTTTCCTAACTCAATTGCTAGCAACTATTTTTGGTGGTTAAGTATGTTTTTTTTTTGGGGGGAGTGTCTAACAAACAGCTAGCTGTTTTTCAATTCGGTAACAGTCAGATTTTAGTAGCCAATTAAAACTGACAGCGGTACAAACTGAACAAAGAAGGAAATATCTAAAATATGTCTGTTTTCCGTTTTATAAACAGACAGATCGTGATCCTTCAGGCTCAATCCTTCATTTGCCCGACCGGGAGACAGAAATGGGCATTTTTGAGTCCTCGGTTCTAATTTTTACGAATATACAACAACTAGCAAAACGTTACATTGGGTAAGCGAATCACTAGAACCGCAGCTAACTTGTAGACTTCATCACTTGAGGTTGAGGAGGGCACAAGCTGCACAATCTCTTTGCTGGACCCAGGTCATGCTCATACAAAATGGTGTCCCAACATGCTGACAATCCGAGAGAGAGTAAGAGTGAAGAAGTTCTCCAAATGGCCTCAGTCCTAAAAATCAAAGAACAATGACAAACCTGCATCAATACCGAAATGAACCGTTTCAAACTATGATATTCAACCTTCTGATTAGTCATTCGCACTCTCCAGAAATGTCAATGAGAGAATAGAAATTCAGAGATAATGAAAATGGGCCAAAGTAACTTTAACCAGACATAACCTAATACTTAAGTTATATATTAGACTTCCCACATGCATGTAGCATATCTCACTGGTACAAAACAAATACCATGTTTGTTTGTAAATCTCTATTTTGGTACATGAAAATAAGTTTGAAGAATCTAGAAAAAATGAAATAAAGATGACTGGAGAAAATAAGATTACTGAAGATACAATATGAGAAAATAACTTCAGATAAAATAAGAAAATGTGCTACAACAAAAGACTGAAGAAAAAGTATCAGAACATGGCATACACTCCACTGAAAAGAGCTTGTCCCGCCAGAATGGTTGTAAGTGGCTGCGACATAGTGCATAAGGACTGATTAGAACTGTATTTTTAAAACAAACCTGTAATTAGCTAATCTGAGATGCGTGGTATTAGTTACCTAGAGAGAACCAGAAATATTGACTGCTATAATAATGTCGACCATGGATGACCATGTCAGCAACCATTGCTGGTGGAATTGATTAGTCCAAATGGTAGTAGAGACTTGCACATAAATTCCCTTGTCAAGGCACCACAGTAACCCAATTATCTTAAAAAAACATTAGCCTTCTTTTAACGCGTTACGCGTACTAGAAATAGTCTGATAGCACACTTCCGATAAGGCCATTTGCCAGCACCACCTCATTCACTTGAGCTGAGTGGCGTTGTAAACTTTGGCTCAAATGCCTAGTGCAGTTAATGGACAGATTGAAAAAAGATAGAAGTACTTTAGGATATCAGTATATTTAGACCAAAATAACCAAATATAAGTGCATGAAAAATATGTGTGGGTGAACCAAACTACAGAGGAACCTCAACACAAAAGCTATTTGCCGACCAAATTAGACGAGTACCAGCTATAAATACAAGCAAAATTTCCCTGTTTTTTCATCATGAATAAGCGAATACATCTCACATGCCAATGGCAGTTTTCCAGTTTCCGTTGTATACGTGCTATTTTTATCATGAATATTTAAAATTTCAATGCTATTGAGCAATCAAATTTACAAAACGGAAAATCTTACCAAGCCACCAGACAAGACAAAGAGTGACAAGACAGAGAAAGCCGAACAGTTTTTGGAGAGTAAACTTTTCTGATCCTTCCCCTCCAACAAAATGAAGACTAAAGACTGAACTGAAGAAATTCAGAGATGAGTAAATGAAAAGAAAATAAGAATGAGAAACTGAAAAATGAAATACGAAATTAACTAAAAGATAATATACTTATTTACTGAAAAAATGAAGAATAAGAACTGATCAAGAGACTGAAGAATAAGAATTCATTGACTGATTGAAAAACTGAAGAAAAATAATGATGAACTGAAAAAATAAATTACTGAAAAGACAAAAGGAATCTAAGAGACTCAGAGATGAATAAATGAAAAGAAAATAAGAATGAGAAACTAAAAAATGAATACGAAATTAACTAAAAGATAATAAACTTATTTACTGAAAAAAATGAAGAATAAGAACTGATCAAGAGACTGAAGAATAAGAATTCATTTTGAATGATTGAAAACTGAAGAAAAATAATGATGAACTGAAGAAATAAATTACTGAAAATACAAAAGGAATCTAAGAGACTACAAACTGGTGACAAATATAAATCCCAAGGAAAAATTCAGAATTTTGAACAAATGAAATAACCAAGAAACTTATGAACACCGAAGAAAAAAAGATTGGCTTAAGAAAATGATGAAGGGATCTAATGAAAGAATGAAAAACCAAGGAATGGGTGAGTGAAAAACTGAGAAACTTGATACTGAAGAAAAGGGACTAAATAGAGAGTGACTGAAACCTAAGAAAAAGGGACTGAAGAAAATGATACACAAAATGAAAAGCCGAGGAATTAGTGACTGAAAACTTAAATACTTAATACTAGAGACTGAGAAAAGAGAGTAAACAAAGAGAATCTGGAAGATATACTGAAAAAAAAATGAATAGCTGAGGAATTAGCGACTGAAATAGCTGAGAAATATGATATTGATTGAAAGACAGAAAGATTATAGAATCAAGTGATGTAATAAAATCCTCTCTGATTGTAATAAAGTCCGCAGGCAGAAAAGGACAAACCAAGAGTAAGAAGAATAATGCGGAAAACCTACATAAAAGGCAGTGGGCATAGACTAACTGAACTGAAGTCTTGGGACAAAATTAGGGTGTTGAATTTTTTACTTACCATCTACTGAAAAAAATTGATGTTACCTAGTAGTTCTTCTCCATTCTTTACACTACAAGGGCGTTGAAGGAAATTCAGTGGTATGGTGTTGACTGCAATGAAGTTTCAGTGTTCTGATTTGCTCATGTAAAGAGCAAAGCATAAAAGTAGTACTCATCTACTACGTGGCTCTAGCATTGAAGGTTGCTACTGATTTCATTTCAGAAAATCTAAAAGGAAGAATGGATTGGGCAGACTATGACATTAACAGAAGTCATATTTCATGACTGAAACTCACTTGGCAAATCTTATATGGTTCACAAACTATAGAACAAACCTCAACTCTTATTTCACTTTACTACGGCAAAAAAATCCAAACAGCTACTCTGATTTCCTCTATCCATACAACCAACTTAGACTGCTTAGAGACATTAAAGTCCAACCAGCGAGGAAAGCGCAGCCACAATTGCTGCAGATAGACAATTCACTGACCTTAAAATCATCGGAAACCGCAAGCACGAATCACTTACTCATAGACGCCGATGCAGCCGACAACATAGTCACATAGACGAACATCAGGCGTCGTCTCGGCCGCTGCTTCTGTCTAGCCCGTCCTTCACTCTCTCCATTGAACTGATGTGAACGTGGCCTCTCACCCTCTTGTCTCATCTACCAGCATTTTTAGGCATAAGACTATCTGAAGAGAAGCATGGGCATCAAGTAAAAACACAAGGATGATGCACATTCATTTCTGAACATTCACACCAACAACTGAAACTAAACCCTAAGGAGCAAATGAAACTAAATTTAAACAGAATAAAAGCTAAATAAATTACACAAAAATCATGCAAATAGAAACCGAAACCTCATAAGCCATGCAGTCATGCACAAACCACACCATTAGGGGCATCCAACAGATCAGTATTACACACAGAAAAAATGGGATTAAGCCAATGAAATCTCTCTTTGCCAGCTGTAACATGAAGGGTCTGAAAGAATCAAAATCAGAACAAAGATGGGGAATAGAGAGCAGAAACTAACTCAGGTAAACTATAATTGATTCAAGGTGTTCAAACACCACATCATGAACATCACGACCTAGACCACAACAAAAACGAGAGCTACCGCCGACAAGGAACGTGCTAACCTTCAGATTTAATGATTCCCCACACGACAAGTGACACGAACTTAAGAACAACTGAAGCAGGCGGCGCACAAGCCTTCCACGCTGGCGAATCGAGGATCTCTTCGCCGTTGGACGGCAGCGGCAGCTCTCTCGATGCGCAGGTCTAGTGCAGGCTCCGTAGTCGCTGCTCTCTCCGCCTGCTTCGTCTGCAACTTGGGAAGCACCGTCTCCCCCGGCGCCTGCTGAGCCGGCGGCGAGGAGTGCGCCATCGCTTGCGCTCCGAGCACCTCTCTCCCGACCACGAAGTGAATGAAAATTCAAAACAGAAAATGAGACTCCAAACGCCAGCATTGACTGAGCCGCGCGGAGAAAGAAAAGGTAACTGAGGGAGAGGGCGCAGAGATTCGTACTAACTCATCCAACAGTCTACAAATGTGTCTGTTTACAAATTGTAAAACAGACAGCTGTTTTCTAGGAAAACTGTTTTTTTTTTTGCTTTTCCGAACAACCAGGTGCAGGTGCAAGGCTTGCCGAGTGTGACATTATTAGCATCGCGTTCATCAGGTAAATTTTGACTCATGCCGACGTTTTTTTTAGCGAAGTTAATTTTTTCACTTCCGTAACATGATTACTAGTCAATGATGACAACGTGAGTCACAGTAGTATTTGATAATGTCAAACACGGACAACAACATATGCTTACTTCCACAATTTGCGGGTCATCTAGTATCCCTAACATATCAATCATGTAATAGATTATTATTCAATTAAATAATATTAATTTCAAAATGTGTGTTTTTATAATCAATCCCGAAGCTAGCACTATAGACATCTTTAAAAAGTTAGCTGAATATACATGGCCAAAAGTTATGGCAGAAATGAAGATAGATAAACATATCTTTTAATTTAAAGTCGATACACAAATAGTTGTTGAATCAAACATAACAGAGCTACACAAATAGTTTGATAGACATGTTGCATAACTTGTCGGACACACAAGTACGTAATTAAAAATTAAGTAGCTAATCGATCCACAAATATTGCACCCATATACTCATCAGAGAAGATAGTGTTTGCTCTTTAGCATAACCGACCAAGCAATAATAATCTCCACCTTGGAGTTGCCAATGACACATTTAACTCGACTTGTGTTGCTAAGCTTCGGCTTCAACTTGACATGGGTTTCAGCAGCAACATAACCAGAGATGGAGAAGGCTTCTATGACAACTTTTAGGCTTTCTTTATAATTTGGAGAATAGGTATTCCACTTACCTATTGGTACGGAGACAACATGCCTCTGAAGATCGAGAAGACCCGTGTTGTATATTGGCATTTTTCCATGGGCGCAATCACGAGAATCAATCAACACAATCTGTGTGGAAGGTGGATCAACAATCTCAATGTTGCCTTGGCTATCCGTGACCATAACTTCATGAGCAAGTGAGCTGCAATACATTCGGCCACCATATTTGAAAGTGCATGGACCGCCTTCAATAACGCGGACACTCACGAAAGTGGCCTGAACTGAATGACCTAATTGCTCCAGGCTTAACTCTGCTTCGCAAAGGCAGTTGTTGAAGTCGACAATATCGAAACCAGTGCCAGCACAGGAGTAATGGCTTCTTTTCTTCAACAATGATATGTCCCGAGATTGTGTTCTGCCCTTAAGTTTGAGCTCCACCTCAAATTCAACAGGGTCCACAGCAGATATCTCCCGAGACGGGCCAAACAAGGCCAATGAGGGATGCTGCAAGCACCACCAGCCATCAACATTACAACGAGGACACACATGTATGTAAACTCGTAGGAAAGAGTGGAAAAAACAGAGTGAATACATACCTCTCGGGTTACTAACTGGGCGCAGTTTCTAGTCCGTTGAAAGAGGATGTTGCGGTGGTCATCCACATGGTCTCGCACTGCAACAACGCCATACACGTTGAGCGGCCAGCTCAACTCGCAACTTACAATCTCGAAAGAGAAGATCTGCAGGGTTTCCTGGGTGGTAATAATACTTAACGGGATCTGTCTCGGTGTGTAGTGCGCAAAGTGCATGGAGCTCAATGAGGCTGCACAACCAAATCAAGCGTGTAAGAAGAGATTTAACACCCTAACATGAATTAGTACAGGCAAAGAATGTGCAGGTATATGAAGCAAACACTTACTCCTCCGTTCGAAGCTACCGCCGGCCCAAGATTCAGCGTATCGACGGTATGTGTTGAAGTTCGCCTCCTCCACGTCTAACTCCTCCTTGTCCGACCCCGTGAGCTCCGTGTCCTCCTCTTCCGAGTACCTGTACTTGGGGGGGTGATCAGTTGCAGTTTGGTTGTGCTCCTGGTAAGGGATCAGTTGCAGTTTCATCATCCTTATGTCCTCCTCCTCAGCCATATTCTTCAACTGATGCGCATCCTCGCTCGGATCCCTTCCGCGGCTATCCTTCCCCGTCTCCTCTTCGCCGCGAGACTGATCCGCACCCTCCCCCTTTGTTAAAAAAAGTATTTGCCGTAAGTATCCCATCGTGGGGTTGCTTCTTTATATAACAGAAGGGTACAGATACATACGTACACGGCAAGGAATAGGAGATCACAACGATCGATCCTTTCCTAATTACAGGAAAACAATAACCTATACAATATACTAACCGATCATAAGCCGATCGTATCTCTAACACTCCCCCTCAATCTAAACCGTCGTGTACAAGGTTAAGATTGGAGTAAAATCTACGAAGCATGTGTTGCGTAACTGGCTTAGTAAACACATCAGCCAGCTGATCTCCTGACGCAATGAACCGAACATCAAGAGTACCCAAGGCGACTTTCTCACGGACAAAATGAAAGTCGATCTCAATATGCTTGGTTCGCGCGTGAAACACTGGATTGGCAGATAGATAAGTGGCTCCAAGATTATCGCACCACAAAACACGAGGACTGGGCTGATGCACGCCGAGCTCCCTCAACACAGACTGAATCCAGACCGCCTCCGCTGTGCCATTTGCCAAGGCTTTATATTCGGCCTCGGTGCTCGAACGAGAAACTGTCGGTTGTTTGCGCGAACTCTAGGATATAAGGTTAGGGCCAAGATAGACAGCAAATCCACCAGTTGAGCGACGATCATCGGAACAGCCCGCCTAATCAGCGTCAGTGTAAATGTTAAGTACGGATGAAGGTGCTTTCTGAATCCGCAGACCAGTGGAAACTGAACCCTTAACATAGCGAAGAATCCGCTTGACCGCCTCATAATGAACAGTAGTGGGCCGCGACAAATACTGGCAGACCTTGTTAACGGCAAAAGACAAATCAGGTCTCGTCAATGTGAGATACTGCAGACCCCCAACCAGACTCCTGTACTTGAACGCATCGTCATAACTGAGAGGAACGCCAAGATTCCGAGATAATTTCTCGGTAGCAGGCATGGGAGTGGTGATAGGACGACAATTCTCCATGTTCGCACGATAGAGCAAATCAAGAGCATATTTATGCTGAGTCAAAATCATTCCTCCAGCAGTATAGGCAGCCTCAATACCGAGAAAGTACTCAAGACGACCAAGATCCTTAATAGGAAATGTGGTAGAGAGAGTCTGAACCAACCGATCAATAGCAGAAGCAGACGAGGCAGTAATAACTATGTCATCAACATATACAAGCATGTAAATTGTAATACCTTGATGATCAAAGATGAAGAGGGACGTGTCAGCCTTGCTAGAAACAAAACCAAGTTGGTGAAGTCTATCACTTAACCGTGCATACCAGGCACGTGGAGACTGCTTGAGTCCATACAGGGCACGCTGGAGTTTGCAGACATACTGAGGGTGTCGAGAATCCTCAAAACCAGGAGGTTGCTGCATGTACACATCTTCATCCAGAAAGCCATGGAGAAAAGCGTTGCTGACATCGATCTGACGAAGAGACCAACCACGCGAAACAGCAAGTGAAAGAACCAGACGAACAGTAACCGGCTTCACCACAGGACTAAATGTGTCATGGTAGTCAATACCGTACTGTTGCGTGAAGCCACGAGCAACCAAGCGAGCCTTGTGCTTATCAACAGAACCATCAGGGCGAAACTTGGTTTTAAAAATCCACTTACTGCCAACAATATTTGTACCGGGTGGTCGAGGTACGAGCGTCCATGTCTGGTTACGCTGAAGAGCGTCAAACTCATCTTCCATCGCAGACCGCCACGCAGGCTCGGAGAGAGCAATGCGATGAGAAGCCGGGACAGCGAGAAATGCTCCACACCGATAGGGATCATAGCGAACCGTGCCATCCGTGCGTACCTTCGGACGGTGAATATCATTGCGCTGGCGAGTCATGATCACTCGCGTAGGCACGGTAGCAGGACCAGCAGTAGACGCCAGCTCGTCGTGGGTGGCTCCAGTGCCAGGTGAAGACGGGCTGGATGGTGCGGACGGCTCGTCCGATCGAATGGACGAGGAAGGCCCATCCGAAGGCTGCCCGGCAAGAGACGGCGATGCGTGCGGAGAGGCCGACCCAGGGGAGACGGGCGTAGCGCGAGGCGAGCTGGGCGACGTGTTGCGAGACGCGGACGGAGACAAGGCCGTCTCGGGGACCGAGGCATGCAGGCCCCGATCATCATGCACGTCGATCTCAGAGACAGGAACCTGCACAGGAACAAATGAAACAAATCCAGGCACATCAACTGGTAACATGGTAATGTCATAATTACGCATATTAATATTCTGAATAGCTGGTTCATGCAAAGGAAACGAGACCGGGTGCAACTGAGATACATCGACCACCGCGCCTGGAGTGGCAAAAGGGAACACGTTCTCGTCGAAAATTACATCACGAGAAATATAGATGCGACCTGTCGTACGATCAAGAAACTTATAACCTTTATGCATAGTACTATACCCTAAGAAGACGCACATTTTAGAGCGAAACTCGAGCTTGCGCGAATTATACTTGCGGAGGCTCGGCCAACACGCGCGGCCGAAGGTGCGCAGAAAAGAGTACTCAGGTGTTATATTTAGAAGCCGGGAAAGAGGTGAAGTGTTGTTGAGGACAGGCGAGGGCATCCTATTAATAAGATAGCAAGCGGTAAGAAAAGCTTCATCCCAAAATCGAAGTGGAAGAGAAGAGTGAGCCAGAAGGGCTAGACCTGTTTCGACAAGGTGGCGATGCTTGCGTTCGGCTATACCATTTTGTTGAGACGTGTGCGGACATGAGACGCGGTGGGAGATACCCGTGCGTTGGAAAAAGGCATGGAGACGGTGATATTCACCACCCCAGTCTGACTGAACGGCACGAATTTTAGTGTTCAAAAGACGCTCAACATGGTTCTGAAAAGTGTAGAAAATGCTCTCAACATCAGATTTGTGTTTGATCAAGTATATCTAGCAATAACGGCTGTAATCATCAATAAAACTAACGTAGTACTTGAAACCTCCAGAGGACGGTAAAGCAGGCCCCCAAACATCAGTATGAATAAGTTCAAGTGGTGCACAAGAAACACAAGAAGAATAATTATATGGTAATTGGTGACTCTTAGCAGGCTGACACGCATCACATACGGAGGAATCAAAGTTTGGGGAACACGAGAGATTATTGGTCTTAACAATATTTTGAACTACATTATTCGAAGGATGATCGAGACGCTGGTGCCACTGACGAGACGAAAGCTTGACGCTGAAGACGCATGCCTCTGTGAAGACGGGGCTCGACCGAAAGGAAGTGGGTAGAGACCACCACGGCTCCTACCGCGAAGAATGATTTTCTTCGTGACCTTGTCCTTGACAAAGAAAAAATATTTGTGAAACTCAAGGAAGATGTCATTGTCGGAAACAAGACGATAAACGGACAACAAATTTTTGCTAATGTTGGGAACATGAAGAATATTTTTTAGTTTAAGGGATTGCAATGGACCAGCTATACGAGAATGACCAACATGCGTAATTGACAAACCTGCACCGTTGGCGACTTGAACTTGGTCCTTGCCCTGGTAGCGCTCCTGAACGCCTAAACGACTCATGTCGTTGGTGAGATGGTCGGTTGCTCCGGTGTCGAAGAACCATGATTGTTGATCATCATGGTTGAAGGCAGCAGAGTTGCCTGAACGCCGATCCTCAGCTTGGTAGACCTGGTTGAACCGGTTCTTGCAAGTAAGGGCCTCATGACCCCAAAACTTACATATCTGGTAGCGTGGGCGATTGCGGCCGCCGTTGCCGTTGCGGCCATTGCCATTGCCTCCACCGCCGCCGCCTTGGCCACCTTGACCATTGCGGTTGCCGTGGCCCTGCTGACCGCCAGGAAACTGACCGCCACCACCACCTCCCTGCTGGCCACCGTTCGGGCGACCACCTAAACGAGCGCTGTTGTTGTTGTTATCGAAGGAGCGCCCGCCACCACGACCGGCATCACCTTGCCGAGCGACGGCATTGGCGGAGGTGGAGTAGTCGGCCGGCTGGGAATTCTGCGCCTTCATGGACTCGCTGGAGAGGAGCATCGAGTAGAAGTCGGAGAGGCTCAGCGAGGTTCCGACAGCGTTGAGGACGTTGAGGGAGTCCTGGAGAGCCTCGAACTGGGAGCCGAGGCCGACGACGATGTAGTCCATCAGCTCGTCGTCGGAGATGGGGGCGCCGACCATGGCCAACGCGTCGGCGAAGCCCTTCATCTTGCTGTAGGAAACCGCGATGGGCAGATCATTCTTCTTCAACGTCGTGAGCTGACGTCGGATTTGCCGCACACCAGCGCGGCTTTGAGCGGAGAACATGGAGGTGAGGGACTTCCAGACGTCGGCGGAGGTGGTGCGCCCGACCGTCTGGCCGAGGATCTCCGGCGACATGGATCCAAGCAAGATGCTAAGGATCCGCTGATCTGTGTACCACCACATGGCATAGTCCGGATTAGCCTTGGTTTCAGCGGCGGCACCCTCGCCGGTCGTGATTGTTGAAGGTGGCGCGGCACAGCTCCCATCAAGGAAACCGAACCAACCCTGGCCGGCAATGTTAGGCACGACCTGGGCCTTCCAGAGAAGAAAATTGGAGCGATCAAGGACGACAGTAATGGTGTTTGTGTATGTGGCTGGCATGGAGGTTGGGATGGAGGTCACTGGGCCGGCGAGGGTGGAGCTGGATGCGGAAGAGATGACGCCGGCCGTGGTGGAGATCTGTAGCGCGGAGGACGTCATGGCGGCTCGCAGGTCCTAGGTCAAGAACGCGCTCTGATACCAAGTTAAAAAAAGTATTTGCCGTAAGTATCCCCATCGTGGGGTTGCTCCTTTATACTCCCTCCGTTCCACAATATAAGATGTTTTAGCATTTCTCTTTTCATCCGTATCTAGACATGTTTTAGTGTAAGGTTCAAATGAATCTTGCACTAAAACATGTCTAGATACGGATGAAAAGAAAAATGCTAAAACATCTTATATTTAGGAACGGAGGGAGTATAACAGAAGGGTACAGATACATACATACATGGCAAGGAATAGGAGATCACAACGATCGATCCTTTCCTAATTACAGGAAAACAATAACCTATACAATATACTAACCGATCATAAGCCGATCGTATCTCTAACACCCTTCACCTTCCAAATCGTCCACATCGAAAAGATGAAACATCAGGCAAGATCTCTTACCCTCTCCAACCTCTTCCCTGCAGCCACTATCATCGAGATTGCTAGCTATACTCACACCCCGCAGCCGCAGCCGCCCAACTCTCTGGCTTAGGGTTTCTATGGAACGGCAGGGCGGTTATATATTCAGCCTCAGGCTCAGCCCAACACGGCCCGGCACAGAAGATCGACATAGCCACCGGTTCCGGGTACGACTAAAAAAGGTTTCCTCTTCGCGCGCGGGTCGCGGAACAATTGTTGACGTGTTTGATTTTTCCTTTTCTTCTGTTTCCCCGGCCGCATAGCGCAATCACGCCCGCCCTCACTGCCTAGAAATTTGTACAGAGATTTTTTTTTTGAAACTTCAAGTCTTTATTGATATGCATTAAGCACATTTTACAAACATCAGTCTAAGTGGGAAAATATCTGATTTTTCGTGTGCTCCGTGTCGTGTTGTACCACTGGGGAGTTGTACTAGTAGGCATTAATCCTGACCGCACACAGAATTTTACGGGCAGAGCTATGTTGGTGCCGGCTCGATTTGGTAATTTGATTGGCCTCTGAAAGACTGAAAGACCGAAAGGTTGAAGAGACAATACGTTGCAGAGAACCATAGCACTAAATCTTTTGACCGACATATAAACAGACACTAAATCGTACTAAACTTTGACTAAATCGGTTTACTAGTAAACCATTCTAATTTTGTAAACATTGTGAGAGGACACGTATTGCCCCGTTCAAAAGAAGAAGACACGTATTGCCTACTGATTAATCAATTAATTCATTGCCCTCATGGTCAAGTGAGCATATGTAGCTCGAACAAAACAAGAATCATCATTTTCAGATCTAAACATTCTCCAAACATGCAATTGATGCAGGCTACTCCGGACGCTCTGGGCGCAGACATGGGCCCCATGCAGGGCCTGGTGATGGAGGTCATCCTCACCTTCACCCTCCTCTTCGTCGTGTACGCTACGATCCTCGACTCGCGGAGCACGGTGCCGGGGTATGGGCCGATGCTCACCGGCCTCATCGTCGGCGCCAACACACTCGCCGGCGGCAACTTCTCCGGCACGTCCATGAACCCTGCCCGGTCCTTCGGGCCCGTGCTGGCCACCGGAGTGTGGACTGATGACCCACAAGTGTAGGGATCGCAATAGTCTTCGCGGGTAGTTTGACCCTAATTTATTGATTCGACACAAGGAGGGCCAAAGAATATTTATAAGCCTTAACAGTTGAGTTGTCAATTCAACCACACCTGAAAAGTATTTCTCTGGAAGCAATTTATCAGTGGTAACAGTGGTTTGATAGCAGCAGTAGAATAGTAATAGCAGTAATAAAATAAAGACAACAATGATAACGGTAAAAGTAATGATTGTAAACAGCGGTATTAAAACACCGTAGGCATAGGGACAGATAGACGGGCATTGCATGAATAAGATAGCTCATGAAATGAACATAACTAGGCATGAAGCAAATAAATATATAGATAGCATCCAAGTATCAAACAGTCATAGGCATGTATTCCTAATTTAGCCGTGCGTGCTTGCAATAAGAACTTGCACGGCATCTTTTGTCCTGCCATCCGGTTTCAGCCGGGCCAATTAAGGAACAAATGGCAATTAAGGTGCTCCTTTTAATAGAACACCTAATCAAAGCATTAACACACAATGAATACATGTAACCCTCGAGTTGCCAACCATTCCCATCGATGTCCCTGTTTCTGTTACTCGGGGTCTCCGGTTCCGGTTGACAACAAGTGCATACAACTAGTAGATAGGATCCAAACAACAATTATACTCATGCAAACATAAGTGTTCAGATCTGAAAACATGGCACCCGGGCCCAAAGTGACAAGCATTAAGCATAACTAGTTGCACCAACGATGATTAACACAAATAGAGGATACTAGGCATCGTGCCCTAACAATTTGGCATCGAATTACATGAGCCATCTTATTCAATCCCCTCCATCCCCTTGCCTACAGCAGGGAACTACTCACACATGGAGGGGGACGACATAGATGGTTGATGGAGAGGCGATGGCGGTGGCGATGGCGGCGATCTCCACTCCGACAGGGTGCCGGAACAGCGATCCTGGACCCCGAATTTAGGGTTCGTGATGGCGGCGGAGCTCCGTAAGGTTTCTGGAAAAAGTGTTCGGGGGCTCGTCATTTTAGGTCGAGAGGAAGCTTATAAGCGAAGGGGGGTCGAGAGACGAGGTCCCAGGGGCAGGGGCGGCCCCCTGCCACGGCCTGGACCCCACCCGCAGGTGGGACCCGTCCCTGCTCCTGGGGTGGCCCCCCTTCGCGGTCTTCTGGCTCCGTGGCTCTTTTCCCTCAAAAATACTTTTTCTGATTTTTCTGGATTTTCCGCGAACTTCTGAACCCTGCACAAAAGAAAGACACCAAATGCAATTCTGCTGAAAACAGCGTCAGTTCGGGTTAGTTCCAAACAAATTCATTAATAATCAGAGGCAAAACAATAGCAAAGTGTTTGGAAAAGTAGATACGTTTGCGACGTATCAGCTCCCCCAAGCTTAGCTTATTGCTTGTCCTCAAGAAATTCAGTTGACAAACTGGATGCGATAAGAGAAACTTTGACAAACACATTTGCTTCATTTAGAGCATAGAAGTTTAAACCATGATCAATATTTTAATAAGCACAATAGAGAAGTTACAAAAACAATAGAACTAAAGCAATCATGGAGACTTATGCAAAACTCACAATATGCTAACGAGTAATAATTTAAACATGCAAACAAGTAGCACCAATGCAACGCATATAGCTAGGCATGGTAAAGTGATCTCTCGCTTGCCCCTTTTGTGGGGCAAAACATAAATGCCGGGCACCTCTTGAGACATTAAACGGTGACTAGATGTAAAGTTATCAGAATTGAGAAGTATCTCAATCATGCTCCAATCATTAAAACTTTGGGACAAAGCACGTTATACTTAGAATGACAGCAATGCTCTATAAGATGGTGCTCAAAGAAGGATGACGACTCAACATAAACATATAAAAGAAAGGCCCTTCGCAGAGGGAAGCAGGGATTAATCATGTGCTCGAGCTTTTTATGTTTATAAGCGGAAGTAAAACAGTTTTGAGAGATGCATGCTTTTGTCAACTATTTCACAATAGAGAGGCTATCTAGTCCCTCATAACAAGCAAGGCTTTTAGACTTGTGAGAGCAGCTGGTTTTTTAGAGGAGGGAGTACGCTCCTCTTTCTCCTTGGTTTCACCACTGTCCAATGTTTGAGATGATTTCTCAGATTTTGCATTGCGCGGAGGAGAATGGTGAGTTATATTTATATTTTGCTTAAGCTGCTCTCGGGTTGATTCAAGTGAAGACGTAATCCATCAACACCGGGTGAAAAGGGAGAAATGACCTTGCTTGTCATAAGTTATATCTAGCCCTCTACTTCTTCTTCATGAGCTAAAAACAGAGACATAAAAAGAAGCATTTTTTTTAATGATTTAAAGGTAGAACATGACAAATTTACTTGGAATGGCGGTGAAATACCATATGTAGGAAGATATAGTGGACTCAAATGGAATACTTTGGCTTAAGGAAAATGGATGCACGGATGGACAATTACACCCAGTGCAAATGGAGGCTAGCAAAAGACTCGGGAGCGACCGATCAAGAGCACTACTGTCATAATCATGCTTTGCGACAAAATCAATCAATGAATAAAGCATAAGAGTGATACTACAATTCTAAGCACAATAAACCTTCAAGGCTTAACAGACTTTATTTTTAGTCTTTCACATGTGTGAACATGTACCAAGTCAATCCAAATAAATCTTTTGAAGGAGTATCTCACTTTACCATACCATATTGTAAACAATGCAAAACATGCTCACGTCTACATGACAAATTATCCACTCTTAACAAGTTGAGGCTAAGCATGGGAATCCATTAAAACTAAGTAATATCATCTACGCAACATTCTACCATAGCAAACTAAAACATGAGCATGAGGATAAGCATCTGTACAAAAATGAAAACAAATAGAGTTCATACCGAATTTCCTCATCAAATCTGCGTCGCCAAATATCATCATTATTGCATAGACGCTTGCACAACCGAAAGATATGGAAATAATAAAAATGTGCAAGTGTCGTCACAAACACGGGTTGAACTCTGAAACAACTACAAAACGAAGAAGACGAGAAAATATTTTTGTGTTTTTCGGATAGCGAAAGGAATAGCGCAGAAATAGAAGAGAAATCTTTTTGCTGTTTTCAATTTGGGAAGAAGCGACTAAAAACGAAGTAGAAAACAAACGAAAAAAGAAACAAATGAAAATATTTTTGGTCTTTTTGATTATAAGAAAGAAGAGGAAAACAAAGAGGAAATCTTTTTGGGTTTTTGATTAATAAACAAAAAGAACAACTAAGGCGACTGAGCAAATTGAAAAGAGCGAAAAGAAAGCAAAAAAGAAAACTAATGAATATACAAAGGAATAATGAAGACACCGACATATGATAGTTGAGTGAACGAAATAAAAAGATGTCGGTGAGAAATACGTACTCCCCCAAGCTTAGGCTTTTGGCCTAAGTGGGATCCATCTACCACGGCGGCGGCACGCCCCAGTTGGCGCCCATCTGTGGCTGTCGCTGCATATCCTGCGGCTGCTCCTCCGGCTCCTCCTCAGGGGCTAGTGATGCGAGGTACTCATCCAGCACCTCCTCAGGAAACGAGTATCCGTCCCTAGCAACAGTGTCAAACAAAGCAGGAGCAGGTAATCTCACAAAGCGAGGGTTATCCAGATCAAAACAAAATAATAACCTGTACTGCAAATTCTCCAAAGTGGAATCATAAGTGACATAGTGGTGATTTTTCATTGCAGCAAGATTAAGCCTGATAAAATCCAACTCTAGATTATCCTCTCTGGGAGGAAGCATGGCAGTAGCAAGCATGATCGAAGCAATAATGCCTCCATAAATAGGCCCTCTAACCTTGTTAGTGCTAAGACGATGAGCGATAAGAGTGCCAATGTTATAAGTTTCATCACAATTATTGCGGCAGCAAGAATAGCAAGATCAAGACTAGTCATGTTACTCGTGTTATCCCGGGGAAGGATACAACGAGCAATGACATAGCCCAAATACCTCACAGCTGGAAACTGAATGCTCCCAAATTTTGCACGCGTAGAGTCTCTCCAATCATCATGACAGATTCCGGCATAGAGCTCCTTGAGGTACTGGGGCTGCGTGTTCATCTTGCCTGTGAGCCCCGAGTTCCTCACTCCTAAGGCGCTGCAAAACTCAGACAAAGGCATTCTACAAGGTCGCTCATATAGCATGAACTCCACACTAGGGTGATATGGATCATCATTGAAATTAAACCTTTGCACAAAGATGTTAGTGAGCTTAAGATATTGGGGCCTCTCCACTAATACAATATTTGTCAACGATGCATTAGTGACAAGACTAGTAAATTCATTGCGTATACCTGCAGCTTGTAGAAATTCATAACATGGGTATACCGATGAACGCACATCCGTCTCTCGAGCAAGCACAATAACACCAAGTGGCTCCAAATCTTCATTATATGAAGGCCTCATTGGTGCATTAGAACTTGACCCTCTCGTTTCTCGACGAGAAGAGGGCTTCTTAAAGATCCCACCGAAATTGAACTTAGGCATGTTCTTCTTTTTCTGAAATTTTTCAATAAACCTCATAAAACTTGAAAATAAAATATAGGAAGTGCATTAGACTATTCCTACAACTTAATATCAACTAATACATGCATCAAATCCATCTAACAAGCTACAAATCAAGCATGTAAGTTCATATTCAAAGTCATAAACAACATCAAAATACTCAACTTATACAAAACCATTCGAGATACTAATTGGAGGAGTGAAGGAGTCACATACCGGAGAGGATTTGCTCCAAATTTCAGCAAGAATAATGGGCTGAACAAAGAGATCGAAAATCCCAGCACTCAAGAGCAGAAACTCGGGTTTGAGCAATGGGGAAGTGTTTTTTTCGAGTGAGAGAGAGAGTGGGAGGAGACTCACCTGGTGGGACCCGCCCCTGCCCATGGGGAGTCCCCCTGGTCAGCCCCAGCCACTTCTGTGGCTCATTTCAAAAGATAAAAATCGTGTAAATTTTCTGGAATTTTTCGACAACTTTTCCCGAAGAACTTATGAGAGATTAAAATTAGGCTAATAAAACAGGAATTTGACATTTAAAAGGGACAAACTAATCAAGAAATAAAAATTACAGAAAAACTAAAGATGAGCAATAAAAGAAAATTTAATGAATCTTGATATCTTTATGTTGCTAAAGTTGGTTTGTTAGCAAGGTTGATCAAGTCTTGCTACCACACCAAATTTATTTGACATAAATTATTCAATATTCAACAGACAATCAAGTTACCTCATATTGGATAGGAATTGTCCCAATCATGAGAGTTTCATATTTTCTGGAGTGTGGATGAATAGGACAATCAATAGTTCCAATCTTGATGGATTCAATATTCTCAATGGAGTTCAAACCAATTTTGGTATTGATCTTCTTTGGAAAGTACACCGTGTGTTCTTTATCATCAACGTTAAAAGTAGCTTTTCCTTTATTGCAATCAATAATAGCCCCTGCAGTATTAAAAAAGGTGTCCCAAGAATAATAGATATATTATCATCTTCAGGCATTTCCAATACCACGAAGTCAGTTAGGATTAAACAATTAGCAACTTTAACAGGAACATCCTCACAGATACCAATTGGCACAGCAGTGGACTTATCAGCCATTTGAAGGGAAATATCAGTAGGAATAAGCTTATCTAATAAAAGTCTTTTATAAAGAGAAAATGGCATAACACTAACTCCTACACCAAGATCACATAAAGCAGTTCTAACATAATTATTTTTAATGGAGCAAGGAATAGTAGGTATACCTGGATCACCAAGCTTTTTAGGAATCTTGCCTTGGAAAGAGTAATTAGCAAGCATAGTGGAGATTTCTTCATTAGGGATTTTTCTTTTATTAGTAACAATGTCTTTCATATATTTTGAATAGGGAGGTAACTTAATAGCATCTGTCAAAGGAATTTGCAAAAAGAGGGGTTTCATCCATTGACGAAATTTATTATAGTGTTCTTCTTCCTTAGCCTTCTGAGATTTAGATGGAAAAGGCATGGGTTTTTGCACCCATGGCTCTCTCTCTTTACCATGTTTTTTAGCAACAGGAGGTGCAGTCTCCTCCTCCTGTTCTTCAGGTTCATTAGTACCATTATCATACTCATTACCACTTTCAGTTTCAGCATCCGAATTAGAGACAGCATTAGGATCATTACTTATAGGTTCTTTATCAAGTTCCATATTACTAGCTTCTCCTAATTCTTTATGTTTCTTCTTTTTCTTTTTCTTTTTAGGGGAACTAGTAATATTATTTTCAACCAGTTGAGATTCTTGTTCAATTCTTTCAGGATGTCCCTCGGGATAATGAGGATCTTGAGTAGAGATACCTCCTCTAGTTAAAACACCACAAGTTTGTTTATTATTTTGTGTAGGAATTCCAGCAAACAAGTCTTTTTGCACTTTAGTAATTTGTTCAAGTTGAGTTTGGACCATATGAAAATGCTTAACAAGACCTTTGACATCATTAGAAGTTTTCTCCAAGACAGAATGAAAGTTTTTAATAACCAGGGTGTTATCATTTAATTGTTCTTGAATTTGCATATGAACATGAGTTTGTTTAACAATAAAGTTATCAAATTCATCCAAACACTGACTAGGAGGCTTACTATAAGGAATATCATTAACAGTAAAATTATGAAGAGAGTGTACCTCTACCATAGGTGGGTGAGTGGTAGGCTCACATAAAGTTTCAATTGGAGGTAAATTCTTTAATCTTCAGCTCTAATACCTTTTTCCTTAATAGATCTTTTGGCTTCTTGCATATCTTCTGGGTTTAGGAAGAGCACTCCCTTTTTCTTCGGAGTCGGTGTCGTGGGGTCACTCTTCGACTACTCCACGGTGGTGACACCTGGGTCACGCCAAGAACATCTGCCTTATGACGAGGGCCCAAGGAAGGCCCCAGGAGGACGACGTGCGGCCCAAGATAGTCGACGTTAGGTCATCAACCTCGATCGTCTTGTAAGTGCCATTGGCACCGTTCACCCGAGACCTAGCCTACCATATAAAGGCTAGGAGGGTCCCTCGTCTAGGGAAAACGCATACGCTCACGCTCATAGCCGCCATCTCAAACCCTAACGAGATTGCCATCTCGCCATTGTAGCCATACTCAACATCAATACCAAACAAGCAGGAAGTAGGGTTTTATCCTCCGGGAGCCTGAACCTGGGTAAACGCCTCGCCTGTTNTTTTTTCTTTTTTCTTTTCTTTTTCTTTTTCTTTTCTTTTCTTTTTATTTTTAGGGGAACTAGTAATATTATTTTCAACCAGGTTGAGATTCTTGTTCAATTCTTTTAGGATGTCCCTCAGGATAAAGAGGATCTTGAGTAGAGATACCTCCTCTAGTTAAAACACCACAAGTTTGTTTATTACTTTGTGTAGGAATTCCAGCAAGCCTTTTGCACTTTAGTAATTTGTTCAAGTTGAGTTTGGACCATATGAAAATGCTTACAAGAAATTTGACATCATTAGCAGTTTTCTCTAAGACAGAATGCAAATTTTAATAACCAGGGTGTTATCATTTAATTGTTTCTGAATTTGCATATTAAAATGAGTTTGTTTAACAATAAAGTTATCAAATTCACCCAAACACTGACTAGGAGGCTTACTATAAAGAATATCATTAACAGTAAAATTATGAAGAGAGTGTACCTCTACCATAGGTGGGTGAGTGGTAGGCTCACATAAAGTTTCAATTGGAGGTAAATTCTTCACATCTTCAGCTCTAATACCTTTTTTCTTAATAAATCTTTTGGCTTCTTGCATATCTTCTGGGTTTAGGAAGAGCACTCCCCTTTTCTTCGGAGTTGGTAATGGAAGAGGTTCAGGAATGCTCCATTCATCATGATTTTTAGCAATCTTAGCCATTAGTTCTTCCGCTTCATCTGTAGTCCTTTTCCTGAAAACACAACCAGCACAGCTATCTAGGTATGTCCTAGATTCAACAGTTAGTCCATTATAAAATATATCAAGGAGTTCATTCTTTGGAATATCATGCCCTGGCCGAGCCCTGAGTAATGATCCGAATCTCCCCCAAGCTTTAGGGAGATGCTCATCCTCCAATTGTCTAAAATTGAAAATTCTCTGCAAAGCCTCATGCTGCATGTGAGCGGGAAAATATTTTGCAAAGAAAACATCAAGCAATTCATGAGGGATTTTTATGGATCCATAAGGTAAAGCATTATACCACACTTTGGCATCATATTTTAATGAGAAAGGAAACAGCTTTACTAAATAGTAACGCTGTATCTTTTTATCATCATAAAATAGAAGGCTAAGCGAAGCTAATTTATTCATGTGTTCTACAGAATTGTCATCCTTAGTTCCACAAAAAGGATCAGATTCAACATTAGATATGAGTGAAAGATCAATAGATAAATTAAAATCATCATCTTTAATGCATATGGGAGAGGTAGCAAACTCAGGATCAGGTGTAAAATAATTCTTAACAGCATGCTTTTCAAGCAATTTCCTCAGAGCATCAGGATCTTTAGAAGCAGAACAATCCGTATATTGTCTAATAAACTCATCATTAACATCAATGTAGGAATCATCAGGATACCTACTCTCATAATTATATAGATTAGGAGAGCTAACAGGTGTAGTAAGATTTTCATTGATCATTGTAATTTCTTTAGACCTAGTGACAAGAGATTCTAAAAAGGGGCCTAAAGAACCAGCATCATCAAGCACAGCAGAAGCATCATCAAATTCATCAGAAACAGTAGCAGACTCAGAAAGCAAAGCATCAACAGTAGGACGAGCGTTCACAGGTGATGTAAGAAGTTGACTTAAAACAGTAGGTGAATCAAGAGTAGCTTTAGAGTTCAGAGCAGTACATTTCCTTGTGGTGGAAGGTAGTATTGGAAACTTAGTATCTCGCTTACCCTTCATGATGCAGAGTAAATTACAGCCCACAGAAAAACTCCCAGGTGAACTTATAAATAGAGCTATGCTCCCCCGGCAATGGCGCCAGAAAATAGTCTTGATGACCCACAGGTGTAGGGGATCGCAACAGTCTTCGCTGGTAGTTTGACCCTAATTTATTGATTCGACACAAGGGGAGCCAAAGAATATTTATAAGCCTTAGCAGTTGAGTTGTCAATTCAACCACACCTGAAAAGGATTTCTCTCGAAGCAATTTATCAGTAGTAACAGTGATTTGATGGCAGCAGTAGAATAGTAACAGCGGTAATAAAATAAAGACAACAATGATGACGGTAAAAGTAATGATTGTAAACAGCGGGATTAAAACACCGTAGGCATAGGGACAGATAGACGGGTGTTGCATGAATAAGATAGCTCATGAAATGAACATAACTAAGCATGAAGCAAATAAATATATAAATAGCATCCAAGTATCAAACAGTCATAGGCATGTATTCCTAATTTAGCCGTACGTGCTTAAAATAAGAACTTGCACGACATCTTTTGTCCTGCCATCCGGTTTCAGTCGGGCCAATTAAGGAACAAATGGCAATTAAGGTGTTCCTTTTAATAGAACACCGGATAAAAGCATTAACACATAATGAATACATGTAACCCTCGAGTTGCCAACCATTCCCATCGATGTCCCCGTTTCTGTCACTCGGGGTCTCCGGTTCCGGTTGACAATAAGTGCATACAACTAGTAGATAGGATCCAAACAAAAATTATACTCATGCAAACATAAGTGTTCAGATCTGAAAACATGGCACCCGGGCCCAAAGTGACAAGCATTAAGTATAACTAGTTGCACCAACGATGATTAACACAAATAGAGGATACTAGGCATCGTGCCCTAACAATTTGGCATCGAATTACATGAGCAATCTTATTCAATCCCTTCCATCCCCTTGCCTACAGCAGGGAACTACTCACACATGGAGGGGGACGACATGGATGGTTGATGGAGAGGCGTTGGCGGTGACGATGGCAGCGATCTCCACTCCGGCAGGGTGTCGGAACAGAGATCCTGGACCCCAAATTTAGGGTTCGTGA
Organism: Puccinellia tenuiflora; assembly: GCA_012064385.1. NCBI lineage: Eukaryota > Viridiplantae > Streptophyta > Magnoliopsida > Poales > Poaceae > Puccinellia > Puccinellia tenuiflora. The sequence continues at coordinate 293,199 of QRDG01000151.1, read as the reverse complement.
TGGCGGCGGAGCTCCGTAAGGTTTCTGGAAAAAGTGTTCGGGGGCCCGTCGTTTTAGGTCGAGAGGAAGCTTATAAGCGAAGGGGGGTCGAGAGACGAGGTCCCAGGGGCAGGGGCGGCCCCCTGCCGCGGCCTGGACCCCACCCGCGGGTGGGACCCGCCCCTGCTCCTGGGGTGGCCCCCTTCGCGGTCTTCTAGCTCCGTGGCTCTTTTCCCTCAAAAATACTTTTTCTGATTTTTCTGGAATTTTCCGCGAACTTCTAAACCCTGCACAAAAGTAAGACACCAAATGCAATTCTGCTGAAAACAGCGTCAGTTCGGGTTAGTTCCAAACAAATTCATTAATAATCAGAGGCAAAACAATAGCAAAGTGTTTGGAAAAGTAGATACGTTTGGGACGTATCACGCCTATAAAAACCCTTTAACCCTAAAATCATCAGGGCGACGCTTATTTTCCAGAAACACGACCCGACGCCGCCGCCTCCTCGAAACCCATTTTGGGGAGATTCTGAAGCTGCTCTCGGCATGCTGCCGGAGGGGAGATCGATTCCTGAGGGCTCTACATCGCCATGCCTTCCACCGGGATTAAGTGTGAGTAGTTCCACCTTGGACTACGGGTCCATGGCAGTAGCTAGATTGTTGTCTCTCTCCCTTATGCTTCATGTTTATGATCTTGTGAGCTACCCTACATGATCAAGATCGACCGTTTGTAATGCTATATGATGTGTTTGTTGGGATCCAATGGATTATGAAGTTATGCATGGTTCTTAGTTATTAATTTATGTTCTTGCATGCTCTCCGATGTGTGTAGTTGCTTTGGCCAAGTGATTGCTTATGTCTCCAAAAGAGAGTATTTATGCTAAATAGTTGGTTCATGCCCCCTTTTGTGCCTGGACACAAGTGACAAAAACGTCTAAGGACGAGGGTGTGATGTTGCGACTAAGGGTAAAACAGTGGTGTTTATGTCTACGTGATTATAAATGATGCTTGCTTCATACGCTTTACTTAATGAAATTGTATGTCACTTGCGACTTAATACCGATGGGTGACAGGCTGGATAGCGATCCCTAGGTGGACTTTTTAGACAAAGATGCAGTCGGATGACGGTCTTTGTTCCTTGTTGAGATCATTGACGGGCACCTCGTTGTTGATTATAAAGTCCTACTGGTTCGATTTAACCTTGGTTCTTCACTGAGGAAAAAGCTTCCAAGTTGTGTGACTTTACTAGTGTAGTCTTTATTCCTGTTTTGTTAGTTTGCTTTTTCAATATGTCTTCTGCTGAAAATACAAAGTTGTGTTACTTTACTAGCACTAATAATAATGATTTCATATGCTCTCCAATCACTCCATGGTGCCTTCCGTCGAGTAAAAAATCCCCGTAAATTTTCGTCCAATTCCGAGAATATTTCCAGAAGTAAATTTTCTGAAATACAAAAACAGCTAAAACAGGAAACTGGCACTAGGCTTCTTGTCAATAGGTTAGTCTGACAAAATGCATAAAAATGATGTAATATGATAATAGAAACATGTGACAATATCACAAAACTAGCATGGATTAATCAAAAATTATAGATACGTTTGACACGTATCAGCATCCCAGAGCTTAACTCCTACTCGTACTCGAGTAGGTAAGTGATAACAAAATAATTTTTGATAAGACATGCAACCAACACAATCATGATCAAGATAGTAATGTAAAGCATATGATGTGAATGAAGTGATACAAAACAATTGTCTATAGTTGATAGCAAGAAAGCAATGAATAACCAAGTTGAATCATTCAAGCAAAACCTTTCATAAATAGTACGTTAAAGACATGAAAGCAATGTGATCCGCATATTTGATTAATTCTCAAAGGTAATAGTTCCATGAAAAAAGTGTTTGAGAATCAAAACAAAGAAGATGTAAGTTTTAGCAAAAAGCTTCAACTTCCAAGGGTAAAGTCAATATAAAGATTTATGTTTAATCTGACGATGCAATATGATCAATGATACCCAGGGTCAATGCTAAATGTTTGCTTTGGTGGAGATAGAAGGAAAAGGAAAACTGACTCAATATTAAAAGTAAAAGAAAGGCCCTTCACAGAGGGAAGCAGAGATTAGTCATGTGTGAAAGAGCATGGTTGCCCCCATATGTTGTTTTGGTAATTAATGACAATCTCTATGGACTAATGTGTGCTTTGAGTTATACTTGCAGTGTTGGTCCGTATGGAATGCTTGAACTCCATATGTTGGAGTCGAGGCTAAAAGAAGAAGATTATATGTTGATCAAGGCTAAGTGCAAGTTGATCAACATACAATATAAGGTGTTGGTCCGTATGGAATGCTTGAACTCCATATGTTGGAGTCGAAGCTAAAAGAAGAAGATTATATGTTGATCAAGGCTAAGTGCAAGTTGATCAACATACAAGATAAGGGCAAGTGAAGATATGCGAAAGAGTGTCTCTCCCATATTGGTGTATGGGGGAGCAATATGTGAGGCTTCATCGAGCAGAGCGTAATCAAGAAAGGTGATCCACTTGAGGGGAGATCAAGATCGTCATCATCTAGCTCAAGTGGAATGCGCAAGGCAAAGGTATGATCTTGATAGGGTTTCTATTTTACCGGTCTCGCGGTGTAGTTGGGAGACCGGGTTTTAGGATAGGTAACCGTACTATCAAGAGGGGCTCCCAAGTGAGCTTTAGCGTATCGGTCGTAGAGAGCTCAAACCTTTGCATCATTGGCATCATATTTATTGGTTCTTATTTGTCTCTTATCATGGTGTGGTCTTGGTGCTTGTCGTGCTTGTCATGACAAGGCCAAGCTCATCGAAAACGGTTTTCATATGCGTCTTCCATTGCGTTTTCGATATTAGAAATATTGTCGGTTTGTCCTTGATAAATTATCCACACATACATGTGTTGAGAATTTATCTCTTAATTGTTTTCAAATATTTCCAATGATGGCTACTATCATCCTCTTTCCAACAAAATTGGTTTCACCTCTTTCGGACTTCATTTGCAAAAGATATGATGGTTTCGGTTTGCAAGAAAGAGGTTTAACATTTCCTCATTTGTTATTATAATATATTGTTGGACTATGATGTTTATATACATAATCTTGTAGTGCTCATTATGGTGATTCCAACGAGCCCAAGATCATCGAAAACGGAGTCCGGATGCAAAAGATATTGCATTTTTAGTTTCACTGGTTTGGCTAGGCCAGCATGGCCGGCCCCATGGCCGGGGCTTCTCTGATTGCATGGCCGGCCATCATGGCTGGGCTATGGCCGGCCAGGCCGGCCTCCCTCCTCCGGCTGCCCAAAAATTGGCCTAACGGCCATATTTTTGGCTCCCTTTTAAGGGGTCTTCTTCCCCAAGTGAACTCTAACTTTGGTAGAACTCTTGAGCACGTTTTCCCCTCTCTCTCCTCCATTGTTGCAAGAGCTCAAAACACCTAGATCTCCCAATCCCTCCACCCAAACTCGTTGATCTTTGGAGGATTGAAGGAGAAGGCCTAGATCTATTATTCCACCAAACCATATCTCCTCTAAGTGAGGGGAACATCTTTGATTTAGGTCTTGGAGTTGCATTGTGTTTCTCCTTTGTTCTTCCTCTCAAATCCCTCCCAAGCATTAGTTGCTTTGGTTGGATTCGGGTTGGATGAACTTGACCACTTAGTGTGTTCTTGCCATTGCATTAGTTGCATCGGTTTGAGTTCTCCACGGTGATTCGTGGAAAGTGAAGTTGAGAAGCTTATTACTCTTGGGTGCTTGGGTGCCCTAGAGCTTGTTCCTCTAGGGCACGTTGGTACCCTAGACGGTTTTTGATTTCTCGGAGTCTTGGTGGCTCACGGGATTTGTTGGGAGCCTCCAATTAGGTTGTGGAGGGAGGCCCAACCTTGTTTGCTTCGGAGCTTTGGTAGCTACGAAGACATTGCCGGGAGCCACCAATTGAGTTGTGGTATGTGCCTCGGCCTTGGGCATCGAGTCTTGGTGGCTCGGTGCATTTGGTGAAGACCCTCCAACTTGTGGAGTGAGCTTCATCCTTGTAAAGGTTCTAGTTGTCAACCTCAACGGCAACATAGTGACAAGTGCCTCGCCACATTGGTGGTAAGACACAACGGAGATACGGTGTGCCATATCAAGGCTACTCGGTGTTTCACATTGGTGAACACCGCGCCGCTCCAACGGAGACTAGCTTCCATTGGGAAGTGAACTTCGGGATAAATCATCGTCTCCAAGTGCCTCGGTATTTCTATACCCGAGCTTCTTACTTATGCTATTTACTTTGTGATAGACATTGAGCTTAAAGACATATATCTTGCTATCACCTAGTTGATTATATTGATTAGCATAAGTTGTTGGTGCACATAGGTGAACCTAGCTAGTTTAGGTTTTGGCTTGATAAATTAAACGTTAGTTTTATTCCGCATTTATTCAAGCCTTAACCGTAATAATTTTAAATCGCCTATTCACCCCCCCCCCCCCCCCCCTCTAGGCGACATCCGTGTCCTTTCAATGTGCTAGAGCTTTTTATTTTTAGAAAATAGAAGTAAAACAATTTTGAGAGATGCATGCTTTCATCAACAATTTCACAACAGAGAAGCTATCTAGTCCCCCATAACAAGCAAGGCTTTTAGACTTGTGAGAGCAGCTGGTTTTTAGAGGAACGAGTACGTTCCTCTTTCTCCTTGGTTTCACCACTATCTAATATTTTGAGCTGATTTCTCAGATTTTCATTGCGCGGAGGAAAATGGTGAGTTATATTTATATTTTGCTTAAGCTGCTCTCGGGTTGATTCAAGTGAAGACGTAAACCATCGACACCGGGTGAAAGGAGGGAGATGACCTTGCTTGTCACAAGTTATATATAGCTCTTTATTGCTTCCTCATGAGCTTAAAAACAGAGGCACAAAAAGGAGTATTCTGAATATTTTAAAGGTATCACATGACAAATTTATTTGGAATGGCAAGAAATACCATGCATAGGTAGATATGGTGGACTCAGCTGGCAAGATAGTTTGGCTTTGGGATTTGGATGCACGAGTGAACTCTACACTCTGTACGAACTTTTGGGCTTAGCAAAAGGGGTATTTGAAGCAAACATCTAACATTAACCGGTAACAGAGTAACATTAGATATTAGTCAATCATAACCATAAAAGCTCCACACCGTCTCTCTTGTTGACCAAACAATTATTTTGATGGAAAAATTAGCTTTATGAATTAACAACTACGAAACACCACACAGTTTCAAGCTTTTAACCGTATTTCTTTACTAATCAATTCCACTAAAATTACTAGCAAGTTTAAGCATTCATCTTAATATCTCAAAACAAATGAGAAGTATCAAGTATCCACACAATGATCGACAAGACTATGCAAGCTTTCATTTCATTCCAATATCACATGAATAGCATTTTGTCACTTTTGACAATTCAAGCAATTTATCAATAACAACTCTCCAACAAATATAAGTGAAGAACAAGATAGTTTAACATCAACTACTATCAGCCCTAAACAAGATAAAAGCTAAAAGCGAGAGCTTACTAGCAAACAAACAGTAGCTAAGAATACTCAACAAGATATAAGCGAAGCAAAGAAGTATTCAAATGAAAAAGCGAAGCGTGTCTCTCTCCCACACAAATAAAGTTAGGATCCAATAAGGATATGACCAGCAAACAAACAATAATAAAGTTAGGATCCAATAAGGATATGACCAGCAAACAAACAAACAAAACTGAAAGTAAAAAGATGCTCCAATCATAGCACATAATATGTAAAGTGATAAAAACTTAGTTCAACGAAGACGACCTCATGATAGTCGATGAACAAGGGGGGATGCCTTGGGCATCCCCAAGCTTTGACGCTTGATGGTTCTTGATATTCAGAGGGGGTGTCATGGGGGAATCCCCAAGCTTGAGCTCTGATCCATCTTCAATTTCTTTATTATCGTCTCTTTTGGAACTTAAAAACTCCTTTCACACAAAACTTCTCATAAACTGATTAGAGGGTTAGTGCTCATAAATTAAAATGCACACGTGTTCAACTCAAGACAAATTGAAAACAACTTTATTGGGAATTATCTACTGTTCACTAAGCCTCAATGTGGAACTCCTCCCCACGAGTATCACAATTGACGATAGTAAAGAGACGAATACAAAATAAAAGCAGAATCTGTCAAAAACTGAACAGTCTGTAAAGATTGAATTTTTCGAGACACTTCTATAGCTCAAATCAGAAAACTCAAAACTAACGAAAGATAGATAAAAGTATCAGTCTTGCTGTCTAAAAAATATCAGAAAAATATATAATTCATAAATTTTCTGGAATTTTAAACAGTGAAGGATAGAAATCTGTTTCTGGACAGCAAAACAATACCTCGCAGTTTTAATGCATTAGAGGCTAAACTTGGCACAAAAAATCAAAAGAAAAAGATACAATGAAATTTCTACAGAGGCAACAACTTCATGACTCAAGAAAAATAAAAACAAAATGAAAGTAAAAGATGGGTTGCCTGATACGTCTCAAACGTATCTATAATTTTTGAGTGATCCATGCTAATTTTGTGATATTGTCACATGTTTTTACTATCATTTATATCATTTTTATGCATTTTTTCAGACTAACCTATTGACAATATGCCAAGTGCCAGTTCCCTATTTTTGTTGTCCTTTTGTTTCAGAAATTTACTTCTGGAAATATTCTCGGAATTGGACGAAAATTTACGAGGAATTTTTATTTGCCACGACGAAGTACCAGTCCGAAGGAGAGCCGGAAGGGAGGCCCACAGGGCAGAGGCGCCCCCTGCTGCGGCCTGGGGGTCACCCGCGGGTGGGGCCTGCCCCTGCCCGTGGGACCTCACCTCGGCCCCCTCCGACGCCTATAAATTGCCTTTTACCCTAAAAACATGGAGGCGGCTATTATTTTCCAGAAACTCGACCCCGACGCGCCGTCACCGAAAACCCTAGTTCGAGGTCCAATCTGAAGCTGATCCCGGCACTCTGCCGGAGGGGAGATCGATCCCGGAGGGCTCTTCATCGTCATGCCTTCCTCCGGGATGATTTGTGAGTAGTCTCACCTTGGACTACGGGTCCATGGCGGTAGCTAGTTGGTAGTCTCTCTCTCTTGTGCTTCATGTCTTATGATCTTGTGAGCTGCCTAACATGATCAAGATCGATTATTGTAATGCTATGTGATGTGTTTGCTGGGATCCGATGGATTATGAAGTTATGTTCAGATTGTGCATGATTCTTATATGAGTAATTTATGTTCTTGCATGCTCTCCGATGTGCGTAGTTACTTTGGCCAAGTGATTGTGTGTATCTCCAAGAGAGGGTATTTATGCTAGATAGTGGGTTCATGCCCCCTTTTGTTCCTAGGCACGAGTGACAGAAACGTCTAAGGGCGAGGGTGTGCTGTTGCTACTAAGGGTAAAACAGCGGTGTTAATGTATCTTTTGATATTAGTATTGCTTACTTTGCACTTTACTTAATGCAATTGTCTGTTGCTTGCAACTTAATACCGTTGGGTGACAGGCTGGATAGCGATCCCACGGTGGACTTTTTAGACAAAGACGCAGTTGGACTCAGCGGTCTTTGTTCCTTGTCGTGATGCCTCCATAAATATTATCATGTCCTTTTTGTCATAGCTAAATTGGGTTTGTGTCATGATCTTGTCAATTGCCTAGCTGTAATTCGTTCACCCATCACATGCATATTTTATTTACTTGAGAGACTCCACTAGTGAACCCATGGCCCCCGTTCCATCTTTTTACATTGTTTACAACCTCATTTACTTGCTTTTAATCATCATTACTCCTCTGGTCACTTTTCATATTTCATCATACAATTAACCGCTTTGTTTTCTGCGAGACCAGAAAGATAAGCCTAGGTATCGTTGAGCATATTACATTATCAAGATTAAACATGAATCTTTATATTGACTTTATCTATAAGATAAGCCGTTGGAAGTTGAAGCTCTTTGCTAATGCTTACATCTTCCTTTGTGTTGATTCTCAAACACTTTTGTCATGGAATTATTATCCTTGTGAATTAGTCAAATATGTTGATCACATTGTTTTCATGTCTTTGACATACTATTTATGAAAGGTTTTGCTTGGATGATTCAACTTGTTTATTCATTGCTTTCTTGCTATCAATTATAGACAATTATTTTGTATCTATTCATTCACATCCTTTGATTTGCATCACTATCTTGATCAAGAATGTGTTGGTCTCATGTCTCATCAAAAATTATTTGTTATCACTTACCTACTCGAGGACGAGTAGGAGTTAAGCTTGGGGATGCTGATACGTCTCAAACGTATCTATAATTTTTGAGTGATCCATGCTTGTTTTGTGATATTGTCACATGTTTTTACTGTCATTTATATCATTTTTTATGCATTTGTCGGTCTAACCTATTGACAAGATGTCAAGTGCCAGTTCCCTGTTTTTGCTGTATTTTTGTTTTAGAAATTTACTTCTGGAAATATTCTCGGAATTGGACGAAAATTTATGGGGAATTTTTATTTGCCATGACGAAGTACCAGTCCGAAGGAGAGCCGGAGGGGAGGCCCACAGGGCAGAGGCGCCCCCTGCCACGGCCTGGGGGTCACCCTCGGGTGGGGCCCGCCCCTAACCATGGGACCTCACCTCGGCCCCCTCTGACGCCTATAAATTGCCTTTTACCCTAAAAACGTCGAGGCGGCCATTATTTTCCAGAAACTCGACCCCGACACGCCGTCACCGAAAACCCTAGTTCGGGGTCCAATCTGAAGCTGATCCCGGCACTCTGACGGAGGGGAGATCGATTCCGGAGGGCTCTTCATCATCATGCCTTCCTCCGGGATGATTTGTGAGTAGTCTCACCTTGGACTACGGGTCCATGGCAGTAGCTAGTTGGTAGTCTCTCTCTTGTGCTTCATGTATTATGATCTTGTGAGCTGCCTAACATGATCAAGATCGATTATTGTAATGCTATGTGATGTGTTTGCTGGGATCCGATGGATTATGAAGTTATGTTCAGATTGTGCATGATTCTTATATGAGTAATTTATGTTCTTGCATGCTCTCCGATGTGCGTAGTTACTTTGGCCAAGTGATTGTGTGTATCTCCAAGAGAGGGTATTTATGCTAGATAGTGGGTTCATGCCCCCTTTTGTTCCTGGGCACGAGTGACAGAAACGTCTAAGGGCGAGGGTGTGCTGTTGCTACTAAGGGTAAAACAGCGGTGTTAATGTCTCTTTTGATATTAGTATTGCTTACTTTGCACTTTACTTAATGCAATTGTCTGTTGCTTGCAACTTAATACCGTTGGGTGACAGGCTGGATAGCGATCCCATGGTGGACTTTTTAGACAAAGACGCAGTTGGACTCAACGGTCTTTGTTTCTTGTCGTGATGCCTCCATAAATATTATCATGTCCTTTTTGTCATAGCTAAATTGGGTTTGTGTCATGATCTTGTCAATTGCCTAGCTGTAATTCGTTCACCCATCACATGCATATTTTATTTACTTGAGAGACTCCACTAGTGAACCCATGGCCCCCGTTCCATCTTTTTACATTGTTTACAACCTCATTTACTTGCTTTTAATCATCATTACTCCTCTGGTCACTTTTCATATTTCATCATACAATTAACCGCTTTGTTTTCTGCGAGACCAGAAAGATTGACAACCTTTCCGCTGTTGGGGACAAAGTATTTTGGTTGAGTGTGTGCAGGTCCACGTCTGTTGAAGGTCAAGCGCCAGAGATCTTCAACATTCACCTCGTTGTTGATTTCAAAGTCCTACTGGTTCGATAAACCTCGGTTCGTTAAACGAGGGAAAACTGCTACTAGCTGCAATTCCGCCTTCGCTTGGGGCACCACCCAACTTATTTTAATACAGCAGCATTGCCTCCCAACAAGCGTTTTTCTTTAATGCCTTTTAGCTAGGCGCAATGCCAAATATCAAGTTTTTTTAGAGGCCTTTGCAACATCAAGAGCATAGCTTGACCTTATCATTGATTCAAAAGGAAGCTTCTTTCTCTTTCTAGGGAAGTGTTCCATCCCTCTTTTAAGGGGGGACTGAAATCTTATATTTCCCTATTTCATATCAATAATAGCACCAACGGTTCTCAAAAATGGTCTCCCCAAAATAATAAGACAATAAGAATTACACTCAATGTCCATAACAATAAAATCAACGGGAACATAATTATCATTAACAAAAATAAGGACATCATCAACTCTACCCAAAGGTTTCTTTTTCGAAGAATCAGCAAGATGAACATTTAAATAGCATTCTTCCAAAGGATTTAAATTAAGCATTTCATAGAAACTTTTAGGCATAACAGAGATACTAGCACCAAGATCACACAAAGCATTGCAATCGAAGTCATTTATTTTCATCTTGATAGTGGGTTCCCATCCATCTTCTAATTTTCTAGGAATAGAAGTTTCTAGCTTAAGCTTTTCTTTCCTAGCCTTGATAAGAGCATCGGTAATATGTTTGGTGAAGGCAATATTTAATTTACTAGCATCCGGTGACTTAGTAAGTTTTTGTAGGAACTTTATGACTTCAGTAAGATTTCAATTATCAAAATCAATTTCATCATCTTTAAATAGGCTAGGAGGTTCCTCATTAGTAGTTTGGATAGTATAAACTTTAACAATTTTCCTATTCATTTCAGCAATTCTAGCTTCTTCTTTCTCTCTAACCTACCTAGCTTTCAAGCGAGCCATCATCCTTTCATTCTCATTAATTTGAATAGAAATAGAATTTAAAGATTCAGTAGGCTTGTCTTGAAGAGGAGTGGTTCTAATTTTTAAATTTTCAACATTATGAGCAAGATCTTCCACTTTAGAGACAAGTCTATCAAGTTTTTCAAGTTTCTCTTCAGCAGTTTTGTTGAAAGCTTTTTGCGAAGTGATAAATTCGTTTAAAACATTTTCAAGATCAGAGGACACATTCTCATTAGGATTATAAGAATTACCATAGGAATTACCATATGAGTTGCCATTATTGGGAGGATAAGGCTTATAGTTGTTACTACCAAAATTATTTCGATAAGCATTATTGTTGAAGTTATTTCTATTAAGAAAATTAACATCAACTTGATACTTTTCTTGGGAAATTAATGAAGCAAGTGGGACATTATTAGGATCAATAGGGGACTGATTGGTAGCAAGCATAGACATAATCATATCAACCTTATCACTCAAAGAGGAAATTTTCTCGACAGAATTTACCTTCTTACCACTTGGAGATCTTTCGGTATGCCATTGTGAATAATTTATCATCATCTCATCCAAGAGTTTAGTTGCTGCACCTAATGTGGTGGACATGAAGGTGCCTCCCGCGGCCGAGTCCAAGAGGTTCCTTGAAGAAAAATTCAAACCTGCATAAAAAGTTTGGATAACCATCCACATAGTTAATCCATGCGTGGGACAATTTTTATCCATAAATTTCATTCTCTCCCAAGCTTGCGCAACATGTTCATTATCAAATTGTCTAAAGTTCATAATGTTACTCCTCAATTGTATGATTTTAGAAGGTGGATAATATTTTCCAATAAAAGCATCTTTGCATTTAGTCCAAGAATCAATGCTATTTCTAGGCAAAGACAATAACCATTCTTTTGCTCTCCCTCTCAAAGAGAAAGGGAAAAGCTTCAGTTTTATGATGTCACTTTCCAGCTCTTTATACTTTTTCATATCACATAACTCAACAAAGTTATTTAAATGAGAGGCGGCATCATCAGTACTAGCACCAAAAAATTGCTCTTTCATAACAAGATTTAGCAAGACATGCTTAATTTCATAAGATTCCGCTTTAGTAGCGGGTGGAGAAATTGGAGAGCATATGAAATATTTGTTATTAGTGCTAGTAAAGTCACAAAACTTGGTGTTTTCAGTGGAAGACATAATGATAAGATAAAATAACAAAACAGGAATAAAGACTACACTAATTTTTTGGGGTTTTAAAATTTTGCAACAAGAAAAATAAGCTAAACGATAAATAAAGCAAGCAAGACAAAAACAAAGTAAAGTGATTGAGAGTATGAGAATCCCCTTGCTATAGCTCAAAAGTCCCCGGCAACGGCGCCAGAAAAGAGCTTGCTAGCGTGTTGAATGATGCGTTGGGTGGTGCCCCAAGCGAAGGCGTGGATGTAGCAAGTAGCAGATTTCCCTTGTTAATGAACCGAGGTTTATCGAACCAGTAGGACTTTGAAATCAACAACAAAGTGAATGTTGAAGATCTCTGGCGCTTAATCTTCAACAGACGTGGACCTGCACACACTCAACCAAAATACTTTGCCCCCAACGGCGGAAAGGTTGTCAGTCTTTCCGGTCTCGCAGAAAACAAAGCGGTTAATTGCATAGTGAAATAGATGAAAATATGAAAATGTACCAGTGGAGTAATGATGATGAAAAGTGATGAATATAGGTTGCAATCAATGTAAAAAGATGGACTGGGGGCCATGGGTTCACTAGCGGAGTCTCTCAAGTAAATAAAACACTCATATGATGGGTAAACAAATTACAGCTGGGCAATTGACAAGATTATAACACAAACTTAATCTAGCTATGACAAAGAGAACATGATTTATATAGGCATCACGACAATGAACAAAGACCGTTGAGTCCAACTACATCTTTGTCTAAAAAGTCCATCGTGGGATCGCTATCCATCCTGTCACCCAACGTTATTAAGTTGCAAGAAACAGACAATTGCATTAAGTAAAGCGCATGAAGTAAGAAATACTAATATCAAAAGAGACATTAACACCGTTGTTTTACCCTTAGTAGCAACAGCACACCCTCGCCCTTAGACATTTCTGTCACTCGTGCCCAGGAATAAAAGGGGGCATGAACTAGGCCTGGCCATGGGAAGCCCGGCCCGGTCGGCCCGCCCAGGCCCGGCCCGAAATTTCAGGGCCTGGGCCTACGTTTTTAGGCCCGCGGGTGGGCCTGGGCTTGCGTTTTGAGCCCAAAGGAGTGGTAGGGCCGGGCCTGGGCTTCATATATGGATGATTTAGGGAAGAAGCCCAGCCCACGGCCCGAGGCCCGCCTCTATTTTCCACCAATAGGCCGGGCTTGGGCCTGAATTCTAGGCCCGACAGTGGGCCTGGCCTAGGCTGGGCCTGGGCATAGGTTTTCTGTTGTGGGCTTTACTGGGCCCGGCCCAGGCCCACCCCAGGCCCGGCCCATGGCCAGGACTTGCATGAACCCACTATCTAGCATAAATACTCCCTCATGGAGATACACACAATCGGAGAGCATGCAAGAACATAAATCAACATATAAGAATCATGCACAATCTGATCATAACTTCATAATCCATCAGATCCTAGCAAACACATCACATAGCATTACAGTAGTCGATCTTGATCATGTTAGGCAGCTCACAAGATCATAAGACATGAAGCACAATAGAGAGAAAGACTACCATCTAGCTACTGCCATGGACCCGTGGTCCAAGGTGGGACTACTCACAAATCATCCCGGAGGAAGGCATGGCGATAAGAGCCCTCCGGGATCGATCTCCCCTCCGACAGGGTGCCGGGATCAGCTTCAGAATCACCCCCGAACTAGGGTTTACGGTGACGGCGCGTCGGGGTGACTTCTCTGGAAAATAATGTCCGCCTCGACGTTTTTAGGTTTAATGGGATTTTATAGGCGTCGGAGGGGGCCGAGGGGGTGCCCACTAGGCAGGGGCGGGTCCCACCCGCGGGTGGCCCTGGGGCCGCGGCAGGGGGCTGCCCCTGGCCTGTGGGTGGCCCCCCAGGATCCCCTTTGGTGTCCTGGTGCCTTCCGTCGAGTAAAAATTCCCTGTAAATTTTCGTCCAATTCCGAGAATATTTGCAGAAGTAAATTTTCTGAAATACAAAAACAGCAAAAACAGGAAACTGGCACTAGGCATCTTGTCAATAGATTAGTCCGACAAAATGCATAAAAATGATGTAATATGATAATAGAAACATGTGACAATATCAAAAAACTAGCATGGATCAATCAAAAATTATAGATACGTTTGACACGTATCACTCCACCCGCCACTAAAGCGGAATCTTATGAAATTAAACCTGCTTTGTTAAATCTTGTTATGAAAGAGCAATTTTATGGTGCTAGTACTGATGATGCCACCTCTCATTTAAATAACTTAGTTGAGTTATGTGATATGCAAAAATATAAAGAGGTTGAAAGTGACATCATAAAACTGAAACTTTTCCCTTTCTCTTTGAGAGGGAAAGCTAAAGAATGGTTATTGTCTTTGCGTAAAAATAGTTCTGATTCTTGGACTAAATGTAAAGATGCTTTTATTGGAAAATACTATCCACCTGCTAAAATTATGCAATTAAGGAGTAATATTATGAACTTTAGACAATTTGATAATGAACATGTTGCTCCAGCTTGGGAAAGAATGAAGTCTATGGTTAAAAATTGTCCCACGCTTGGATTAACTACTTGGATGGTTGTCCAAACTTTTTATGCAGGTTTGATTTTTTTTTCAAGAAACTTGTTGGACTCGGCCACCGGTGGTACCTTCATGTCCACCACATTAGGTGCAGCAACTAAACTTTTGGATGAGATAATGACAAATTATTCACAATGGCACACCGAACGAGCTCCAACTGGTAAGAAGGTAAATTTTGTCGAGGAAATTTCCCTCTTTGAATGGGAAGGTTGATATGATTATTTCTATGCTTGCTACCAATCAGTCCCCAATTGATCCTAATAATGTTCCTCTTTCTTCATTTATAGCCCAAGAAAAGGATCAAGTTGATGTTAATTTCCTTAATAGAAATAATTTCAACAACAATGCTTATCGAAATAATTTTGGTGGTAACAACTATAAACCTTATCCGCGCCAGAGATCATTAACGGGCAGCTCGTTGTTGATTTCAAAGTCCTACTGGTTCGATTAAATCTTGGTTCTTCACTGAGGAAAAAGTTGTCGCTCGCTACATCCACGCCTTCGCTTGGGGCACCACCCAACTATATAATTACCAACAAGCAGCTTTTCTGGCGCCGTTGCCGGGGAATCGAAGTAACATTCAGTCCCGTCAACTACGCCATCAACCCCCCCCCCCCCCCCCCGGAGGCCTTTTGGCCTTTGGGCAACCCATTGGACCTTTTCGGCTTATTATGTTTCCGATGTTATGTATCTAATAAATTTAAGCGTATAAAATCCATCGTATATAAAATAGCGGAACTATTCCTAAATTTGATATACTTGTTTTAATAACTACGGACATTGTATGTTCTCTTACTAAAATCTCCAAAACTATTCCAGCTCCAACTTTTTTTGGCAACGGCTAGTGATCAGGACCGATTCGTAGGGTCGTGTAGGCCTTAGGCAACCTCCTCCCGCTGACGAGGTTAGGGCTCGGCAAATCCCTGGGTTGAGCACCCCGGGTTGATTGAGGGGGAGAGAGATGAACGTTGGTGATCACGACGGCTAACAGGGGGCGATTTACCCAGGTTCAGGCTCCCGGAGGATAACACCGTACTCCTGCTTGTCTGGAATTATGATCAAGGTGGCTACAATGGCGAGATGGCAATCTCACTAAGGTTTGCGATGGCGGCTATGAGTATGAGCGTATGTGTTGGCGTTACCCTAGACGAGGGACCCTCCCAGCCTTTATATGATAGGCTGGGTCTCGGGTGAACGGTGCTGATGGCACGTACAGGATGATCAAGCTGATGACCTAACGTCGACTACCTTGGGCCGCACATCATCCTTCTTGGGCCTTCCTTGGGCCTTCCTTGGCGTGACCCAGGTACCACCACCGTGGGGTACTCGAAAGGTAACCCCACAACACCCGCAAAAAATAGAAACGGTACAACCACAACCTAGCCTCGCGCACGTCATCTTTTATTCTTTTACCAGGCGCGTGGTCCGTGAATCAAAGCTAGCCAACGGGACGACCCGGGCACGGCACAGTCCATCCTGCCGCTAAACTGGCCCGACACAGCCCGGCACGTAGTGTCCCGTTTATAAACGGGCTGTGACGTGTCGTGATTCGTGCCTCTACTCAATTCCCAAACACGACCCCTTTAATTAACGGGCCGGTCCGTTTAGCACGCCGGGAGGTCTGGGTTGTTTTTGGCCTGTTTTCATGGACGGATCCAGAATTTTTCATCAGGGGGGCCAAATGAATGCTATAGAGTTTGGAGGGGGCCATAGGCTTAAATTTTAGTAAAATTTGCTGTCAAATCCCCATAATACAAGGGGAATTCAGAAAAAAAAATCAGCATGGGGGTGGCCATGGACCCAGCTCGCCCCCTGTTGTCTCCGTCCCTGCCTGTTTTTAGCCTTTTGGGCCAATTCTCATGAAAAAAAACGGGTTGTGTCGTGCCAGCCCACGTGCCTAGCCCCTTGGTCCAGGCACGACCGTAAGCGTGCCGCTAGCCAGACACGACCAGTTTAGCCACGTGTCGGGCTAGACTCCTAAAGGATCAAGCACGTGTGCTAACGGACCGGCCCGCAAGCACGGTGCCATCTGCTTTGCCTTACGGGAAGCAACAATTAATGGCTCGGAACACCCATGCAGTTGAGCCGAATGATGGGATGGGGGCAAGTCCAACAGAGGTATTCAAAAGGACAAATATTTTTGTCCCTTTGGATGGTTAGGCGTATCCGCCAGTTCACCAGTGGACCGAATGCATGCTACGTATGTCCTTTTTTATTTTTTTATTAAATATATACTAGGCCGCCAAAGTACGTTATATTAATTAAACAAAAAAATGGAAATTAGTAAACTCTGGATATAAGACTAGGGTGGCCGTGTGAGGCCTACTCATCCTTGTCGTCGATGAGGTCGATGAATGGTGGAAATGACCATGGCCACACTGGCGGCTGTGGTGCTGCCTCGCTAATGTCCTCCTCCTCCGGCTTTGGCATCGCCGGGAATGTGGAAGTCCATGTGTACGTCTCCCATGACCATTCTGGTGCGGGTGTGGAGGCGACGTCCACTCCAGTGCCGATAGTGCGGGTGGGGGAGGCGGCAGCCACTCCGGTGCTGGTGGCGCGGACGCAGGTGGGCGCGTCCTAGTGTCCTCCGCTGACTCGTGCGGTATATATCGCAGGCAGGTTCGGCCACCACCGGAGAGCTCCAGGACTTGCTTGACCACCTTGTCCTCCTTCTCGGGCTCCTCCTCCTTCACAATGTACCACGGTGGCTCGAGTGCGTGTGCTAGCGCCTGGGCAGTGCGTGCGGACGTGGCGACTAGGGTTGCTTGCATGGAGTGGGAGAGCGGGGCGAGTAGTGGAGTGGGCGTGGATAGGGATACCCGTCCATGTGTGCTCATTAGAAAGGACCAGAGTGTGGAGCCAGGTATCGGTGGGTCGGTGTCATGTGGGTCTGGGGTGGACGTGGGGCGTACATGCGCCTTCTGTCTACGGGGACGCAATCCATCCCAAATTTAGTTAGAAAACGAGTCCGAATGGATAGCAAAACGAACATTGATCCGTTTGAGTGCATGTGTTAGGTCGTGATTTCTGCCCGTGCAGACATAAACGAACACATACTAACGAAAATGCGTTGCCCTATTAGAATTACCCTAACTTTTTTGTGAGCGGTAACTTTGGGTCACTAATACATGGACCCCATACGTTGTGGGGCCCATATGGCCGTCGAAGTCACATGACTGTGTCCCACGAAGTCAGCGAATCCGTGGAATCCCTGACAGGTCGACGGACCGATATTATCTATCTATACCTAATAATAAAAGCACTAAGTCTTCTTCCGGTCCGTCACTAATTTTACGATTTTGCCCTCCCACCATATCACATAATACCGCCAAATTGCCCCGTACCGGTTCGCTCTTTTTTCCGGCCACTAGAGTCGTCGCCCTCCTCCGGCCAATAGAACGGACAACCATTCCCCTGAGCTCCCCCCCACCCCCGGCCCCGTCCGGACACGATGACCTTTCCGTGGAGCTAGCCTCCTCTCCCTTGATGGGCCATGGTGATGGTGCTATTGTTCCATCCATGGCGAGCGCGGAGAAACGAGGAAGGGAGAAGTGGGCGTGGAATCCTCTGTAAACCAGATCTGAAACTGGTGTCATCTTCTCCCCTTTGGCCATGGCGGACGGATTGGAGGTGATGAGAGGCGTTTTGTTCTTCAGATCCGAGGTGTGTTCTTCTGATCTACCTCTTACCCTGCCGCCAACGTCTTTCTCCCTGTGTTGGTGATACTGTGTTCCTCCCTATCGTGTCCTCGAGTTGCTGCGAGATCTTCGCCGGCTCATAGAGTGCCATGCCCTGTGCTTGGCGAGCCATGGCCTGCGACGGCCCCTCCTCCGTTGCATTGGTCGCGGATGTACTAGGAATTGGTTAACCCCGCTCACAGCATCAGCCATGTGGAGAGTGGAGACTAATTTTCCATCTGACGCACGGACAGAGCTGTCACCATAGAATACCAAGGTGCTAGCATTGTACTAGCTGAAGTACAGAATCCCCAAGATGAGCTTATTGTTGCAGGTGTTGAGCTTGCACGTGCAGGAGGGCAAGGCCCATGTGTTGCCCCTTCTCTGTATTTTTTCGTTTGGCTGGAACCTCTTGTCTGTAATCTAAATTCAGAAGCTCTTGGGATGGTGTGGTGCCTGTTGACTGTTGTATCCACTTCATAAAAAATCAGAAGCCGTCGCCATTTGGTTGTATTTTGATTTCCACATGGATGGCAATCCCTGAATCAAACAATAGTGCTGCAACAAAATCTTATGAGCAGGACCGGTTTGAGAGCTTTAGTGGCTCAAGGTTATCATTGCCCCATCAACGATGTGACATACATTTACACTCACACAACGTATACAGAAGTTGTACCTTTTTGTATGGTTACTTAATATATAGGAGTTGCTCATCTTAAATAAATATAGACAAATAATTTCACAAATATGTAAATGAGTCTGGCATATACACATATGTACACACACAAGACAAAGTAAATTGAATTTTGCTATACAACGAACAGTTGTAACTCAAAGTGTGATTATTAGAATACTAACAATAAATGCTCACGTAGAAATATAGCATAAAATAAATAAATAAAATGTGTTGTATCTAAAAGCACCTAATGGAAAATGGTTAGACATGTATAGATTTAACCGGCAAAGATAGAAGATATCACAAAATTTATTAACTCAATGACAACATGTAGGTGCACGGGTTGATGCCTATAATATCAAGGGATGAGTGTTTTGTGTCGTTCGTCACCAAGTCCAATTTTGTTGCCACGTTACAGAAATCTACTTTTATAATAAAAGCATTAAGCCTTCTTCCGGTCCGTCATTAAATTTACCATTTTGTCCTCCGAAAATCGCAATATTATCCACCATGCCATCCATTAGTCATGTACCGTTTCGTTTCGTTCTCTTTCTTTCCTCCGGTGTTTGTACGCGCCGCCGCTGAGACCTGATCCCCTTTGCATCGCACCGCGCCGCCCCTTAGATTCTCCGACGCGTCGCCCTTGGATTTCCCGGAGATGGAGCGGAGGACCGTCTCGCGGCCACGCGTGCCCGATACCATCCCCCTATCCCTCTTTCGCTCGACGTTTATCGGTGGAGACCAAATCCTCTTCTCCCCCGCCTCCCCTCCCGCAAGCAGCGACCAACCGACCCGTGCACGGCCGCGCATCTGCATTCGATTCCGGTGACCCCTGCCACCGCAGTTTGATCCTTCGCCCCTCGAGCACCTCACCGAAGAGGAAAACCAGTTTCAGTGAGAAGGAGCTCGAACCGACCACCGCAACGCGCGAATCTGACGGTGGAGACGCCCGTGAACCTCTGCCGTGCGTAAAGCTCGAAGAACGGGAGCTTCTTGGAGTACAGCAGGTTCGACGGCAACATCCATATACAGACCACGCGCGCTGAGTCCCGCACTTCATAGTTGCGTTTGCGCGCGCACGCGTTCCGCGGGATCTTGGCGCCCGTCAGGCAGCTTGCTCATCTACCGGAGCGGGACGACGGACACACTTGTGCCCCAACCTGCCGCCGTGTTAATCCGCAGCAACTGACCCTGCCGTGCGGTGTCCACCCTGCTAATTACCTCCTCCTGGTGACGCATGTGCACGCATGAATCTGTTCAGCGCTGGTTGCCTCTTGGTCTGTAGCTTCGAGTGCTTGCTTTGATTTGATTCAGTATCCGTATGGAGTATTGATTTGCTCATTTTTCAGCTGCAGAAGCCCACTCTACCATATTCTGTAAGTATATTGCCTATTGTTTTCCTGCTGTGCATAAAATGTGTTGATTATAAGCTAATGAAAGATGCTCAGGATGTTGTGCAGTTTGTCGCTGCCTACAAAATTACACAAGAGTGTAGGGCAGTATGATGAGATTGATGTTCATGTCTGTTATAGATAAAGTGCTAAAATTGTTTGACACTTTTTTCTTTTCTGCATTTATGTGCATGTCCTTGATTTGATACCAGCTTGGACCCTAAGAGGAAGATTTGGCATTGAGAAATGATTTGATCTCCTCAACATCGGTAAGAACATGAGGTTAGAATACTATGATTTTTATGATTGTACATGCATCTGCGCTGGTTTAAAAATCTACTACTAGAATCCGAAAAAGTGACAAAGAGCTGTGGAAGCATTTCATTTTGCTACCAGACTAAAAGCTGAAAGCATTTCATTTTGGTGCCAGACTAAAAGTCATTGTCGCTCGATTCCTATTAATAGAAAGCTAAATGACATATGTTTTAGTATGCTGGCTGACTTATATCTAAAAGGAGTAAGATACTGAGGTTCTTGTAGACTGCTTGTGATAACAAGGATTGTGAGATAAATGTGACAACACAAAAACATGTTTATAATAAACTGCTCAACCGGGTTCATGATATAAACTTCTGGATTCAGCAAATTCTTCGTTAGGAATACAGCAGTAGTAGTTAGTAATAATAAAGGGAGGTATATTTCCGTCGTTTGGTTTCGTCCGTCAAAACATTTCTCTCTTTGTCCGTTTTTGTCCGTCGCACATCCTCCATTGACCCTATACACTCAGTTGGCAGGGACAATGGACCATCGAACACAAGCACACAACGAGCTGCTAGCTTGCTAACCTACCACGCCACACAAGAACACAAGCACACAATGAGCTAGCTTATCAATTGTTGTACACCCTACGCCTTTGTCCTCATATTTAATTAAAAAACAAACGTGCAAACAAATAGAAACTCGTGAAGAAAATTGAAAAGAAATTTTAGCCCTAACTCTTACAAAAATAGTAATATCTTTTGGCGCTAGAAGAAGAGTCTATTTTCCCTTTGCTTTGGAAATGCATTATTTTTGTTTTTCATTATTGCGTGGTAATAATTTTCAGAGATGAACTCTTCTATGAGATTTTTCTCTTCCGTTGCAACGCACGGGCATGTGTGCTAGTACCTAATAATAATAAAATCAATAAGTCTTCCGTGGTTTGGTTTGGTACGTCATCTAAACTACCCCTCAAGTTGTAAATAATTACCCACCTATACCACCGGTAAGTGGGAAAAACTGTTCGACCCAAACCTTATAATAATTGCTTTTGTTTCGTACTTGTTCAATCGCTAACAAAACGGATGTCGTGCGCTGGTACGTATGTGGAGGCGTGGAGCAGAGTCCGATCCGAACCAAAACGGCCGGGCCGTACGTCATATTTCTATATATTCAGCTCGTCGCATCGCGATCGATTAATTAGCTCTAAAACTAGAGAGATCTCTTGGTGCGACAACAAGCGGAGAAACAGGCGGCGGCAGAGGCGAAGATCGCTGGCTACCATCGGAAGTCCCCCGAGACCGTGGCGAGAAGAGGAGAAATAGGCTGCGTCGTCGTATGGTTATCCTAGGCACGTCTGCGTGTTGGAAATAAGCACAAACGTGCAATCCGAATATCCGATTAGTGTAGCCGTGCAATCAAACCATGTCTTTCGCGTGGCGCGTGTTTCGGTGAGAAGGAAGTTGCCAGAAGCAATTCGATATGTACGTCAAGCTAGCTAGCTAAGAAAAGTAGGCATGGCCGCATAGGCGCATAGCCAAAGCTAGCCAAGACGTACATGTTACCTGATCAATCAACCAGCTTGTTTGCTAGCTTGTACGTTGAAGTTGTAGTTGTATCGTGCGATGCAAAATCTGATCGGTTTCTTCTATCTAATCAATGAAAGATTCAGCAATATGGGCTGTCATGCCTATCATTAGAAAAACGAAACAATTAAAGATTCAACCCAATGCACAAGGGATGAAGACATATGCATAATGAGGAACAAATATGCTGATTTATAGAGCTAGAACAAAAGACAAAAAATGTGCGCAAGAAGATAGAAATATGCAGCCAGAAAAAAAAACTAGATAGAGCAAATTATAGTCAATCATGAGTTAGGCACAACACAACATACAAAGATTCAATTGCAATGGAGAGCCGTACATATATCGCAACAGAATAGGAAGTTTACATCTACCATCAATGTATACCAAGAGGACATATGAGATAAATTTATATCAAGTTATCACATGGATAAGGGGGAAATATATCAACATATATTTTTTACCCACGAGCTATTTTTACAGTTGTGTCAACTTGAAACACATCGGGGTAAAAACAATTTATTCCGCACGGGTCAATCGACTTCGGAATAAATTTTGGATCCTGCCTATACTTTGCGACCGATTTTTTTTTTTACTCCCATGACAATGCAAGGGCATGTTTTCTATAAACATTAAAAATTAAGATGAAAGGTCCAGGCTAGGTTATGAGGGTCGATTGAGTTTGGAGCAAAATTTGGTTTGTGTCGACATTTTTTGGTTTGTGTCGACATTTTTTGTTTAAAATTTGATGTTTTTCTCCCGTTGCAACGCACGGGCATATTTGCTAGTTATCCAAAAAAGACGTAAGGTCGATCTAGCACGTCATGGCTCGATCTGGGGAGAAATGGAGCAATGCTCGTGTTTAGTTCCAGTTTATCTTTTACCTTCGGAAAAAAGGTTCCAGTCTATCGTAGAAGGATGTTCATGGTAGGAATAGCTCGATTCAATGTAAACAGACATAATTAAAGCTGGCCGATTGCTCCATGGCGCATGACTAGCAAGCTAAATGGGTCATTTTCCAGGCAACAAGGGCGCGTTTCCTCATGGTTGAAGACCCCAAGATACATTGTGAGACAACATTATCTGGGCTCACGCACACAGCGCACTTGCAAAACACAAAGCGCGTCACCAGCTTGGATCGTCTTATTGGACGATCAAGTGGCGACGGCAGGAACCAAGGATGATCTTAGGTATCCATGAATCTTAACCATTACTAGTAGGTGTACATCTTTATTCCCTGGGCGTCCTGACTTTTCCTACTTTCGGATGGCACAGGTTGCGCACATCTGCGCTCAAATTTGACCTACCGACTATAGCAATTGATATTGCAATTCTAGTTGTGGCATGTTTAAGGCTGACCCCAGCAAGAATAAGTATGTCAATTTCAGCCAACTGCTGGCAATATCTTATATGATGCTATCTAGAATTTGTTTGATCAGACACTTGGATCATAATCAGCAGAGTTATCTCTACCCATACAAATCGTCAACTAATCTCACTCGGAGAGGCCACACCAGCTGGGGGGAGGGCGGTCGGATTTGCTCCATATGAACTAGCTTCATAATCAGATCAGGCCCTTCCTAATTCGCGCCCACGCAAGGGCAGCCACTAGGGCACCTCCTAAATGAGTAGCACCTGATGTCTGACCCTGCCCCTAGAAATTTTTGAACAGGAATCAGTTAGCCTGAAGACCAGGTAAGACAAGACAATCAATTCATGGTTTTCACAAATAATATTTTGAATAGAAGATCAACAAAAATATTTGGAGAAACAAGAAGAAACTAAAGATTTCTGATAGTGTGAGATATCATGGGAACATATATGTGCTTGGACCAACATTACCTTGAAGTACATGCATTTCAATACAGAATAAAATGCATTTCGTCGGCCAAGAAGATACAAACATACTCTCTCCGTTCCATATTAGTTGATATTGGTTTGTCTAAATGTAGATGTATCTGGATATATTTTACGTCTAGATACATTGATATTTGGATAAACTCATGTCAACAAATTTAGAACGGAGGGAGTAGAAGACAAGCCTGGAAAGACTACATATCACATGGTTTATCTGGACATGTAGTACTATTTCAATCACCCTAGACGATTCAACACCAGTTTGATTTAAGACCAGCAATTGTGCGGCTAGGAAAACAGGAGCACACAGAAATTCAATTCGCAAACTTCCAACTAATGAATAAAATGAAAGTAGCAATGCCCACACACCCGTGCCAAAAATTCATGGCCGATGAGCATAAGCAACATAGTGGCACAATAAAATAAAATTATTATGTACTCCCTCCGTTCCATATTAGTTGATTCTCAAATGGATGAATCTAGCTCTAAAATACGTCTAGAAACATCTATTTGGAAGTCATCTAATATGGAACGGAGGGAGTAAAGAATAACAACAGAAAGTTAATTAAAACTATATTTACCTTGTTGACCCTCAACAAATCAAGACCAATCCAAGCAGCCCCCTAAAATGAATGAAGTCAAAGAAATCATGTTCCCGTTTCCTATCATCCACATGCTTTACCGAATTTTAAGAAGAAAATGAGAAGGTTCTCACCACTAAGGCGGCTGGAACAGGAATGACGAAGTAAAGATAGACTAGTCCCTTCGGATTGAGAAAAATCTGAAGAAGCATAATGGCATTAACTGCACCACTTGCACCCTGAGTGACATGAATAAAAAGGGTCATGTTTAGTAACAACTAACTAGGAAATTAAGTAAAATATCAACGATAGGTGATTATACTTATTGGGTGGTTTTATATTATGTTAGCGTAAATCACCATATCACCTCTGTTTGCCACATTTACCTTCTAATTAATTATTTGTAGGTGTAAGATGATGAATAGTTCGTTGGTTGGCAACATTCACTACTTACATAGATATACATATACTATTGATTGTTTCATTATCAACACAATAAAAAGTGAACTGTTATGTTAGAACATGAAATCACGTACAAGCCCATATTGTCTTGAACTGTCCCACCCTACATAAACCTGCAAAAGTAGCATTGCTTACTATTAGGAATTAAACTTCAAACCATAATTCCTATTCGACGCATGGTTCTTGAACTGTCCCATCCTACATAAACATGGCCACAGTATGTT
This sequence comes from Puccinellia tenuiflora, assembly GCA_012064385.1. NCBI lineage: Eukaryota > Viridiplantae > Streptophyta > Magnoliopsida > Poales > Poaceae > Puccinellia > Puccinellia tenuiflora. The sequence continues at coordinate 268,046 of QRDG01000151.1, read as the reverse complement.
ACCTGTTTCCGTGGAGCTCTAAAAGCCTTTTCTATCAAGAAGCATGAGGACCCAACAATCGCTCCAGCTACGTACAAATTCAACAGAGAAGAAGGACCAAACATGCTGGAAATCTGATGCAAAAAAAAAGCAATTATTATATGCAGTGGGAGGAAATAAATGGTCACAACAAAAACATAGCTCACTGAAAAACATGCAATATTCTTTGAAGGAAATGGTTAAGTACTATGTTATCTTTTCATTGCAATGGACAAACCTTGTACGGCATAGATTTACCAATAATGTTAGACACTATCTCATACAGTTCTTGATTTTCTTTACTCGACCCGCAAAACCAGCATCCCACAACATTTCTGCATTGAGCCCTGACCAATACACAACTCTCGGGTTGAATTCTATAAACACTGAAAATACCAACTGTAACATAACTAGCATGTTATTAAGATAACTTGTGGGGTGGAAGGGTGGGGGCAGACATATGGGCTATGGCAGTTCATGTGGGATCTGCACAAAACTTTGTCGATTCAGACATGTCGAATGATTATTTTCATTAATGAACCAAACGATTGGTTGTAAACTATTATTACTTAGCAATGTAACTGGAGCTGTTCAGTCCTGCGCAGTTGATAGTGGTGGTAACGCAAATACCTGGTGGCGGTGGTAATAGTCCCTGATGCTTGTGGTGCCTGTGCTAGTCAGACAAGTGCCAGACTAACGGGTCAGCCTGCGGGACAGGAAGGTATTGACCTATTGGATCCTACGTTAATCCGGGATGATCCTTGTCTGTTGAAATCCGCCTCTTTGCATAAAAGCAAGGGAAATCTGCCTAGAAATTCCCTTCCCCAGACCCACACTATGTGGGAGCTTTCAGCATTGGGTAAGCCCTTTTTATGACAGGGACGGTCCAGCAGGTGAATGGGTCAAACAGGACCACCTGCATCCTGATCGCCACTCTTCATGAGACATAACAGCTTGCTGTCTAGTCTGAAGTCCCAGAGAGTTAGCCTTAAGGGACCCGGTTAAAGCGTCAAATGGAGTATACACTCCCAATTCTGGTATTCCAGCACCACAAATACACATGTGCTATATGTACGCTTAGTTCACTTCCAAAAACAAGTATTACTTCATATAAAGGCTAAAATAAATGTTTTTCGTACGAGAAAATGACAATGGAACCCATTGCAAAAAAATGTAAAATTCAACAGACTATTATTCTGATATTTTTCGAGAATGCGACCAATCCGACTCAACTGCGATGCTTGAGCGCTGCTTCCTAGGAATAGCGTGTCTACCAATTTCACCATGACAGCCAATTTCAATAATAGGTAACTTAAAAATTGATAGATAACTGGAGAAAAGAGAGGAAATAAAATATGCTAGATCACACTACTGTTTGTTGGGAGTTCCCTCTCTATTCTCTGTTCTCTCTGTTCTCTCTCTAGAGCCAAAGAAGGCAACAGGGGACTAGAACTAGAGAGGAGCACACTAGTTTCAGGCAACATATGCCTTCCTTTTCTATTAGATTTTGTAGCAACGAATGCTACACTACACGAGCAACGAATGCCTACAAGCTTGGCAACCTATGCCTGCTGAAGCTACACCACAGCAACAAATGCCGGCAAACCTTAGCAACCTATGCTCGCCATCAGCAACCTATGCTAGGACATTGGCTTGCAACTAACTTGCCCTCAGCAACCTATGCTAGGACCTTACAGGAGCAGCAACTAATGCTCTCCAACTCTCTTGCCTTCTCATACATGGGGTGCCTCCCTTTATATAGAGGGTTCAAGGCTGGTGCTACAGCATTCTAGAGCCTTCTACCGCTCTCTACTGAGCTACCCTATCTTCCAGCCTAAGAATTACATATAAATAGTAGTCTAGAACATACTAGCACCTACTAACTTAACTCCTAAGCAAGGATAGCTCTCACAGAACCTATGTGTGTTCACACTATACCCTGCACACAACCTATGTGCGCAGTTTACACCATGACAAGATTAAATCAGGCCAACAATCACCCCCCTAATCTTGTCATCTTCAATCAGCGCTGGACGTTCATCCGCCGACGCGAAAAACACTTGTTCTTTCTTCCGGTTGCGGCACTCAAACGAGCAATGACCACGGACGCCACAGTCGTAGCACTTCCCCTTCTTCCCAGCCTTGCGCCCACTACACACACTGGTGTCGGAGTCGTTGCTATTGTCCTCGTCGTTGCTATTGTCCTCGTTGTTCTGTCAGCCTGCATGACCGCGGACAGCACCACGATCACCCTTCCTCGATTGATCACGTCATTGGACGACACACATCCAGCTTCCATGGGACCGACACACAGTCCTTCTTGGTCCTCGAATCTTGAGGCTCTGATACCAATTGTTGGGAGTTCCCTCTCTGTTCTCTCTGTTCTCTCTCTAGAGCCAAAGAAGGAAACAGGGGACTAGAACTAGAGAGGAGCACACTAGTTTCAAGCAACATATGCCTTCCTTTTCTATTAGATTTTGTAGCAACGAATGCTACACAACACGAGCAACGAATGCCTACAAGCTTGGCAACCTATGCCTGCTGAAGCTACACCACAGCAACAAATGCCGGCAAACCTTAGGAACCTTTGCTCGCCCTCAGCAACCTATGCTAGGACATTGGCTTGCAACTTACTTGCCCTCAGCAACCTATGCTAGGACCTTACAGGAGCAGCAACTAATGCTCTCCAACTCTCTTGCCTTCTCATACATGGGGTGCCTCCCTTTATATAGAGGGTTCAAGGCTGGTGCTACAGCATTCTAGAGCCTTCTACCGCTCTCTACTGAGCTACCCTATCTTCCAGCCTAAGAATTACATATAAATAGTAGTCTAGAACATACTAGCACCTACTAACTTAACTCCTAAGCAAGGATAGCTCTCACAGAACCTATGTGTGTTCACACTATACCCTGCACACAACCTATGTGCGCAGTTTACACCATGACAAGATTAAATCAGGCCAACACTGTTAAACATAATGCTATCACTCAATTCTACACGATCATGGGAATCCAGTGCCTCCTAAAAAGGTGGGTGATTCTGCACACTAGCTCGAATATAGATGATATCTTATATTTACTAATTTACTAGCCTCCACACATCCTACAAAAGAGAAACATCTGATCACTAATTTACCATATCTCTATTATATCCTTCTAATCTAAATTGAGAGACGTCCAACCGAATTATACACGTACAATGCATCAAGGAACATGTATCGTGCAAGGAAAGTTCAACCGAAGAAAATATATACACGATAATATGATATTTCCGTACTTTTAAACAGGGACGCTACCTCTCTGCTGTTCTGCCTAAGCAATCAATACATAGTCTATACCCTCAGCGGCAATGCGTTGTGGGCTAATTGATTGGTCCGCATCTGGCTTCCGTAGACGAGGGCAGGTGTCGCACGTGGATACTGTAGTCTATCTACATTACCATACAATCATAATTCATACATGACAGATAACCACAAACCACCACTATAAGCATGGACAACAAAGTGTGCACTGCATATATCGGATTTGCCTAGACATACAAATTCTAACAATGACCTCGGGAAGCATACACAGGAACATGAGAATGTGTTTGAAATCAGTGCCAAACAAAGAAACTTTCAAAGTCTGGCCATACCAGAAGCCAATGTGTCTAGCATGCAATTGTTTCATGTAAAATTGTGTATGCTGACAGCAAGCCTACAGTCCAAGGACAAGTTTGTGACCTCACACAAGGACGATCACATTTTTTTTCCAGACCAAGATATGCTCGCGTATTTGAGAGTTGTATATATATATATATATATATATATATATATATATATAAGATTTAACATTTTAGTTACATTTATATATATATATAAGATTTAACATTTTAGTTACATTTATATATATATTTTATCCTAACATATTTTGTTATCGCAGTATATATATATATATATATATAGGAGTGCTATAGTTTGAAACATAGATACAATTGTATAAATTATAAGCCACAGAAAACATTTTGCCATGTACATTTCTTAAAAGTAAAGGTAAAATCAAAATTTTGAAACTTCAAACTCGTAAAACTTTGAGCTAAAGTTACGAACTAAGCTTTTCATACTCATATATTGTAGCTAAATATTACAGATATACTTGAACTTACATTATTCGAGATACCTATCTGTTGTGGACAAAAAAGTACAAGTGCATGCTATGCTGCTAGATTATGCAGAGATTAGAGATTTATATAGAAGATCCTTTATTTGAAAAGCGAGAAAACAACAAGCTACCTATTTGTCTTATATATGACTGGGTGAGTGTAACTGATTAAAACATTGTGTGCGCATTCCAATTAGTTTTGTTAATATATGCGCACACCACCAATAAAAGGAGAAACCACTCATGTATTATCGATGGAAGATAAGTGCATATGTTCTAATCAAGTCTAGCCTTGGAATATAACACATATGTCTAACTAAGATACACCCATCAACTTTTTTTCCCGTACGACACCTCTACGAGGGCCGGGTTCCATTTCATATAGAAACAGAACAACAGTTCATACAGGCAGACGTAAACAAAGGGAACCAAAAGAAAAGGCGAAAACAAATTGAGCCCGGAACTGCTGCGCGTACGACAATTCCACATCCGATCCTTGTACGATGCATGATCTGATGGTGTACTGCCCTTTGATACCACCCACGGACGGAAGATCCTGCAGTGTCGGACGAGTATCGTACGAAAAGTATCGTACGCATAGCACTGCTCAATTGAGCCCTACCGAGGGAGGTCACATTTGTAAGCCGACCCACTACGAACCGAAAGTCTAGAAACCTAGACTATAAACAAATATACAAGTCGTCACTGCGAATAAGTAGCCTGGAGGGAACACTTCTCCCCCAGAAGACAAAATACACCCATCAAAATAGTTATATACAATACAATTCCAAACAATAGTACGAGAAATCTGTACATTCTTAGTGAAATGATCCTTGCAATGGGCTATAAAATCATTTAGTTTTAAATCATACACAAGAAGCCTGTTTATATGCAAATCGCCTTCATTTCTGCCTTGGGGATAAGCAGTGCAGTGTTTTCATTGTAGTGTTTCATAAATGCATTGCAACATTTTACTGGTATTTCTAATAATGAACTTATGGGTAAAATATAATTCCTTTCTGGTATGTAGGTACAACCAATGCAAAGTGAGCATTTCTAGGATTTATTTCGAAGTGTTACACAATACTTCCATATCTGTTGGTAAAATATAATTCCTTTCTTCATTGTGGGTATAACCAATGCAAAGTCACCAATGCATTTCTAGATTGTATTTTAAGTGTTATACACTACTTCCATGTCTGTTTCCTAACAACAATAGTGGCCCCCAACGATTGTGCGTATTCCAATATGTACATGCCTATGTGTCCACCAAAAAGAAAGAAAAGCATATCCCGTGTCACTTGATCAAACATTTATTTACATATAGATTTTGGTTGAACTAATCCGTGAAATCTTATGCCAGATAGACCACATACATGTCCAATTCAGCACTAGACATACCCCATTGGGATATGAATTATATTAAATGCTGCAAAATATGAATCTGCAGAACATTACTACCGCGATCAGGCACCACAATGTGAGTGAAACAATGCTTATAACCACAATACAACTGGAAAACCACGCAAATAGCTCTACAGTTGGAAAAGAAATACGCGTGCTCAAAGTGGTCTAATGAGAAAGTGAACAAATAAATATGATTATTCTACGCTATGGTTACTAAAAAAGAAAGACTACTGAGATTTTTAAGAACATTCTTTTATAAATGCTTGCAAGTTCTTTACATTTATAACTCTTACAAACTCTCATGTATAGTAAAGTTAATCCAAAACTTCTTTGTGAATTGTTTTCGGATTCGCTAGCCCGTGCGCGCACACAGGGTGATGATTACTATTCTGATCCAACGAAAGAGTGCCATTCAGATAAGCATTTTATTAAACATACACGTTGAGAAAATTCCTAGGTCATGTGTCATTGTAAGTTCAATAAGACGACGGCTTATCTGATCAGTGACATAGATAAGCTAATGTCATACGGTTGGTTTGGGGAAATTAATGGTGTGTTACACGTCTTTTTACATTGGATTTTCAGGAAGGATGGGTGAACATGTTTTACCACAGGGTGGCACACTCAGGGAAACTAGGATTTTATTTCCACTGTACTTCTACACATACAAAGCCTTTTTCTAGTACAATGCAACAAAAAAAGGCATACGACTGAGCTTCTTACGCTTGAACCGAAGAAGTAGAGACCAATCATATTGCTGAAGAGGTGACCTGTCTCCGTGTGGCTGAAGGCACTCGTGAGCAATGTGTGCAACCGCCCGCTCTTGAAATTGTCCAAAGAAACCTGCTCACCACAAAAATCGTCAAATCAGACTTCCATCGACCACTTGTGACATCAAAGCCAAGGCCCTTTGATTGATCGCTAACCGTGAAATGCTTCTCCATGAAACTCGGATCGGCCAGTTGCCAGAGCATGTAAACGGCCACATTTGCCCCAATAAGCATGAACACCACCCCGTCCGGTGATGGTAGCCAGCGTGCCCTTCCGGAGACACGAACACCAAAATGAGCAAACAGAGGAAATTGGCCATGTAATAAAGTCGTACCAACCAGCCAAAGCCTCACCAAGGTGCGCTGCGGAGGAATGCGGAGGACGAAGAGAGCAAGCCCGAGGACCTCCTCCGCTGCAGCGAGAAGAGCTCGAGCGACTCGGCGGTGCGCGCGGTCAGCCACCGCTTGGCAGCGGCCCGGGCGGCCGCTGCGCTCACCGGCAGGAGCGTCCCGGCGCTGCCTGAGCCGCGCCACAGGAAGTGGGACGACGGGGAGCGGGAGGCGGCTGCTGGCGGGGAGGAGGAGTGGAGGAAGCGGCTGTGAGGGGTGGGTACGGGTCTGGGCTTTGGGATGGCGCTGCGGAGGGCTTGCTGCGCGAGGAGAGTCTGGAATCCCGTCAGTCTCCTCCCCAGCGCCATTTTTTCCTACCTAGCTCACAAAGGTTAGCCGCCTCCGCCGCCGATTCTCACACCTCGGGCGGTAGCCGCCGCCTCCGCCGCCGATTCTCACACCTCGGGCGGTAGCCGCCGCCGCCGGTGATTGTGGCGCGGTCCGGTGGGTTTTTTTTTGTTGATCAATTCCAGCTGCCGAGTCGGGAGTGGGGATCGATAGGTAGATCGATGGATCGCCCACGCGTACGACCTCGATCTCGCGTCGTGCACGAGGCCCACTAATCCAGGAAGTAGAAACGGGCCACGAAAGGCTATAGAAGCCCAAAACAGGCCCGCGAAAATTTGATCATGTAGGATCCAACACGAATATCAGGCCTTCCTAATCGGACGGGTGCGCGGTACGCCATCCCTCCATACACACGCCGCGCAGCCGCCGCAGCGAGGTTTTAAGGGTAACCGCAGCGAGAACTCCCGGCGGCGGCGCGAAGCGGAGGAGAGATGTCGAAGAAGCAGGGTCCCCCGAAGCACCAGAACACCTACGCCTGGAAGCCCAACCTCGGCCGGAAGATCAACGAGACCGTAAGCCCGCGACGCACCTCCCTCCCTTTAGCTCGTCTTTCTTCAGTTCCTGTCAGACCTAACCGCTGGAATCATCGCCCCCCCTGCTCGTGCAGGAGCCCGGCGGCAGGTTCCGGCCTTTGTCGGAGATCACCGGCGTCTGCCAGCGCTGCCGGGACCAAATCGACTGGAAGCGCAGGTATGGAGCTCTCCCCCCTCGGTTTATTGTTTCATCAGTTCTTTAGAGCTTACTAATATTCCTCGGTCCGATCTGGTCTCTTCTTTGCAGATACGGCAAGTACAAGCCGATTGTTGAGCCCACAAAATGGTAGCTATTTTTTGCCGCCTTAGTGTTTAGCACATGTGTTGGAAAGATGGATGCTGATGGTTTTCTTTTATTTTGGCAGTCAGAAGTGCAGTAAGCGGAACGTCCGGCAGGCGTACCACAGCGTGTGCACAGGTGAAATTTCGGCTGCTCCCCAGTGTCTTTGTTACAGTAGTACTGGTGTATCATTTGATTTCCACTGATCTGTGTTGTGTCTGCTCTATGCAGGTTGCTCCAAGGAGCTTGGGATATGTGCCAAGTGCCTCACTTCTGTTAAGCAGCTTGTTGGAAGGTGATCCCTGCTATTCATTTTGTTGGTACTAGCTACTGGCGTAGCTATATCATATCTGGAATTTGAACTGTGCGATTTTGTATTCCATGTGTGTAATGATCCCGTGTTGACCTGTAGGGATGCTCAGGAAGTGGACAATGAGCGCAAAGAACTGGAGGAGGTTTGATTGTTTGATTGTTGTGAACCTTGAGAAATCTGTCTATCTTGTGCTGACCAGTGAATTAATTTGCAGGCCATGAGATTTGCTAGGGAGAGGGAACGACGCACACTACTTCGCATGGTGAGCACTTGCTATTTACTTATGTCTTGCTGAATAAATTTATGTTTTATGCACTTGCACTGCTGTGTATGCTTCTTGTTGACGCGAGGTCCAAAATGACCTAAGAGGCCCGTATGTCTGAATAGAGAAAGGAACTACTCCACTTTAGCCCCCTCTACTCTTCTTGAAATTTGGACTATAGGAAAACTTGAGAAGGGGATAAATCCGTTCTTAATCCACCTCAAATTTGGGCCTAGCGCTGCAGTGCAGCAGAAAAACCCATTCTAAATTTTCTATTTCCTAGTCCTAGTACGAATCATGTGATCTTTAGCTTGAATGATCGTGTTTTACCACAACTAGTATCTTCTCTTGAAAAGAAGATTTCCATTTACATTGTGCCCGTTAAACTAACTCTAAATATTTGTATGGTGCTACCGCCGCGCCTTCCTTCACTAAATCACATCTCTTGTTTCATAGTATGACATTGTGTCATCACTTGGACAGTCATACTGGAAGTTAGCTTTCAAGGCAGGCTCGAAAGAACATAGATTGTATACTTGATGAGATTCGGTGCACTCAAGTTTAGCAAAACCCTATTACAACACCGTAATCAGAATAGACTGGTTTGCTCACAGTTATACTATTCAGTATTCACTCGTCATGTGAGCTCTCCTCATATGCCCTTGGTATGCCCTTTTATATCTTATTGGGCTGCATTGTGACTTTTCTCAAGTGAGATTATCGGGATTCTTAGATTTGGAACAGGTGTCTTGTCTCAGTAGTGCTCTTTCAACTAAATCAAAATACACATGCTGTCTTCTTATTCTGGATGTTGTGTACATGCTTTGTTTTTTTCCAAGATGTAGCATGAAAACTTGAAATGAAGCATCTGATGCTTCCACTTTATTGGACTACATTTTCAAGTGTAACTCTTCACATAAATATTTCCGTGTTTAATCTGGATTTTCAAGTGATTTTTGCGACTTTACTGAACCACATTAGTCTAGACTTTTCGCATTAAGATTTCCATGTTTAATCTGTTGGATGTGTAAAAACTTGATTCAAAAATAGATGTAGTTGCCATGAAGATAGAAATAGTTGGCCTATTTTAGTTTTTATTTTGACATGAGCTTGGCCTCATTGAAAAATCTTCGGTATTGCATAGACCTTCTATCTCTTCAGACTCCCACAAAATCCTCGTCTAGCATTCTTACAAATTCTTGTTTTCCTGTTTCCTTTCTGTTTCTGTTGGATTCAACATGCCATTACATCCCAATTGTCCGTTTTTCTTATTCCTCCCTTTTTAGAATTTACATCCTGATTAGGCCCTTAAGGTTTAAGCAGTATCAAGAATTCTGTATTTTGCGATTCACTATTGCCGAACATGGAAATATAAAGAACTGGTCGAAATTCAAAGCTCCAGCAACGTCTTCAAACAATTTGGCGGGTAATTATCTCTTAGAAGATAGTTCTGGAAGCTTTTCTGCAACAAGAAAGAAAAACTTCACATGATAATAAGCCAACAATGTTATAAATAAATAGATTTGCGATTTGAAACCTCACGAAATCCTCTATGCGGTGCAGAAACGTGCTATTAAATTCCCAAGCTTTTCACTCTTCCCGTTGTCCTGGTTTTGCACAATTCTGCTAACATTCATTCCGTGTGAAGTCACAACCTAAGTAACCATCTTTGTTTTTGATTACGCATCATCGACATCGCTCCAAATTTATCCCATTCTTCTTTGAAATATCAGTGCTTAAGAATTTGCAAGTGGAATAAGATTCCAAATGGTCATGGTGAACTGGAACTCTGGTTCACTATATTTTAATTAACAAGTGAAAGCTTTAGAAGATTTGCTGGCTGGTAATTCCACGAATATTCATTACTTTAATATTTCCTTGCAGATGAACAAAAGCAAGGATGAGGAGAGCGGGTCGTCAGTTCCAAAGATTGCTGATCGAGATCGAGAAGGTGACCTTTTCCCTGTTGCATCTCTCGACGAGTATGCTGAACAAGCTATACAGAAGGATGATTCTGATGAAGAGGCCAGGGATTTTGTAGAAGGTTAAGTTCATACGATTTGGTACTGTAAAAGGATTTTTAGTTTTGTGTGCAGATGCTCCTTCAGGGGCGTGTTGTAACTCACCGGAGAAGTATCAGTACTTGTTTTTATCAGATATATACTGCTGTTGTTCATCAGATCGTCAATTGATCAGGGTGTTAATGTGTTTATCCCAACTATGCTTCTCCCAAGTGTAGTATCCTGAAGCTGTATTATAAGGGTCGTATTATATTGTGGTTGCTTGTTTACCTCGTCATTACTATCTATTTGTTTGATTTTTAGCCCTCAACCGTACGATCTGGCATGAAAGCAAAATCAATCTTGTTAGAGCATCTCCAACAGGCGCCCAACGCGCCGGCGCTGTATAAAGATTTTGCAGCGCCGAAATAGAAAGATTTTGCAGCGTCGAAATAGACGTTTGGCGCGCCACGCGCAGGTTTCGCTTTTGCAGTCGTGCTATAATTTAGCGCGTCGCTGCCGTGCTTCAGCAGGCGCGCTAGATTGCAGCGCGCGAGCCAGCGGAAACAACATTTGCACTTCAACATACAACCGTGAAGATCAAATAAATACCAAATAAATCAACAATAAATTGTATAATTATTATTACAACACAAACAAATTGTTTTTGTCGAATACAAATAGTTCAGCAAACAATAGAATGCATAGTTCAATAAAAATATAACAAATAATTGAGTGAATTTTATCTACATGCATCAATGCACTCTAATTTAAATTCTAAAACTAAATACGGACCAAATTCATCAAAGTTGAAGTTCACATACCTTCAAGGTGTTTTCTCAACACCTTGCGCGCGTGCAGATGTGCGCCCGCGAGGTGGCAGCAGCTACGGGTCGCCGAAGCAGCGGCCAAACAGCGGCGAAGCATCGGCCAAAAAGCGGCGGCGAAGCGGCCGCCCCAACAGCAGCCGCCGGAAGTGTCGGTGAAGGCCCGGCTCGCCCGGCTCGATTCAGCGCCGCGGTGAGCTCCGCGCAGCCATATGTAGCGGCGGAAGCGCCGGAGGTGTCGGTGAAGGCCCGGCTCGCCCGGCTCGATTCAGCGCCGCGGTGAGCTCCGCGCAGCCATATGTAGCGGCGGCGCGCTAGGGAGTAGCGGAGGCAGCGCCGGCGACAGGAAAATCGACCGGCGCCGGCGACAGAAAAATCGCCGGACAAGTTGGGGGGAAGAGATGCGAGCGGCGGCGCGAGCAGTGGGATTTTTCAGCGGTTGGTAGCTCGCGCCAGATTTGCTGTCGTCCCGCGCGCTGTAGTCGCCGCCCCAAATTTGGGGCCAAATCTACCGCTTGGCAGCGCGCGCTGGACGTTTTTTAGCGCGCGCGGGTTTTTGCCGCAGCCGCTGGAGCGCTGGATTTCGCTCCGCGCGCGCTAAAAAGTCTAAATTATTTGATTTTTAGCCCTCAACGGTGCGACGTGACATGAAAGTAAAATCAACCTTGTTTGAAGTGGTGGCTCGACAAGTCAGCGAGTCCTACGAGACACCTATTTTTCGTTATTGTGGCCCTCCAAGGTTCATATTTAGAGAAAAAAGAACATGGAATGTGAGTATCACACGCCAGAAATCTTGTTTTGTGAAAACCACACCTAGTTATAAACTGGGGAGCGACTAATTCTGCATTAATTTATTCTAGGTAGTTGAAGACGTGACCCAATCTTAGTTGCAATTCATTTATAATACATATGCAGCCGGAAAAAACTCAGTTGATCAAAAGAATAAAGGACAGACCCAGTGCTAGAAGCTCCCACATCAGGTGGGGTCTGGAGAAGGATTATACGAGTCAAGCCTTACCCCTGCAAAGTGCAATGCAGAGAGGCTGAGTCGAACCCAGGACAACCATGTAAAACTCATCGAACAACATGAATCATGATGCAAATTCAATGATCTAGGTGTCGTCGCCTGAGCTCGAACTGAATTCAAGCAAAACCATTGACACTTCTACACTAACCCTGCTTACAAAGCAAGGAAAGCGAAAGTGACCATTGACCAGTTCTGCGTAAGCCACGCAGAACGGTCTACCGTTTGGCGAACGAGAAGAGGGCGTGTCAAACAAACGGAGATTCATATCTGGCCGTCGACACCAGATCAGACGTTCCTCCACCCCCGTCTGACCGCAACAAGCCGGCCGCTCCTTTCTCCCGCAAGCACTCAACACCGGGGCTCCCGATCCGTCTTTCCCGCGCGCCACTCCGCGGCCCTCGTCGATTCACTGGAGCATCTCGATCGGACGCGTGGAGTCCTGAACACGAATCCAGCACTGCAGTTTATTTAACAGCACTCGTCTCCTCCCGATCCTCACCGTACTCTCGCCACCTCCCTGCACAAACCATCTTCCTCTGCTCCCATCTCAGAGCAAGAAGAGGAAGACGAAGGAGGATCGAGTGGCCGGCCGATAGTTGTCGAACCAGACACCACCGGCGGCGATCGATGGCGCCGCTGCTCAAGGACGAGCTGGACATCGTCATCCCGACGATCCGGAACCTGGACTTCCTGGAGATGTGGCGGCCCTTCTTCCAGCCGTACCACCTCATCATCGTGCAGGACGGCGACCCGTCCAAGACCATCAACGTCCCCGAGGGCTTCGACTACGAGCTCTACAACCGCAACGACATCAACCGGATCCTCGGCCCCAGGTCGTCCTGCATCTCCTTCAAGGACTCCGCCTGCCGCTGCTTCGGCTACATGGTCTCCAAGAAGAAGTACATCTTCACCATCGACGACGACTGCTTCGTGAGATCTCTTTCTTTCTTTCTTTCTTGTTCCATCACTTGCATTATCAATCAATCAGCTCTCGATCGTGATGGTGGCATGCAGGTGGCCAAGGACCCGTCGGGGAAGGACATCGACGCGCTGGCGAAGCACATCCAGAACCTGCTCTGCCCGTCCACGCCGCTCTTCTTCAACACCCTGTACGACCCCTACGCGGACGGCGCCGACTTCGTGCGCGGCTACCCGTTCAGCCTCCGGGAGGGCGTGCCCACCGCCGTGTCGCACGGCCTCTGGCTCAACATCCCGGACTACGACGCCCCCACGCAGCTCGTCAAGCCGCGGGAGCGGAACGGAAGGTACGTCGACGCCGTCATGACCATCCCCAAGGGCACCCTCTTCCCCATGTGCGGCATGAACCTCGCCTTCCACCGCGACCTCATCGGCCCCGCCATGTACTTCGGACTCATGGGCGACGGCCAGCCCATCGGACGCTACGACGACATGTGGGCCGGCTGGTGCGTCAAGGTAACTAAACACGCCGCCACTGACATCAATCAACTCGTCGTCAAAAATGTACCGGCTCCCCCTTTCGATTTTGAGTGCTCAACAATCATACAGGTGATCTGCGACCACCTTGGGCTGGGCGTCAAGACCGGGCTGCCCTACATCTGGCACAGCAAGGCCAGCAACCCGTTCGTGAACCTGAAGAAGGAGTACAAGGGCATCTTCTGGCAGGAGGACATCATCCCCTTCTTCCAGGCCGCGACGCTGTCCAAGGACTGCGACACCGTGCAGAAGTGCTACATCTCGCTCTCGCAACAGGTCAGGGAGAAGCTCGGCAAGATCGACCCCTACTTCGTCAAGCTCGCCGACGCCATGGTCACCTGGATCGAGGCCTGGGACGCGCTCAACCCCAAGGAGCCGGCCGACGCCAACGGCAAGCCCAAAGGGAAGTAAACTAACTCACGGAGAAGCTTTTGCGTTAGCGTACTGGGCAGGCGGCGTATACCGGTAGCAAGCGCTTCGTCAGTTTGTAGGTTCAATGCGTGCTTCTTCAGTTTGTAGGTTCAATGCGTGGATCAGGTATTCAGGTTCAGGCTGTTGTGTTTTATGCGATCCAATGCGTGTACTAAAAAACATTAGTTGGTGTTCTACGGTGTGTTTACATTAAGTATTGTTACATTAGATCCCCACGTCTTTAGCTTCCTTGTTAAGTGATGGTGTTTTCTCAAGGTTCAGTACGCTCGAACTTAATTTTAGGCTACTCATGTGTTCCATGTAATCTGGTGAGAATAAAATATGTTGAATAAGCAATGCAACTGTATGAATGTGTCATCCACTACTGTGAACTCTATGTCATCAAGGTATGTTCATTTTTCTTTTATTTTCTCGAGAATATGCACTGAATAATTTTTAAAATACGCAGCTACCGAATTAAACGGGGTGTGGCAGAGGCTGCGTGTGAGTGCCCAGCCCCACCCGGGTTCGAGTCCCGGTGGGACCGAATTAAACGGGGTGTTATCCAGTGCGCATCGGGTGGATCCGCTGCTGGAGAGGTCTCATCTCTACCTAACAACGTATAGCCAAGGGAGGGATCCGTCCCCCTTTGGTCAACGTTTAAAATATGCAGCTACTACATTCTTCAATTATATAAGAGTAATGTTAGAAGATGTCCTCAATTTTGAACCCTTAACAGTGGTTCACAGACTCCTCTGAAATAATTTACGGTCTCTAGAAGCTGCTTGCAAATTCATACACCATAAGCTTGGAGTCTTGGACCTATAACCTTTTTTCTGCATTTTATCAAATATTTTATCATACAAGCCCCATTTGACATCCGAAGTCAACTCAAAATGTTTCAAGTTTTTAGGTTCACAAATAATACAAACTTTCCAAATACATATTATCACAAAATTCAAATTTAAATTTGACCAAAAATTAGAGAAGAAACAAACCAAATACATGGACAATGAAAAATACATAATCAAAGTTGCACGGCTCATATCATCATAAAATAGTTCATGATAAAATCATCATAATGGTTCAAGCATCGTCGAAAAATGAATCATCCAAACATAACACAGGATAAATAATATGATAGAAATGAATATTATCGCTAACCAAATAAAGACAACTAATGCACAACAAGAACATCACGAAGCAGGGTAAGCAAATCTCGATCTTCTATCTGTTTGTACAAGTCTATGGATCTTTTAACTCGTTCAACTGTTCTTCGGGGCCTCACCGGAGTCCCAACGTAGAACGTCATGAAGCAGAGTAAGCGAATCTCGGTCTTCTATCTGATTGTACAAGTCTATGAATCTTTCAACTCGATCAATTGCTCTCTGGGGCCTCACAAAAGTCCCAACGATATAGTAGTCACGATACACCTCTTGATTCCTCTCATCTTTTATGATCATGTACATGTCTGATGTCATGATGTCTCGTAAGGATTTCTTTTCCCAAAAGCGAGAAAGTCTGTGCACGATTGCAAAACAAGCTCACAACACTTCAAATGCTCGATGAATGTCCTCGATTGCTCCTTCTGGAGCCTTGGTAAAGTGGGAATTCTTCCTACCTTGAGGGGTTGGAATTTTTTTTCACACTCATATACATGACATTGTCAATACATTTGTCTTGAATTCATCACAAAAATATGGAATAAAATTACATTCGAACAACTCGTCGATGTTCACGCTGCCAGGGGGGAGATCTTTTGATGGGGAGCAAGCCAGCGAGCTCTAGAAGTTGAGGAGAGGACGAAGGAGGCGATACGACTAACGATGGGAGGCTCTGGGAGCTCGGGATGGAGGAGTCGAAGTGGCTCGCATTGACGGTGGACGTGGCAAGGAAGGACGCTTGAGTGTGGCTTCGATGGTAGGCTCCGGGTGCTCCTCCCAGGCCTCAAATGAGGAAGAGGTGGTAGAATCGTGATCTCGGCGATGGTGTCCATGGCAGCTTCGACGGAGGCAGGGAGCACTCAGACATGTCACTGATAAGGGTGTTTGGGGAGAAAAACTCAAAAAAGAATAAAGAACAACAAGGTAAAAGGATAGATGTCACGTTAAAGCAAGAGGACGGATGAAAAGAGAATGTGGATGCTCGTCTGCTAGGCATAAACAACAAGTGGACCCAATTTTTAGAGAAATACCGATTACAATGTAGTAACATATGACATAATACATCTACATAAGTATGTCTATGATACATTAGAGCTGCGAATTTTCAGAGGAACTACCTCCGTTTTATTGAGAACGTATATAGAAACGAGTATAGAAACTATCAATAATTACAATAGTAAATAGATATAATATGAATATACATTTCATAATGTATGTAATGACATTGATTTGACACCGCGTATGTTAATAGTTTCATCAATAAATCTGGGCAGACTTTACACTGTCCGATTTTGAACAAAAACTACAGAGAGGGCATCGTTGAGCACCAACCAAACACGTAGTAATAAACCTCTTATGGGCCCTATGTTTGTTCAGGAGTTGTTAGCATAGAACTACTACTTTTCTGCTCTAAGTTCGGAAAACTACCACTTTTGGTTTGAATCGCATAAAACTACCACATTGAAGTTGGTTTTTCGCAAAAAACACTGATCGGTGATTTAGAGCGAATTGACACCGATTATGACAGTGGGCCCCACTTGCCAGTCAAATAAAAAAATAAAAACCTGAGAAAGAATTGTTGGGTGACATGGACTGTGGGCCCCACTTCTCAGCCCAATAAAAAATATAAATTCACCAGGATGCGCGTGGGGCCGCGTCCCCGACGCAGACGAGCACAGCGGCGGCGCGCTGCAACACGGGGGTTCCGCGACGAGCACGGCGACGGCGAGCACGACGGCGGTGCGCTGCGAAGCCTCACCCCCTTGTGGTCCTCGCCGAGCAGGTTGGGGAGACGACGCAGCAGCGCGAGCGCTTGTCGAGCGGGAAGAAGATGGCAGCGCGGCCCGTCGGCGTGCATGCTCGCCGTCGCCGCCCGCCCGCGTGCATGCTCGCCGTCGTGGTCGGCACCTTCTCGCCGCCCCGCGCGTGCTCGCCGCCTCCTCGCGCCCGCCCGCGTGCATGCTCGCCGTCATGGCCGGCACCTTCTGAAAGTGCATGGTTGATCCCATGCATGGTTTTGGTAATTAATGACAATCTCTATGGACTAATATTTGCATTGAGCTCTATGTGTAGGTTGTCCTTTAGCTTGTGTCAAGATCATTTGTTGACCAAGGCCAAGCTTGCTTGTCTCCATTGGTTGGAGTCAAGGTCAAGGTAGAAGATCATTTGTTGATCAAGGCCAAGCTTGTCTCCATGTGTTGGTCAAGGTGCTTTGCTTGATCTCCATTTGTTGGAGTCAAGCTCAAGGGAAGAAAAGTGTTGGGTTGATCAAGGCTTTGTGCGGGTTGATCAACTCTCAAGTTCAAGTGAAGATATGCCGAAGAGTGCTCTCCCCATCTTGGTGTATGGGGGAGCGTCATGTGATTCTTCACCAAGCGAAGCGCAATCAAGAAGATGGTTCGTCTTGAGGAGATGAAGATCGTCTTCATCAACCTCAAGTGGATTAATGCGCAAGGCAAAGGTATGATCTTGATAGGGCTTTTATTTTACCGGTCTCATGATGTTAGTTGAGAGACCGGGTTATAGGATAGATAGCCGTACTATCAAGAGGGGCTCTCGACCGAGTATCGTGATCGTATCGTTCGTGGAGAGCTCAAACCTTTGCATCCATGCAATCATCTTTCTTGGTTGTTATTTGGCTTTTATCCATGTGAGAATTTAGAGCTTGTGTTCATCTCCATACCAAGCTCTAGTTCATCAAAAATGGATTTCATGATTATCTTCTTGCGTTTTTGATATTGGAGGTTTTACCGGTTTGTCTCTTCTAAGAGAGGTCAAACTCTCTCCTTATGATTTCCTCCTCACATGATGGACTATGATGTGTATATGCATGATCTTGTAGGGCTTGTGATTATCTTTGAAACAAGCCCAATATCATAGAAAACGGAGTCTTGATGAAAAACTTGTTGGTTTTTGATGTTGGAGAATTTACCGGTTATTCCTTTTTAGAGAAGGTTTACCTTTATACATTTTGTTTTATTCTCCTTTGTAGGACTATGATGTTTCTCTGCATGATCTTGTAGAGCTCTTCGTTGCGGTTCCAACGAGTCCAAGATCATCGAAATCGGAGTCCGGGTGAAAAAGTTATTGCAGTTTTCGTTTTGCTGTTTTTGCAGGTTTTCTGTAGGCCGGAGTCTCCGGCCCTAGACCGGAGTCTCCGGCCTGAAACTTTGGATTTTCGTCGAACGGGTGGCGCGGCTCTGTTGCCCTGCCGGAGACACCCCGGAATGACCCCGGAGTCTCCGGTTTGGGCCGGAGTCTCCGGCCTGGACAGACCGGAGTCTCCGGGGTAAGTTTTCCTGCAACGGCTCTTTCTCTTGGGACCTATATAAGGCCCCCTTCTTCCCCAAAGAGCCAAGCACGTTTTCCCCTCTCTCTCCCACCATTGTTGACCTTGAAAAGCTTGCCCCTCTCCCAATTCCTCCCATGATTCTTGCATATCTTTGAGGGAAAAGAGAGAGAAGATCTAGATCTACATTTCCACCAAACAAAATCTCCTCTAAGTGGGGGGAACTCGTGGGATCTAGATTTTGGAGTTCTTGGTGTTCCTCCTTTGTTCTTCCTCCTAAATCCCTCCATAGCATTAGTTGCTTTGGTTGGATTTTAGAGAGAAGGATTTGACCACTTGGTGTGTTCTTGCCTTTTGCATTAGTTGCATCGGGTTGCTCTCCCCACAGTGATACGTGAAGCTGAAGGTTGAGAAGCTTGTTACTCTTGGGTGCATTGTGTTCCCAAGAGCTTGTTGCCTCTTGGGTGCATTGTGTACCCTAGACGGTTGGAGGTGCCGCGAAGACTTCGAGTTGTGAAGCTTCGGCACGAGTTTGGGAGCCCCCAATTGAGTTGTGGGTGTGTGCCCCAAGAAGAGTTGTAAAGGGCTCCGGAATCCGCCCTGAAGGATTCCGATAGTGGAAGGTGAACCAATCCCTTGGGTGAGGTTCATCGGAGAATAGGGTGAGGCCTTTGTGGCATCTTGAGTAGGCCTTTTGTGGCGAGCTCACACCCCTCCAACGAGACGTACTCCCTTAACAAGGAGGAACTCGGGAATACATCCTCGTCTCCGCGTGCCTCGGTTATTTCTATACCCGAGCTTTACTTATGCAATTTACATTGTGATAGCCTTCGTGCTTGAAGTTCATATCTTGCTATCATCTTGTTGCTTGAATTGCTTAGCATAAGTTGTTGGTGCACATAGGTGAGCCTAGTAATTAGGTTGTTGGCTTGTTAATTTAAACACATAGTTTTATTCCGCAATTATCAAGCCCCTAATTAGAAAAAGTTTTAATCGCCTATTCACCCCCCCTCTAGGCGACATCTCGGGCATAGTTGTTCTTTCAATTGGTATCAGAGCCTCGTCTCTCTTGTTTGGCTTTACCGCCTAGAGAGTAAAGATGTCGTCTAGGGATTTAGTGCACAATTCCATGTTTAGATTTAATGGCACAAATTTTAATGTTTGGAAAACTCATATGCTTAATCACTTACGGGTCTTGGACCCCAATATAGAGCGTATCTTAGATATAGGTTTTTCTCCTCCAAAGGATTACGAAAGTACGACTTTAGAGGATGAGAAAAACTTATATCTAGATGCTCTAGCATCTAATGAGTTTTGCAAATTTGTGAGTGTTGTAGTTTTTGAGTCAATCATGCCTCTCCGGGACACTCATGAATTATGGACTAAGCTTCAAGACAAATACGGCAAGTCCAACTCTATTGAGGATGATTGCTCTCCCTCCACCTCCGGCCGTGACGAGTTCTCGTCTTCATCTACTTCACCAAAATGTGGTAAGCCACAATCTAATGTAATGGTGAGTAGTGATTGGTTTTGCAACCTTGATAGTGAGCTCATTATTGATGATCATTTATCTCTATCTTGTTGCAATGCTTCATCTTTGGACATAAACACTCATAGCACCATAAATGATTTACATGCTAGTGTTGATTGTCCTTGCATATCATCTAAAACTTGCTTCGATGAATCTCTTTATGATATGCTTGCTTTATCTTGTTGCCATGATAAAAATGCTTGTGTTCCCTCTAACTCTTGCATGATAATAATGTAGAGGAAACCCAATTTGCTATGCAACAAGATGTGAACTTGAGTAGTTCAAAAATTAATTGCTCTTCTTCATCCATCACTTATTGCCTTATGGCTAAATCTTCTTCTAGCAATGATAATAATGATGATGATAATAATGATGAAGAAGATGATATTGAAAAAATTAATGCTAGGCTTCAAAATAAAGGTCTAATGATTCTCAAAGCCCTTCCTAGTAATAAAAGTGCCCAAGCTAACCTCTTTGAAATCATGAGCACTCTTATTGAGCGTGGGCAAACTATTGAGGCCTTGGAAGCAAGCCTTGAAGAAAAGGTAAGATCGAAAGAGATGATGCTATGGAGAAAGCATCATTAGAAGATGCTCTTGTAGGAAGAGCAAGAGACTCGTGCTTCTCTAGAGGAGAAACTAGAATCTATCGAGGAGTCTCATAATGATATAGTTGCTAAAATCATTAAAGAACGTGACCATGCTTATGCTAAATATAAAGTCACGAAAAATGAAAATGCTAAATTAAATGATGAGCTTGCTAAGTTATCTTCTTCTATTCCTAATGTACAATGATGCTTGTGCTACTAACTCAATTTCTTGTGAAGCATCTACTTTGAAGGAGAATGTTGAGCTAAGGGCTCAACTTGAGGTGCTAACTAGCAAGTATAGGGAGTTGGAAGAAAGTCATGAAAAGCTATCTAGCTCCCATGATGATCTTCTAGCGTCCTATGCTTGTCTTAAGTTAGCTCATGAGGCCATCACTACAAAGGTAACATCTAGTGAACCTCATGTGGATAATAGCACAACTTCAACTAAAAATGCTATATTGCCATGTGCTAGTCCTAGTAGTTCATCCACTAAAAATGTTGGCACATCATGTGATGAATTACTTGCTTTGCCTTGTTGCTCTAACAATGATGCATCTACCTCCTCTAGTTCTTGTGTTATCACTAACCATGTAGAGAAAAGAGGAGAGCTCAAGGCCCAAGCCACTTCTATGAAGAAAGGCTTGGAAAAGCGTCATGAAGGGAAGCGTGCACTTGACAACATGTTGAGTGTGCAACAATCCCCCAATGACAAGAGTGGACTTGGATTCAACTCCAACAACAAGAACAAGTCCACGGTTGAGAAGAAGAAGAAGGGCCAAGTTCAAGTCAAGAATCCGGCCAAGATCACTTGCTTCAAGTGCAAGCTAGAAGGGCACCATGTTCGGGATTGCCCAATGAAGAAGAAGATGCCTCTTAGTGAGAAGCAACTAGGGAAGCGGCCTCTTGCTCAATCTCGTGCTCAACCTCGGTTGAACAAAGGCCACCTCCTAAGAAGACTCAAGTTATTGCTCCTCAAGTTAAGGAGCCTATTAAGAAGAAGAAGAGTCGGTGTTGCTACCTTTGCCGTGGCAAAGGTCATTTTGCTTCTTCATGCACTAACGGTACCCCATCCAACCCTATCATAATTGATGATGTTTATTCTCTTGGGAAGGATAGAGTTGGCAATGTGTTTGCCAAGTATGTGGGAGCTCAAAGTGGTGGCAAGAAAAGCACCATTTGGGTTCCCAAGCCTATTGTGACTAACCTCTTAGGACCCAACTTGGTTGGGGACCAACAAGCTCAAACTTGATCAATAGGTGTTTGTGGAGGACATTGGTGACTTGGTTTCTTTTGAAGAATTAAGGGATCTTCATGGTTTTATCTCATCAAGCCAAGTCAATTGGATCATCACATATCTATCTCATAACCAATGCTTCCTCCTTGCGGTAACTTGTATTTAACTCATATATACATTGAAAGTTGCTTGCTCCCTTGCATGTGTTAGTTTTGTTCCTAGCATGTGCTTGTATATGATATGCTACTTTCCTACTTGTCTTGTTATTCAAGGTTGTGTATGATAGTTGTATATCATGTATGTGTAATTTGTGTGTTGAGCTTTTTAGATCTTGTGTGGATTTAATTTGGCTTTTTGAGATATTAGTGGACCATCCCATTTTGGGGGAGTGAAATGCTTTGTGCACTTCACAAACCTAAAAATGTGCGTACATGAAGCACACCACCTAGTGTTGATATTTCATATTATCTAGCTACTATGTGGTATGTCATATTCATGAGAAATTCAAATTCTACAATGTCCATTAATTTCTCTAGTTGGTTTTATTTGCCTCTTGTTTAAAAATAAAATGAATCATCACATTATGGGGGAGTAATAAGCTATGTGCATATTACAATCCCATAAAAATGTGAACATTTGAGGTTTGCCACTTAGAGTTGATATTGTACTTTATCCATTTCCTATGTGGCATGTTTACTCAAACAAGTTCCAATTTTCCTTTGTGGTTACCCTTTGGTTCTTTGTTTGTGTGAGGTTGCTTGGTGTGGTTTCTCTCTAATATGCATTCCCATATATTATGTGAGAAACCATTTGTTTCTTTTTATTCTAACCATGGCTTTGCCGGTTGGTTCGAATAATTGAAACTACCAACAAACCTTTTTAAAATTGGTGTTTTAATTCCTATCTTTTGCCATTTGCTAGTTTGTGGTGAAGTTGGTCTTGTACATCATTCCTTTACACCACCGAGAAATATCTCTATATACTCCTTGTCCATGACAAGTGATACTAGTAATTGTGGTGGATTTTTTAGACCATCTTCACATTGGCTCTTGCGTTGATTTGCTTTATCTATTGCCTTCCTTGCCTTTTGAATGGATCCTATTTTTCAATTGGTAGTGTTTAGTGTTGTAAATAAAATATGGAGAGTAATGATCCCTTGTGCATGCATTTTGTATTCAAATGCAAATATCAAAGATAATGCATGTATATTGGGGGAGCATTCCTTTTTATTTAGAACACTAACCTATCTATCAATTTTTGATCCTTTCAATTGGCATTTGATTCTTTATCTTGTGTTGGTACCTTCAATTGGTATTAATTGGAATTTAATATCTCCTCCATAGATATTTGTTCCAATTAATATTTATTGTGGGAGTCTTGATACCTTCTTGCCTATTTCACTTTACTTGATTTCGGTCAAGTATCACCCTCTTCTTGGTATCTTTTCTCCTAAAATGACATTTGTTGTTTTAATTGGTATCTTATTTTCAATTGATGTCTTATCGATCATTTGTTGTGTTGATTTGATTTCTTTTGATATCACACCTCATGTGTTGATGTGTTATGGAATCAATCATTAGTTGATTTGATTTTTTCCTCAATCATGTGTTGATTTGGATTTTGATATAATTTGGACAACCTTTTCTTGTCACACCTTGGTGTGCTTTATTGGTTTACTTGGTGTTTTTGTCCAATTTGTATCTCTTTTGGTTCTTGTAAGTCTATGCATGCTTTTTACTAGTATATATATTATTTAGCATGCTAGTCTTTCTAGTTCCAATATATAGGGGATACTCCACCGAATCCTAAATCGGCTAAGATGTGCATGAAATTCAATTTCATATCTATATGCACATATTTATGTGGAGTGTTTCCTATATATTGTAGTTTATCTAACTACTATGGGACCCAATGAGTTTGGGAACCATTTTGTACTCTAATTGTGTTTTAGGTACAATGGAGATGCATTGGATGCTTGCCTCATTCATAAGGAAGGTGTTCTCACCGTGTGATTGTCGGAGTCAAGCTTTGATGACAAACAAACTCTCATCATCTTCATCATCAATGCATCTCGGTAACAAGTATCTATCCCATGCATACTTTTCTAGTTCCAACCTTGTGTAGGTTAGCCTCTTGGCATGAATGCTCTTATATGCAATTGTTGTGGTTTTGGCCTATTTCCTTCACTTAATATATCTTTGTGATATGTGTGATGAATTTGCAAAAACCTTTTCTTCAATTGATATTATTTGTTTGTGATACTTGTTGCCTATTTCAAAGCATCTTCACTATCTCTTGTTCCCTTAGTGATATGTGTGATGCATTTGATATATTTGAAGTTCATTTATATACAATGAGATAAATTTGAGCTATGTGCTATGCTTTCAAGCAACAATCTCGTTTGTATATTTATGACTTCCTTTTGGATACCTTGTTCTCTTTTTCCCGGACCATTTCGTATGTATATGTTTCTTTGCGGATGTATATCTTTGTGGTTTGTCTAATTAGAAACCTATACATATGAGAGAGGTCACCTTTTAGTCGGTATCCTATTCCTTTTGAGCCACCTTGTGTTTCATCTATAATTCTTTGGTGGCTCCAAATTTGCCTCATGAGTGCTTGTCTTAGTGTTTATTGGTACCTTTACACACTCATGTATTTGTTGAAGATCTTTTACCTCATGCTTACCATGGTGAGCATGTTGATTTTTATTGGCTAAATGCTCTCACTAGCTTTTGGCATTTTCAATTGGTTTTAGTTTCCAATTGGTATCCCTAAGCGTGTGAACATATTTCTTTAAAAGATCTCTTTTCTCGGTTGGGCCTATCTTACGATGATTTTTTTTTAAAATTGGTATCTACTTATGGCTCAACCACATCTTTGATGCAAGTGCTATGATTTGCTTTTGCATTATGCACTATTGCACTTGTTGCGTGTTCTAGATGATTTTGGGGGAGTGAGGATACCATATTTGTGCACTCTTCATTTTGTGCATAAACATTGGGGAGCTTCTCCATTTTTTTTGGAACTCTTGCTTTGGATCCTTTTGATTGCCTTTCTCCTTTGTGGAGATGTTTAAAATGGTTTCATTTTTTGTTGCAATCTTCGGATCCTCAATATAGTTTGATTTCCTCTAATTATTCGTCAATGAATAAGTGCATTTGATTTCACTCATATCTTGAGAAATGCACATCTTTATGGAGGAACTCTTATTATATTGGCTCTCTAAATTTTTCTTCCCATTTCGGCAATCGATGCCAATGGGGGAGAAGTTTAGAGGGTTTAAGGGAATTTGGGTTTTATGCGCTTTGCTTGCATTTGCCTTTAATGCGCTTTGCATCCTTGCTCGTGTGTCTTGCAAAGATGCTTTATTCATTATATAAACCCTCTTAAACGGGATTGTCATCAATTACCAAAATGGGGGAGATTGAAAGTGCATGGTTGATCCCATGCATGGTTTTGGTAATTAATGACAATCTCTATGGACTAATATTTGCATTGAGCTCTATGTGTAGGTTGTCCTTTAGCTTGTGTCAAGATCATTTGTTGACCAAGGCCAAGCTTGCTTGTCTCCATTGGTTGGAGTCAAGGTCAAGGTAGAAGATCATTTGTTGATCAAGGCCAAGCTTGTCTCCATGTGTTGGCAAGGTGCTTTGCTTGATCTCCATTTGTTGGAGTCAAGCTCAAGGGAAGAAAAGTGTTGGGTTGATCAAGGCTTTGTGCGGGTTGATCAACTCTCAAGTTCAAGTGAAGATATGCCGAAGAGTGCTCTCCCCATCTTGGTGTATGGGGGAGCGTCATGTGATTCTTCACCAAGCGAAGCGCAATCAAGAAGATGGTTCGTCTTGAGGAGATGAAGATCGTCTTCATCAACCTCAAGTGGATTAATGCGCAAGGCAAAGGTATGATCTTGATAGGGCTTTTATTTTACCGGTCTCATGATGTTAGTTGAGAGACCGGGTTATAGGATAGATAGCCGTACTATCAAGAGGGGCTCTCGACCGAGTATCGTGATCGTATCGTTCGTGGAGAGCTCAAACCTTTGCATCCATGCAATCATCTTTCTTGGTTGTTATTTGGCTTTTATCCATGTGAGAATTTAGAGCTTGTGTTCATCTCCATACCAAGCTCTAGTTCATCAAAAATGGATTTCATGATTATCTTCTTGCGTTTTTGATATTGGAGGTTTTACCGGTTTGTCTCTTCTAAGAGAGGTCAAACTCTCTCCTTATGATTTCCTCCTCACATGATGGACTATGATGTGTATATGCATGATCTTGTAGGGCTTGTGATTATCTTTGAAACAAGCCCAATATCATAGAAAACGGAGTCTTGATGAAAAACTTGTTGGTTTTTGATGTTGGAGAATTTACCGGTTATTCCTTTTTAGAGAAGGTTTACCTTTATACATTTTGTTTTATTCTCCTTTCTAGGACTATGATGTTTCTCTGCATGATCTTGTAGAGCTCTTCGTTGCGGTTCCAACGAGTCCAAGATCATCGAAATCGGAGTCCGGGTGAAAAAGTTATTGCAGTTTTCGTTTTGCTGTTTTTGCAGGTTTTCTGTAGGCCGGAGTCTCCGGCCTGAAACTTTGGATTTTCGTCGAACGGGTGGCGCGGCTCTGTTGCCCTGCCGGAGACACCCCGGAATGACCCCGGAGTCTCCGGTTTGGGCCGGAGTCTCCGGCCTGGACAGACCGGAGTCTCCGGGGTAAGTTTTCCTGCAACGGCTCTTTCTCTTGGGGACCTATATAAGGCCCCCTTCTTCCCCAAAGAGCCAAGCACGTTTTCCCCTCTCTCTCCCACCATTGTTGACCTTGAAAAGCTTGCCCCTCTCCCAATTCCTCCCATGATTCTTGCATATCTTTGAGGGAAAAGAGAGAGAAGATCTAGATCTACATTTCCACCAAACAAAATCTCCTCTAAGTGGGGGGAACTCGTGGGATCTAGATTTTGGAGTTCTTGGTGTTCCTCCTTTGTTCTTCCTCCTAAATCCCTCCATAGCATTAGTTGCTTTGGTTGGATTTTAGAGAGAAGGATTTGACCACTTGGTGTGTTCTTGCTTTTGCATTAGTTGCATCGGGTTGCTCTCCCCACGGTGATACGTGAAGTTGAAGGTTGAGAAGCTTGTTACTCTTGGGTGCATTGTGTTCCCAAGAGCTTGTTGCCTCTTGGGTGCATTGTGTACCCTAGACGGTTGGAGGTGCCGCGAAGACTTCGAGTTGTGAAGCTTCGGCACGAGTTTGGGAGCCCCCAATTGAGTTGTGGGTGTGTGCCCCAAGAAGAGTTGTAAAGGACTCCGGAATCCGCCCCGAAGGATTCCGATAGTGGAAGGTGAACCAAACCTTTGGGTGCGGTTCATCGGAGAATAGGGTGAGGCCTTTGTGGCATCTTGAGTAGGCCTTTTGTGGCGAGCTCACACCCCTCCAACGAGACGTACTCCCTTAACAAGGAGGAACTCGGGAATAAATCTTCGTCTCCGCGTGCCTCGGTTATTTCTATACCCGAGCTTTTACTTATGCACTTTACTTTGTGATAGCCTTCGTGCTTGATGTTTATATTTAGCTATCACCTTGTTGCTTGCCTTGTTTAGCATAAGTTGTTGGTGCACTTTAGGTAAACCTAGATTTTTAGGTTGTTGGCTTGTTATTTTAAACACATAGTTTTATTCCGCAATTATCAAGCCCCTAAATAGAAAAAGTTTTAATCGCCTATTCACCCCCCCCTCTAGGCGACATCTCGGGCATAGTTGTTCTTTCAATAGACACTAGTAAAACTAGGTTTGGTACCATGTGGCACATTGTAGCCCCCGATATACCCGCAGCGGGACATTTCCACCTAAACGTCCAGAAATCTGCTAAGTGTTATCGCCCGAATGTGAGGAAGGTCACACCGGGGATCTATGCCTTCCACAATTTGGTGAATCACACCTTCCAACAGCCTTTCACAGATATTCTAGGTCCACATGCAAGATTTGGTGACATTCCGGTGCTCCGAAGGTCATTCCCCCCAAAAACAACGGTCTGTGTGCCCCGGCGGGTCTACCCCCCTAGATTTCTCCACGCGAGGTTCCACCAATGAACTTTTTCATAGGTTTATCTTTGCTTAGGCCATAGACACATGGAAAACTAGGTTTGGTACCATGTGGCACATTCTAACCCCCGGTATAACCGCTGCGGGACACTAGCTTCCATTTACTACACGTCCTGGACTCCGCAAAGTCACCGGTAGCGGCACACCTAGATTTCTCTGATGGAGGCTCCACACCCTATAGTTTTAAAACAAGTTTATGAAATTTGGAAATAAAACTAAATATCAATGACAAGAGAAATATTGAAAATAAAAAAAAACATCTTTGCCGTGCGTAGGTGCACGGCAAAGGAAGCGGCTGCACGACAAAGAATTCTTTGCCGTGCAAATATGCACGGCAAGCGGCAGGCGCACGGCAAAGACGAAGGGGCGCACGGCAACGTTTGTGTTGCACGACAAAGCCCAAATGTGCATGGCAAAGCCGTTCTGCACGGCAAAGACGCCGAAACCCTAGAAAAAACCATCCCGACCAGGTAGCCACACTATTCCCCACGCA
Source organism: Puccinellia tenuiflora (assembly GCA_012064385.1). Lineage (NCBI taxonomy): Eukaryota > Viridiplantae > Streptophyta > Magnoliopsida > Poales > Poaceae > Puccinellia > Puccinellia tenuiflora. The sequence goes on along the minus strand of QRDG01000151.1, from coordinate 239,475 downwards.
CGCGCCGCCACCTCGCCGCCCCCCGCTGTCGCCCCTGCCTCCCACCTCGCCCCTGCCTCCTGCCGCCACTTGCCTCCCCGCCGTACGTCGCCCCTGCCCCGACGGCGCCACTGCCTACCGTCTCGCCCCTGCCTCGCGCCGCCACCTGCCCCCCGTCGTCGCCCCTGCCCCCCGCCTCGCCCCTGCCTCGCCGCCCCCGCCTCACCCCTGCTCGTCTTGCTCCTCCGTAGCTCGTCTCGGCATCTACCGCTGCTCATCTGTAAGTCCTCCTCCTTCTCTCTCTCTCTCTCTCAGGGTTTGAACACCAGGCTGCCAATCATCTAGTAGCTAGTGTGAACCGAGATTAACATCCTTGATTAATTTTCCTCGGTTTAGAGCGAGTTGCCCCTTAATTTGTACTACGTACTAGTAGATTTCCAACCATCTAGCTAGTATGAACCGAGAAGATACTGTAAGTTGGGATCAACACTAGCAGCAGCTAGCATTAACCGAGAAGTCTGTGGCTTCACTTGTGCACTCACGGTCAGAACTTGAAAATGGAACCAGAAAAATAATCGCCTCTTGTCTATTTTGTATATCACCTAATTAATTGAATGTGTGGGATTAAATTTAAATTTTTGTCCCTATTCCATTTAATTTTGATTACCTTGTTCCTCCTTGTTAAATCAACATTTAATTTTGCAGGCGATGTTTCGGGGTGGAGACGGGGGCCGGCATTGTCGGGCTGTTTGAGGAGCGTTGCTCAGAGGGACCTTTTTCCAGAGGGTTGTTGGTCTTCTTCGCCGGCCGTCGATCACGCTTCGAGGGTGAGAATCCGTTCGCCTCTCTTGTACCTAGGTTTATTTTTGTGTCTAGATCACCAAGTATGTCACGTTACCTAGGCGTCACTTCCCGGCCGTATGGGTTACGCAGATAAATATGCATTAGTGGTCTCGCATATTATGAACCGTAACTCTTACGACATTTATCGGGACAGCTGGCGGATGCGTAGTTGGGTACGTTCTCCCTGCTCTACCCCGATTCGAGACAGAATTTCGGCAGCGCCTCCCCGTTGTTCTCCGGATGCACACCCCTCTCGTCTTTTTGGCGAGACGTGTATCGGGAGAGCAGCGGGGAGGTGCTGCCGAAATTCTGTCTCGGATCGGGGTAGAGTAGGGAGAACGTACTCAATCTACGGATCCGGCGGCTGCTAGGAACCCACCTAGTAGAGATTTTCAGGATGATGCATGCGTAAAAAAAATAAAAATATGATGCATTTAATTCCTATTTGATATAAATGCTATGTTGGTCTGTTTTGGTGCTGATTAGAGGATGGAAAATCGTGACTGGATGTACGATGGCAGAATCAGTCAGTGGAAGTATACTGAGGAATGGGCAGAAAAGGCCAAGCAGTTCGTGGACAGGGCGTTTGACATCCCTAGCAGACCAAGGGTAGTTTTTTGCCCTTGCAGTAAGTGCGCTAATGGAAAAACACAGGACAAGGAAACTATGAGTATGCATCTGATAAAGTCCGGGTTCAAACGGTCCTACAAGACTTGGACTTTCCATGGAGAAAAGGCGAAGAAACGTGCTAGGAAGGAGTGTGCTAGGAAGGAGGTGCGGCAGATTCAACCTAGGGGAGAATATGATACTGGGTTTGATAGGTGTATGGAGAACTTGGCTAATGGTAATGTGCCTGAAAGCCCTCATGTAGAGGCGGAGACACCTCGGGATGCGGAGACAAGTGAGGAGACGGAGGTAAACACAAGGAAGTATTACGAGGCTTTGTTTTCTTCGCAGAAACCCCTACACATAAATATAGATGTATCCCAACTAGATGCCATCGCTCGCCTTTTGGCCTTCAAGTGCCACAGGAACCTGTGCAGAGATGGGTTTGATGAACTTCTGGTCCTCATTGGCAGCATTCTGCCGAAAGAGCACCTCTTGCCGCAAAACTTCTACCATTCGACCAAACTGCTCAGTGACCTTAAGATGTCATCTTAGTAGATACACGCTTGTCCAAAGGATTGCATGCTATTCAGAAATGAGCATGCTGACACAAATTATTGCATCCATTGCAAATCCTCTAGGTACTTTGAGGTTGACACCAATGGTGATGGCCAGAAGAGGCAGACCCCAGTTGCCCAGAAGATCCTCCGGTATCTTCTAGTCCTACCGAGGATCCAGCGGCTCTTCATGACCGAGGATACTGCCCAGCAGATGAGGTGGGCTATAGAAGGGACCAGAAACAGCGGCAAGATGATACATCCGTCGGATGGTAGTGCATGGAAGAGCTTTGTCAAGAAATATCCTGTGAAAGCCGGTGACTCGAGGAGCGTAGCAGTTGCGATATCAACCGATGGGTTCAATCGATATGGTATGTTAGCTGCGGTATACAGTTGTTGGCCAGTGTTTGTTATTCCGCTAAACCTCCCCCCTGGCGTCTGCATGAGATCAGAATACATGTTTGTGTCGATGATTATCCCAGGGCCGAAATACCCGGGTAAGAACATGAACGTGTACCTGGAACCGCTGATTGATGACTTGCTTCTTGGCTGGTAAGATGGCGGGATCCGAAATTATGACGCGACAAAGAAGGAACACTTCGATATGTATGTCTGGTACCACACGTCCCTGCATGACCTGAAGGGGGTCGCAGCTTAGAAAACAAAAAATTTCCTATGCGGCAAGCGGAATAAACCCCAAGGATCTAGATCTACTAGATGAAGATAGCGAAGGTGAGATCCAATCTCTTACCCTTGAAGATCAACAAACGCGTTTTGTCGGTGCAGGGGTTGGCTAGTCGATCCCCGCAACTAGACTCGTCTAGTCGCGAGGAGATGTATTATCCTCGAGATCCAATCCGATGAAGTGCAGCAACGGGCAGCACCTCCGCGGTGTCCACACGTACGGCTCGATGAAGATGTCAACTCCTTGATCCCGCAAGCCAGAGGACGTGGCCTTGATGATCTTAGCAACACGACGGTAGTGCCGGTGACGATGACGATCTCCACGTGCGATGCTTCGCCAAGCCAAGCGAGAGGAGAGGGAGAGGAGGAGGTGGTGCAGCACCCTAGGGTTAGGATGGTGCGGCAGCTCTAGGTGGAGGTGGTGGTGGCGCAGCCCTCCGGGAGAGAGGGGTGCGGATAGGGTTTAGTGGGAGGAGGTGGTGCGGCTAGGGGTGGCTCCCTTGGTGTGTGCCGCACCCCTCCCCTCCCCTCCTTATATAGGAGGCCGGCTAGGGTTAGGGTAGGGGCCGGACGGCCCCTCTTGCCTTGGCTCCCAAGTTGGAGTCCAACTAGGACTCCTCCTTGGCCCCCCCTTTCCTAAAGGGAATAAGGGCCCAACTCCTAGTCGAACTAGGAGTGGGATTCCCCCTTCCTTTCCCTAGCCGCATTGGCCCANTCGGCCGCCTAAGCTTATAAGCAGGCGCCCCCATGTAAACCAAGGCAAGTCGCCTAACGCCGGCGACACTATCCTCATACTGGATTCTAGCAGCACATAGGGTGCCGCCACCGCAGTGGCACCTGAAGCTGGTCTGCCGTGGTAATTCCCATGACAACAAGGACTCAAGAGTCGTGACTACCACATATGGCTTGAGCGGACAATGCCGGTGATGATGCGAGGCTACGTCCCTGAGAAGATTTGGTGAGTGCTTGCGAGGTTGAGCTTTTTCTTCCGCCAGATTTGTGCTAGGGAGTTAGACATTAAAATGATGGAGAAGCTAGATAAAGAGGCATCCATGTTGCTTTGCGATCTAGAGAGGATCTTTCCTCCAGGGTTCTTTAATCCGATGCAACATATGATCTTGCACCTAGCAGACGAGTGCATAAAGGGGGGCCGAATTTCACCCGTTGGCAGTATCCGCCCAAGAGAGAAACATAAAAGCTTCGTAAAATGACAGGCAATAAATGCAAGATCGAAGCATCCATAGCCGAGGCAGTCCTTAACTTGGAGGTGGCAAACTTCACCACTAAGCACTATGATCCCAACATTCCCACAAAGCACAACCCGGTCCTCCGTTACAATGCCGCCAACACCGAAGATGTACCCAAGCTTAGCATCTTCGTAAGGCTTGGTGGCAAGTCAAGTGGCCAGAACAGGTACAACACGAATGTACATGAGAGGGACTTGATCCACTCTTATGTCTTGAACACCATGGTGGAAGTGAAGCCATACATCAAGTAAGTGCTAACCATTTAGTAATTCACAAACATTCACTCGTATGTTCGTGGCTAACTCTTCCTCTTTCCACTGGTATAGACAATTTGAGGCTAAATATTGGAAGCATGCTCACAGGAAGCCTACCCCAAAAGAATCCAAGTATATTTTCGATAAGGGCGGCCGTTACGGCTTCTGTAGCTGGTTCAGTGGTTTGGTACTATTCTGTCTAAATTTTCTCGCACTGACGACATTTATCGGTCATCTCTCACTCTAAACTACTCGTGGTAAACTTGTAGGCAAAAACTGACAAATATATGAGATCCGAGCTAAGAAAAATTGCTAAGGGCTTTAGCCATACCGTCAACACGTACAATTCTAATGACGTGAACGGGTATCGCTTCCAGACCCATGAATACACAATAAACAGGCCCAACAAGAAGACAATAAATAGCGGGATGGTATGCAAAGGTGATGATGGACTCCATTACTATGGAAGAGTCGAGGGTATATACGAGCTGAATTACGTGTTTGGCACAGGTCTAAATCCCGTCGTATTCAAATGCCATTGGTTCGACCCACGCCGGGTGAGATGGGATCCTGAAATTGGATTCGTCGATGTTGAAAGAAGCTCTGTTTATAAGGGAGAGGATGTGTACATTTTAGCTACCCAGGCCTTCCAAGTATTCTATCTCCCGTACCCATGCAAAACCCTAGCAAAACGTCTACAGGGATGGGATGTTGTGATGACGGTACCTTCACGAAATAGGCCGCCCCAGCCAAACAAGGACGATTACCGCCGCGTAGACCCCTCAACGAAGAATGACGAATTTTATCAAGAAGAAGGGCTCCCCGGTCATTTCACTATCGACTTGCCGGCCGTTGATGCCATGGTCGTAGATGATGAACAAGAAGAAGCTGTGGGCATGGAGGAAGACAATGCAGAAGATGAAGCTAAGGATGTTTGTGATCAGGAAGACCTGAGTTTGCTCGAGGTGTTCAAAGCAGGCCTTGACCTCAATCCAAGTGGACCACCCGCAGGTTTCATTGATGATTATTGGTTCGCCGAGACTGATGGCGATGATGAAACATGTGGTCCAATTACGGATGTCGACACAGGCTACTGATCTATGTAGTAGTAATTATGAGGCTAGCCTATTTGTAATAACTCTGTAATAACTCTGTGCTATGTTTGTGAGAACTATATGTTTTTTTCATTATTGTTGCCCCTACTAATGTTCATCTATTTGCATTATTGTTGATTTCACTAATATTCATCTACTTATATATCTTTGTTGCTTTCACAAATATCCATATTTTTACATTGCGTACTAATAAACCACTCTTTTCATTGTGTTTGCAGGTGATAGAAAATGCCAAGAACGAAGAAGTCGAAGATTAAGCAAAAGGTTGCGTCGGTGGCTTCGCTTGTGTTAAGGCCGAGTGGTTCACTGATGACCCACAAGTATAGGGGGTGTATCATAGTATTTTCGATAAATAAGAGTGTCGAACCCAACAAGGAGCAGAAGGTGTTGAAAAGTGGTTTCAATCAAGGATTCACTGTAAATGCTCACAGACAGATTTTTAGTGGTTTTTGATAATGCAGAATAATAAAATACGAGTAAATAAAATGCGGTAATAATAATTGCAGCAAGTGGCCCAATCCTTTTTAGAGCAAAGGACAAGCCGGTGGTTCTACTTATGATGACCAAACGTTCTTGAGGACACACGGGAATTTAGTCAAGTGCTTTCGCTTCCTATAGCTGATTAATCTTCATTGTTTCGATAAGTGTTGTGTGGGTGAACCTATGCTAATGCACCGCCCTTCTTAGGACTAATACATACTTGTGATTATACCTCTCATAAGCCTACCGCAAATACAAGAAAGTAATTAAGATAAATCTAACCACAGCCTTACACTCTGAGATCCTGCTATCCCTTATGCAATGATGTACCAAAGGGGGTTCAGGTTGCTGTCACTCCGGCAACCCCACAATTAGTAAACCAAATACACAATGCATTCCCCTAGGCCCTTAAAAGGTGAAGTGTCATGTAGTCAACGTTCACATGACACCACTAGAAGAATAACACCACAACTTAAGTATCAAACTAATAAATATTACTCAACATAGTTCACTACTAACATCTAGACTTCTCCCATGTCCTCAAGAACTAAACGAACTACTCACAATACATCATATGGATCATGATCAGAGGTGATATAATGATGAATAACAATCTGGACATAAACCTTAATTCAATGGTTTCACTCAATAGCATCAATCACAAGGGGTAATCAACACCGGGAAAGCTTCCCCTATGAACTAGACAAGATTCTACCCAAGATGTTACAGCGGAACGGAGTGGCGTGATGGGGATGATGGTGCTCAGTGGTGGAGATGATGATGATGATGATCCCGATGAAGCCTAGCTCGATGACGATGACGATGGCGACGATCTTCCCCCTCCGGGAGGGAATTCCCCCGGCAGATTTCTCCCTGTCGGAGAGCTTTTTCTCTCTCTCTGGTTTCCGCCTCGTGGTGGCGGCGGAATACCTCTCTATGCCTCCTCCCCGTCTTAGGTTTTCGGGGTGAACAAGTATGCGAAGGGGGAGGCCTGTTGGTGGGCCAGGGCCTCCACACCACCTGGTGGCGCCGGCCAGGGGGGTGCCGCGCCACCACATGGTGTGGGCCACTGGCAGCCCTCCACCGGCTCCCCTTTTGGCTCACGCCCTTATTTGCAAATATAAGGTTCTGTATTTGCTCCGGACTCCGTTGGTCTTCAGAAATATGGTATCTTGACGGTCCCTTTTCCAGCAGAATTCAGCCTCCGGTGAATAATTCCCCAATGATCATGAAACATGCAAAATAGGTAAAATAACATAAGTATCACTTCTAAACACAAAATATATCAATGAATATTAGTAAATTATGATATAAAATAGTGATGCAAAATGGACGTATCAACTCCCCCCAAGCTTAGACTTCGCTTGTCCCCAAGCGAATCTGAACTCAGTAAACAGGACCACATGTTTATGGAGTGAAGTGTCGATAAAACAAAATACGGACAAGAAGCATCACACTTACTAATACACAAGTCATTATAGACAGCAATTCTCCTCTCATATAACTTAACTTGAAACAAGTAGAGGAAATCACTAATAAAGGTGCACAAAGAAAATCATAATTGGTAATAGCAAACTTTGTTCTTGGTCAGAGAACAATTAACAGATTGTACTTATCTTTTGATCAGAGCCTTTATATGCTTAAAGTGATGAGAATGTTCTCATTATATGAGCAAACTGCATAGGCAACTCAAAGCAAGACATATGCAAATAATGTCACCTAATAGCTATGCCAAACATGAAAAGATACCAACATCTCAATAGTAAACAACATGGACATATCTATAAGCAGGATTGCAAAGCTCATAAGACATGGTAAAGTGGTCTCTCGCTTGCCTGTTTTTTAATCACGCAAAACATAAATGCCCAGGCACTCCGAAGTTCAAAAGAAGACTAGAAATACATATCATCAAAGATAAAAGCATCAAAGTTACACCACAATTAACAGTATTCTGGGACAAGTACATTTCACTAAGAATGGTGGTTATGCTCTCAAGAAGGTGCTAAAAGAAAAAAGATGGTGACTCAACATAAAAGTAAAAGATTGGCCCTTCGCAGAGGGAAGCAGAGATTATCATGTGCTAGAGCTTTTTTTTAAACAGAGATAAAATGTTTTTGAGAGGTGATTGTTTTTGTCAACGAATGGTAATAGAGTTTCTGTCATCTTCCACACTAAACAAGTTGACAGCGGTTCCGAATTTGTATTAAGCACTTATAGCATGCTTTTTGTATTATGACACTCCTCCCAACCTTGCTTTTCACAAACCATGGCTAGCCGAATCCACGGGTGCCTGCCAACATTCTCATACCATGGAGGAGTGTCTATTTTAAATTATCTTTTTGATGTTATAATGGTCTAACCAGCTCTTTTGCAAAATTAATGACAAGCTTGATGAAGCATGCGAGTCAGGGGTACTTAATTCAGTATGGAAGATGACATAGCCAACTACTACTTCTTCATGAGCTAAGAACGGTGTCACAAATGAGAAGTGTTTTGAAAGTTTTAAAGGTAGCACATGAAAATTTACTTGGAATGGCAGAAAATACCATATGATAGGTAGGTATGGTGGACACTTTGGAATAACTTGGTTTACGGATTTGGAAGCACAAGTGAACCATACGCTTAGTACAAGTGAGGGCTTAGCAAAGACTGGGAAGCGACAATCTAGAGAGCAATAACCATCATAATCATACTTGCGACAGAATAAAATTAACTAAGGCATAAAAGTGATACAAGTACTTTGAAACAATGTACCTCATCAAGGCTTATTGACTTTTGTTCCGTCATACGCATGCATGAGCATGTGCCAAGTCAATCGAATGAATTCTCCAGAGGAGGATACCACTATGCCATACCAGTTATGAACAATATAATGCAAGCAAATTAACATGGCATGCTATCCACTATCGATCAATTGGAACTAACCATGAGAGAACACAAACTACTAAGCATCCATTAAAAGACACATATACCTCACATGAACCAACTAAACATGCTCACATAGAAGAGTACATGTATAAAAATGAGGACAAGTAGAGTTCATACCAGCTTCTCACCCAACTCGAGTGTGCGAGTCGAATATATGAAAAGAATAGTATATCCACATGTAACTTCTTCAGATTTTTGTCGTTTCTGACCAATGCCAAGTTTACTAACCAAGTAGATTTACTTAAAGCTCCCAAAGTGATGCCAATACCCACACAAGATCATACATATGACAAGAAATTGCAAACTAAAATAAGATGTGCAAAAAGTAAAAGATAAGACTTCTCATTAATATTTCATAACCGGCAAACTCACACCAAGGGATACATAGATAAGCAACTAAAAGAGAGATACTTCCACACTGCAAACCATCCTATATGATAACTTCTCTACTCATGATATGACTCACTGACAAGATAATAGGTAAAAGATAAAAATTGTGATACCGCGGCACTCCCCCAAGCTTGGAACAAGCCAAGGGGATGCCAATACCGATGATGATTTACTCCTTTGGTGGTGATGGTGAATCCTCGTCATTAAGCTTCCAAGGAAGAGTGATGGGGGGATACTTTATAGGTAGGCCCATGGACCCGGAAAGTAGACCCGCCAAAACCAAGAAGGCCAACGCCGAGTCACGAGACAAGTCACATGGGCTGGGCTGGAGACAAGCCGACCAAGGCCCGTGTGGAGAAAGAGGCTCACCCGAAGAAGGAGTCCAAGTACAACCCGGAGTCTAACTTGGAAGACCAAGGCGTAGAGTAGGACTCCGTGTTCTAGTGTGACTCGGTGTTGGCTGTAAGACCAGGGACCCGGCAGCCTTTATAAGCAGGGTCCTGGATCTTAGATCGATAAGCTTCAACCAGTAGAGAGAAACCCTAGCCACCAGAGAGAAGTCACCGGCTCCTAAGTTGTGGGAGCCGGGTCCTTGTAATCGAGATATATCAAGAGCAATAACATAGAAGCAGGAAGTAGGTCTTTACCTCGAATCAGAGGGGCCGAACCTGGGTAAATCCTTGTTCCTCGACAAGATTAACCGTTCCTACGTACTTCAGTCATCAATGGCCCCAGAACTCATCTTCCCTCAGGAAGAACTTGCCGTGACAACCCCACGATAGTTGGCGCCCACCGTGGGGCCTACGGTGACGAAAGGAGTTGAGATCGTTGGAGCTGCTCGTCGAGCTATGGAGAAACTCGCCATCGGGCGGGTCTACACGAATGAGCATGGAGAGACCGAGATCGATGACTCAGGCTGGACTTCGGAGATGAACGAAGTCGACGAAGGCTACCAGCTTGTCTTTGGAGGAATCAACGTGTTCGTCGGGATGGTTTGTGCGTCGGGTCTTCGCGTGAACTCGGCGGAGTCAGTATCAGAGCCAACCGTTGTCGTCGAGTCCGACGGCGAGGAGTCGGTCGGAACTTCAGAGGTCGGCATCATCGCCGAATCTGAGGGACCTCTAGCTGAGGAACCAGAGGTGATGCAAGAGTCAGATTCAGATTACGATGCAGATTCAGAGTCCATCCTACCCTTGTTTGAAGATCGGCTTGGGTACGGGATAGAGGAAGAGGATTATGAGGAGTCGCCAGTACGCACTCGTGTTGTGGGAGTCTACATGTCTGGAAACACAGGGAATCAGTTTGATCCGACTCTATTGACAAAGGAAATTAATGCAAGTAATGCCGCTGAGAGGGCAGCCGAGTTAACCAACGCTCGTGCTGCGTTGGAGAAGCAGCTAGCTGATATTACGGAGGCAAACCGTAGACTAGCCGCAGAACAGGCCCGAGTCCAGGATGAAGCTCAAGTTGTGCGGAGGCGCCGCGAGGAGCTTACTTCAATTCAACACCGCAGAGCCAGGAGTCGCTTGCATGATGGAGTCCACATCAATCCAACCAATCTATTCATCACACCTAACGGTTCAGGCAGAGGAGCCGGATTAGGAGGCTCAGCGGCAGCAGGAGGCGCCGCAGGAGGAGCCGGAGGACCACCACCACCACCACCACCACCACCCCCAGAAGGATCAGGAGGCAGCCGTGCCAACGGACCACCGCCTGAAGGAGGAGTCGGAGGAGGAGCACCTGGTGGCTTAGGGTCTCAGCCTAACAGATTTCATACCCTAGAGGGACATTACTCTAATTCTATGGACAACGTACATGCGGCGACTCTGAGGTTGGAAAATATTGTGGTACCAGAGGGACCAGCAGGACAGGAGACTCGTGAGGCTATCGAGCTACTGAAGACAGCTTTGACTCAGCAAGCTTTGTACCCAACCTTTCCAGATGCAAGTAGGCTACACTCAACACCCTTTAACTCAGGTACGAGGAGTCGGCACGGTGAGTCCAACCCGGCCAATTCTACGAGTGCAAGGCGTCGTGGGCTAGTGAGGAATCGTGCAAACATGCCAACTGCTTCACAGGCTCAGCTAGTGGTTGATGAAGCAAGGCAACGACGAGAAAGAGAAGCAGCAAGAGCTCGGGAGGCAGAAAGGGACAGAGCATTAGTGGGCGCAGCCAACCCGCCTCAGCCAACCCGGGTGCACGAGGAGGTGACTTCTCCTGGTGCTTCCCCAGCATTAACAGGACCAGAGTGTTTGTCTGATGCCATCAGGTCCGAGTCCTTCCCCAGCAGTTTCAAGGAGCCGCGCAAGGTTCCAAACTATGAGCCAAACATGGACCCGACCTCTTGGTTGGGTACATACGAGATGGCAATGAGTATTCGCAATGCCACAGGTAATCTGTGTGCCAAGTTCATGTATCTTATGATGGAGGGAGCAGCCAAGGTTTGGATGCGCAACTTGCCTCCTAGGTCAATCAACTCTTGGGAGCAATTGAAGGCAGCTTTTATTCAGAACTTCCAGGGCACATGCAAAAAACTCAGCACCATCGAGGACCTAGAGCGGTGTGTCCAGAGGAAGGGCGAGTCAGCAAGGCACTGGATGAAGCGAGTCTCAGAGATCATTAATTCCTCACAAGGACTCCCACCAGTTTCAGTGTTAATGGCGATGGAGAGAAATTGCAGTTACAATCCCTTAATTTGGAAGCTAGGTCGTATGAAGGAGAGCCTGAATCAAGGTATTCCCCTTACGATTGGAGAGATCATGGCAGGTGCTAATAAGCACGCTGCCACTGACAAAACAAAGGATCAGGAGGAAGGAACTAAAGGACAAGGTGGCAATGGCCAGAATCAGAACCAGAATCAGAACCAGAATCAAGGTGGTGGCAAGAGGCCATATGGAGACAGCTCTGACCTAGTGGCCAACACAAACACTGGAGTCAGACGCAAGGACAATAATTCTGGTGGATACCAAGGCCGTACTCCAAGCACAGAGGAGGTCTTGAGAATTCCCTGCCCTAAACATGCCAAGAACGGTAGATGCGGTCACACCTTGGGACAGTGCGTAGATTTGCAGCGCGCCAGGTTCCAAGGGCCAGGAGGAGGTAACAACAATGGTGGATATAGAGGAAATAATGGAGCCGGAGGACCCGGCAATAACGGTGGAGGAGCCGGCAATAACCCAAACCAACCTCAAGGAGGAGGTCACCAGCAGGGCGGGTTCCAGCAGAACAAGAAGCAGCTCAATGATGGCAATGGTCAGTATTATGTCACAACTCGGCAGCACAACCCGAGTCGTGGCAGCTACCATGTCTTCACAACTAGTACGTCCAAGCGTTCCAAGAAGTTGAAAGTCAGAGCAGTTAATGCAGTAGAGCCGGCCCTTCCACAGTGGCTCAGGTGGTCAGAGCAAACCATCACATGGAGTCGGGCAGTTCATCCTCCAAGAGTCGACGAGCCAGGGCAGTTAGCCTTGGTGGTAGCACCTCAAGTTGGGGGCTATACATTAAACAAAGTGCTTATGGATGGTGGAAGCAGTATCAACATCTTATATTATGACACATTCAAGAGGATGCAGCTGCAAGATAGACAGCTAATTCCAACAGAGACAGTGTTCCATGGGATAGTACCAGGGAAGTCGGCCAAGCCCATTGGTAAGATTTATCTTGAGGTTGCTTTTGGCACAGTGGAGAATTTTCGTTCAGAGATTATGCCCTTTGAGGTAGTGGACCTTAAGAGCCCATATCATGCTCTTTTTGGTCGACCTGCATATTTTAAGTTTATGGCCAGGCCATGTTATGTGTACTTGAAGCTCAAGATGCCAGGTCCAGCAGGAGTCATTACAGTTAATGGCAGCAGACAGATGGCATTGGAGTGCGAGTTAGGTGATGCAGCTATGGCTGAGACAGCTTGTGCTCAAGAGGAGCTGAAGTTTTACAAGGCAAACGTGGACCCGGAGGACAACTCGGTCCTTAAGAAGCTGGCCACAGAGGAGAAGATGAAATTCAAGTCAGCTCAGGACACAAAGCAAGTCGACTTTACCCCTGGCGACTCTTCCAAGCAGTTCACCATTGGGGCACACCTCTCTGATAAATAGGAAAGCGCGCTCGTCGAGTTCATCCGTGAGAACCGGGACGTTTTTGCATCGAAGCCATCTGACATGCCAGGAGTCCCGAGAGAACTCGCCGAGCACAGTTTACATGTTAATTCTAATGCAAGACCAGTTAAGCAAGGTCTGCGCAAGTTTCATGATGACAGGAGGAAAGCCATAGGAGAAGAGGTGGCTCGGCTCCTCGCAGCCGAGTTCATCAAGGAAGTCTTTCACCCAGAGTGGGTGGCCAATCCAGTGTTAGTACCAAAGAAGACAGGAGAGTTGCGTATGTGCATCGACTTCACGGGCCTAAACAAGCACTGTCCTAAGGACCCGTTCGCATTACCTCGTATAGACCAGATCATCGACTCCACGGCGGGGTCAGAGTTGCTTTGTTTCTTGGATGCATACTCAGGGTACCATCAAATCAGACTCAACATAGAGGATGAGCTGAAGACGTCCTTCATCACGCCCTTTGGAGCATTTTGTTACACAACAATGCCCTTTGGACTCAAGAATGCAGGAGCCACATATCAGAGGTGTATCCAAAATTGTTTCAAGAAACAGATTGGAAGGAATATTCATGCTTATGTGGATGATGTAGTGGTCAAGTCTCAGAAGGCCGACTCTCTGATAGCAGACCTGACAGAAACCTTTGAAAACCTACGCAAGTACAAGATGAAGCTCAACCCAACCAAGTGTGTCTTTGGAGTCCCTGCGGGCAAACTCCTAGGCTTCATCGTTTCAGAGAGAGGCATCGAGGCAAATCCAGAGAAAATCAAGGCTATCCATAACTTGCAGAAGCCGACTTGTCTGAAGGACGTTCAAAAGCTCACTGGATGTGTGGCAGCTCTGAGCAGGTTTATTTCCAGACTCGGGGAGAAGGCGGGTCCTCTCTACCGACTCCTGAAGAAGTCAGACAAATTCCTATGGGATGAAGAAGCTGACCGTGCTTTTGAGGAGTTGAAGAAAACTTTGTCAACAGCACCAGTGCTTGCAGCTCCTACAGATAAGGAGCCCATGTTATTATATGTAGCTGCCAACGAGAGAGTTGTCAGTGTAGTAGTAGTTGTGGAACGCGCAGAGGAAGGAAAGGAGTACCCAGTGCAGAGACCTGTCTACTACATCAGTGAAGTCCTCACAGAGTCAAAGCAAAGGTACCCACAGTGGCAGAAGTTGGTCTATGGAGTTTTTCTTGCAAGTAGAAAGCTAAAGCATTATTTCCAAGAGCATCCAATTAAGGTGGTGAGTTCAGCACCGCTGGCAGACATTATAAGCAACAGAGAGGCAACAGGGCGAGTCGCCAAGTGGGCAATTGAGTTGGGTCCTTATCATATCACATATGAGCCAAGGACAGCGATCAAATCTCAAGCTTTGGTTGATTTTGTCAATGATTGGACAGATTTTACATCTTCACCAAGCACCCCTTGCACCAAGTATTGGACAATGCACTTTGATGGGTCCAGACAGTTGGAAGGCTCAGGAGCCGGCGTGGTGTTAACCTCACCTAAAGGAGATAAGTTGGCATATGTCCTTCAGTTACACTTTGATTGTACCAACAATATGGCAGAGTATGAGGCTTTGCTCCATGGCCTGCGTTTGGCCAAGGACGCAAACATGGCAGCTTATAGAAGAGCAGTCGAACAGATAGCCGGGTTATTTTCTGGTTATCAAGTGCAGCATATTGACAGGCGCAAGAACGAGGCTGCTGATGCGTTATCACGACTCGGCTCTCGTCGAGAGAAAGTACCACCAAATGTGTTCTTGGATGAACTCCATCACCCTTCAGTCAAGTTGCCCACAGAGGAGGAGTTAGCTTTTCCAGACCCAGAGTCGGCACTTGTTGCAGCAGTACGAGCAATCCCAACGTGGACAGAACCCTACCTAGCATATCTCCTGCGGGGTGAACTCCCAAAGGATGAAGTCAAGCGAAAGCAACTCATCAGGCGATGCAAGTCCTACACAGTCATTGACGGCGAGTTGTACAGAAGGAGTGTTACTGGAGTCTACCAGAGATGTGTGTCTCCAGAAGAGGGCAAGCAAATATTGCAAGAGATTCACGCAGGAGATTGTGGTCATCATGCATCCACTAGATCCTTGGTGTCAAAAGCTTTCAGACACGGGTTCTTTTGGTTGACAGCACATTTGGATGCAGAAAGGATAGTTCGAGTCTGTGATGGATGTCAAAGGTACGCAAGGCAAGACCACGTGCCAGCTCAAGAACTTAGAACAATCCCTATCACTTGGCCGTTTGCAGTTTGGGGACTCGACATGGTGGGCCCTTTCTCAAAGTCGCCTTGTCAGAAAACCCATCTGCTAGTAGCAGTTGATAAGTTCACCAAGTGGGTGGAAGTGGAACCCGTCAGCAGAGTCGACGGTGCATCAGCTGTGAGATTCTTCAAGAAAATAGCAACACGCTTTGGATACCCTCATAGCATCATCACAGACAATGGTACCAACTTATCAGTTGGGGAGATGGCCAAGTTTTGTGGTGAGAACAACATCAGACTCGACCTAGCCTCAGTGGCACATCCACAGTCCAACGGACAAGCAAAGAGGGCAAATCAGGAGTTGCTGAAGGGAATTAAGCCTCGGCTCCGAGTCCCTTTGCTAAGAGCCGCCGGGTCTTGGGTTGAGGAGTTACTAGCAGTACTTTGGAGCATCAGGACGACTCCTAACAGATCCACTGGCTTCACACCTTTCTTCATGGTGTATGGAGCAGAAGCTGTCTTGCCAAGCGACTTGTTGCATGACTCGCCACGAGTCGCCAATTATGTTCAGACAGAAAACGAACTCGCCCGCCAGGACTCGGTCGATGCACTTGAGGAAGCAAGGGAGTTAGCCCTTGAGAGATCAGCAGTTTATCAGCAGGACTTGCGGCGATATCACGCATGCAGAGTCAAGACCCGGACTTTCCAGGAAGGAGACTTAGTGCTTCGCCTTGTCCAGAATAAGGAAGGGATGCACAAGTTATCTCCACCATGGGAAGGACCGTTCATCATAAGCAAGAATCTGAACAACGGATCGTACTATCTAATGGATGTGCGAGAGCCGGCAAGTGTAGGCAAAGGAGCTGATACAGCTCATACTCTAGACCCTTATGTAGAGGCAAAGAGGCCTTGGAACATAGCTCAATTGCATCCATATTATACTTAAGTTGTATTAGTTTTATGAGTTGCAAGGCAAAGAGCCCAGTGAGCCATGCCTAGATGTAATAGCATTGTTATGATCAAATGAAATAAAGCCGGCTTTTGTGAACATGAGTCCTTTAGTCGAGTCACCCAGTGAGTGCGCTTTGTTCTTTAAATTTTGATCATCAGGTTCTTGGGGGCTTGCTTTTCAGTGAAAAATTTAAGCTTAAACTCTTGGACCCAGCACAGTAGCCAAACTTTTCCTAGTCTTTTCGCTGGTAAGTCAGATGCATCCTGCACAATATGACCTATCTACAGGCATGACTTGTTTCTCTCTCTTATGGATCCTAAGGAACATATGAGTTAAGAACCTGTCAGCACAAGCTGTAAGAGAAGTCATGCAGGGCCTACTTATTCATCAGTGAAAAACTAGACGGGTTATAAGAACCAAGCCGATTGGCACAAATTCAAAATAGCTAACAAGCTAAATAATTTAAAAGCACCAGTAGTGCATCATCACAGCCCAAAGTAGCTAGCAAGCTACATAGTTTAAAATCATCAGAAGTACATCATTACAAATCGGAGTCATCTAGAGAGTTTTCCTTAACAGGAGCTGAGTCCTTGACTGGAGCTGTGGAGTCCTTAGCTGGAGACTTGTCCTTTGCTTGAACAGCAGGAGCTGAGGAGCCCTTCTTCAAAGGAGATTTGGCTTGTGCTGGAGCAGCAGAGGGAGGAGCCGGCTTCAATGGAGGCTTGGTGGCGACTCTCTTCGTTTGAAAGCCAGTACCCTTGGGACTCTTCATGTGCTTAGCAAGCTCAGCTTGTTTCTGAGCGTCTCCAGAGACAGCTCTAGAAGGAGTGGGCGCAGCAGGTGTCTTCAGAGTGGGCTCAGCACTTTGAACAGGAGCCGCCGGTGACGATGAACTCGGACCGGCAGAAGAAGAGAATACACCAGCTGGGTCCTGTGATGGGCGGCCAAAGTTTACTATCTGAGGAGTTTCTGGAGCGACTCTTTTGTTCTCCAAATCATAATGATGAACCCATACCTCAGGGTCCATCTTATTGGCAATCTCGCAAGCATATGGTCGTACCAATTTTTCTTCGGCCTTGAAGTCGTCCGGGGTAAAAGGTTTCCCATCCTCATGTTGCTCAGGCTTCCCCATTGTGAGCATTGCTGGCTCCAGGACAGTTGGATAGTAGCTGTGGGCTAAGGCTAAGATCCTGGTGGAGGCTCTCCTCATTGAAGACTGTTTCCACAGACGCATATAGCCTGGTGCTCTGGACAACTCGTCCACCAGACGTTCAGGCTCTTTGGGGCACTTGCCTTTATGATTCAGATACTTGACCACAGCACGGGCTCCCTCTTGTAGCCCATGACAGTAATCAAGCATCTCAGATAATTGCTTGCTTGTGGGCAATTTAAGCTTTGGGGAGTCAGCCCCTGCAGAAAGGAAATCAAAGAAGTCATTGTCAGTTGAAAAGCAATTCAGAAAGGTGCAAAAGGAAGCAGGCAAAAGTCATAAACTCACCAAATATATGTTGGCACATGGCACCAATGCCTTTTTTGCAAGTGTTGAACACAGCTTGTAGGTCATTGTGTGCCTTCTGAGCAATCTTTTTGGCCTCAGCCGACTCTTTCTTTACCTGCTCCAGTTGAGCAGCCAAGGTCTTCAGATCCTTCTCAAGCTGAAGGGAGTGTTCTTTTTCGGCCATGGCAGACCTGGCACTGGCAGCTGCCTGGTCCTCAAGTTCTTTCATATCTCTCTTCATCTTGGAGACAATGCACTGCAATAACAAGTCATAAAGCACAAGTGAGCTCCACAAGTCAAATAACGAACTCATGAGCTCCAAGTCGTCACAAGTTAACAACTTGGCGCTTGGGGGCTACTCAGGAGTCAATTCTTTCTATCAGAAAAGCAGGCATGAGTCCTGGTTGACAAATCATAAGCTCCAAGTCGCCACAAGTTAGCAACTTGGCGCTTGGGGGCTACTCGCAGAGCAGAAATTTTTCTTCAAGTAAGGTGTCAGTGAATTACATATGTTGGTAGCTCCAAGTCGTCGCAAGCTGACAACTCGGCGCTTGGGGGCTACTCGTGCGAAAGTTTTTGGTCTAAGGACCCGACAGACAGTAAATTAGTAGCCCCGAGTCCTAGTAGAGCTAAGGACTCAGTGCTTGGGGGCTACGGTGTGCAAAAATTTTCTATATAGCAATTGAGTTCAGTGTCAAATCAAAGCACCTATCCTAGTCACAAGTCACCACAGACAGGTGCTTGGGGGCTACTGAGATAGGATGATGCCAGAAAGCATGAAAGGTGAAGTCAGAAAAGCTTACTTCATGAACCATATGAAGAGATCTAAGAGCCACTTGTTCTTCATCCTTCAACCTCGCTGATTGATCGTTCAAGTCAACAGCTTCAGCATAAGCCTCAGAAAATGACATGTTGTCAGCTACTCGAAGTCGGCTGTAATCAGTTGATGACTTGATCTTGATGGACGGAGAGGCTGCAGGAGTTGGCTTCACAGGAGCCGGACGAACTTGTGGTGCAGTATCAGGAGTCGCAGCACCAGAGCTGGGCTGGACTATTGTTGGAGTCGCCGCCCGAGTCCTTGAAGGGGACTCGGGAATGGTTGGAGTCGTGGTTGCACCAGCAGATGCAGCAACTGAAGGACCTGTCCTTGTGCTGGTCGTTTCAGAGGCCGAAGGAGGTGCAGGTCCATGACCAGAGGTGACATCAACCATGCCTGGGAGCTTGGTTACCTTAGAACAAGGCCGAACCCTGAAATACACAAAAATAGAAGTCAGCACCAGAATTAGTGAAAAGGGAAAAAGCAGAAGTCATTTAAGTGCAAGTATAGAAACAAAGGAATCTTACCCAACATTGGTCTCCAGGTCCAAGGAGGCCTGAGAGTTTGAGGAAGGCATCGACATGCCAGAGTGGTAAGAGTCGTCCTTTTGGGGAGGAGAGGCCGATTTCCGCTGGTGTGAGACTGGCAGAGGCTCAGGAGCGTCTGCAGGCCCATCGGAACGCAGCTTCCTCTTTCTGGCGGCAATGACACTCTACATGTGTTCTTCAGGCTTAGTGGGAGAGCGAGAGGACCCAAGAACTCGTGAGAGTGGTACCTTGGGAACAGCCTCTCGAGAGCCGTTGTTGTTTGAGGTTGGGGAAGAAGAGGAGTGACTCCTAGCAGAGGACTCCGCAGATGGCGACGGTTGAGCGGCAGCAGAGGCAGTATCAGTTTGTCTAGTGGTGGGAGCCTCCGGAGAGGACTCGTCATCGTCGATCTCTTCCACGATGGGAGCCTCCCGAGAGGACTCCTCTCCATCAACATTCTCGGTTGGAGCCTCTGGCGAGGACTCCTCATCGGCAGCATCGTCTTCAGCGGGAGCCCCCTGGGAGGACTCCTCATCCGCATCATCAGTGTCTTCTGCCACAGTGGTTTGATCTGTGGCAGGAATTTCAACTTCCTCTTCAGCTTCAGCCTCAGCTTCAGCTTTATTCTTAGTACCAGCTCCAGAGGCCGGCTTCCAGAAGGAGTCGGTGAGCTGCAACAGAGTCAATAAACGTGAGTCAGTAAGCAGTACAAGTGAGATCAAGGTTGAAATAAAGTAGAGAATTATACTTACATCAGGAGCTGGGTTGGTCGAGCAGAAGGGCTGGAGCCCGAAATGAGCTTGATCCTTCACCGGTTTCCCAGTCAACTTTTTGATGAGTCGACCAAGTTCGGGTCCATCAGACAGCTGCTCCATAACTCGGAGGTCATCACCAGCGCATCTGGTATATGAGCAGATCAGTCGAGTCCTAGGACTCAGTGGCTGGATTCTCCAGGTCGTCCAGCAGCGGACAAGATCCATATTTTCTAAGTTGTGGGACAAGAGGGCCCGGATGCGAGTGATCAGAGACTCGACTCCTGGCCGGGCGGCCTCTGGACACCTAGCTTTCATCAGAGGAGTCGCCCGAAGGCGGTCCTCAGAGAACAAGGGAAGTTTTGGCTCATTTGCAGGGGAGGTGTCCTTGCAATAGAAGAAGGTTTTTTGCCAATCCTTGATGCGATTGGGAAAGATTGGCTTTGGGAAGACAGAATTGAGGCGCCGTTGAAGAGCGACGGCGCCACATTGGAGAAGAGGGCCCCCAGAGGTCTCGGGCTGAGGGTTGCAGTAAAAGAGCTCAAGCCAGAGATTGATGTCAGGCTTAATCTGGAGGTAATCCTCACAGAGAACAACGAAATTGGAAAGGGTGAGAATAGAGTTAGGAGCCAGATCGTGAATCCGCATCTCGTAAAGTTCGAGGAGCTGGCGGAAGAAAAGATCGCCAGGGGGAGAAAATCCGCGGAACAGGTGTTCCACGAAGACAACTACTTCACCCTTAGCGGGAGAGGGAACAATCTCATCCCCTGGGGCCAGAGCTTGAGCGCTAGAGGGAATCAAACCTGAGAGCCTATGGGTCTTCAATTGCTCCGCCGTGACCACAGATCCACCCCAATCGGCGGAGATCGACCGCTTGGAAGAGGATTTTGCGGCGGCGGCGGCCGCGGCGGCGATGTCCACCGTCCTGCTCGACGAGGTTGCCTTGGCCTTGGATGCGGTCTTTGTGCGCTTGGGAGCCATGGCGTGCGGGCGGTGCGTGCTGGGCGCGGGGAGAGATGGGCGCGAAGAGAAAAGGAGAGGTTTTGAGCTGAAGGGGCAAGTGAGGTTTAAAACCTAACCCTTCGGTATTTATCGAGAGGGTAAAACCCTAAGAGAGTTACAGTGCAGGCCCACGGTAAACTATGGATAACGTTTCGCTATTAAGCAGTTCAGTGGTTAAACAGATAGAAAGGACACAGCGCAGAAAAGTTAAAGTCACAGAATTGGAGGAAGCCGGCTTGTCCCAGAGTGGCGAGTCCTGTGGCAGTGAAAGTCGAATTGTCCAGTCCTTGTTCGCAAGAGTCACAACAGACCCGGCCAGCATGTGCAAGGGCAAGGGTGATGACTTGAACAAGGGCTGAGGATAGACTCATCCTTTATATTTTTTATGTATTTATGCAGGAATTCATCTTGGAGCTAGCAGCAAGCGACTTTGGAGCCTGTGGCTCAAGTGGAAGGAGTCGACCCAGGAAGTCGAACCAACAAGTCAGAGAAGCCGCCAAGCTGTGCCCAAGATAAATTCGGGGGCTACTGATGGGGGGATACTTTATAGGTAGGCCCATGGACCCGGAAAGTAGACCCGCCAAAACCAAGAAGGCCAACGCCGAGTCACGAGACAAGTCACATGGGCTGGGCTGGAGACAAGCCGACCAAGGCCCGTGTGGAGAAAGAGGCTCACCCGAAGAAGGAGTCCAAGTACAACCCGGAGTCTAACTTGGAAGACCAAGGCGTAGAGTAGGACTCCGTGTTCTAGTGTGACTCGGTGTTGGCTGTAAGACCAGGGACCCGGCAGCCTTTATAAGCAGGGTCCTGGATCTTAGATCGATAAGCTTCAACCAGTAGAGAGAAACCCTAGCCACCAGAGAGAAGTCGCCGGCTCCTAAGTTGTGGGAGCCGGGTCCTTGTAATCGAGATATATCAAGAGCAATAACATAGAAGCAGGAAGTAGGTCTTTACCTCGAATCAGAGGGGCCGAACCTGGGTAAATCCTTGTTCCTCGACGAGATTAACCGTTCCTACGTACTTCAGTCATCAATGGCCCCAGAACTCATCTTCCCTCAGGAAGAACTTGCCGTGACAACCCCACGACAAAGAGGCTCTCCATCAAGGAATGACGACTTGGTCTCGGGTATCCTGAAACTTGCAGCAGAGCTTATGCATTTAAATCTGATTTCATACTCACAGTTTTGATTTTGAACATCATAGAGCTGCGCCTGTAATTTGTTGGTGGTGTGGTGAAGTGAGAGAATATCATCCCACAGCTTTGCAGTCTCCTTCTTGTGCTCAGCAATAAGCTCAGACACTAACTTGTGGAAGATATTCACTTCACGTTCAGCCATCTTCTTGTATGAAAAGACTTGTTGCTCCAGCTTCTCCATCCTAACTTGCAGGTCTCCCTCTTCTCTTGGACCTTGGACGTCTTCTATCTGTAACTCTCCGTCCTTAAGCGACAGCTCCTTGGGGTGCGTCTTCAACTCGTTTATGTACGGGTTGACGACGTTCCTAAAGAAACTATCCTCAGGGAGATCCAGGCAAAGACATGATGGCTCTAGATCTGAAGATGAAATCTGGCAGAAACAGGTCGAAACAAAAACACGACGAAAAGACGATATACGGACCTCAGGGGATCTGGGTGATTATATAGGTGAAATATTAACGCCAGAAGGAAGGTACGTGAACGAAACATGGTCGGAGTCGGGCACCGAGGCGCCCACACCACGTGGTGGCGCGGCCAGAGGTGGGCCCGCGCCACGGGGTGGTGTGGTGCCTCCGGGCACCGTTTCCATCCCTTTTCGGTCTCGTAATTTTCCATATTTAATATAAATAACTAAAATATCTTTCAACGGATCAAACGCGAACTTTTTCTTACCGAAACTGTTACCTATTTGAAAACAGACTCTGCTGTCCCCTCGATTTGCTCTTTGATATAAGTCTCCGGGGTTATCACTTGAATAACATCAACATTTTCATTGTAGGAATCTCCAGCAATATAATGTTTGAGTCTTTGTCCATTCACCACTTGTGTACCATTATCCTTTAATGAAGCAATCTTGATAGCACCGGAACGATACACCTCCACAATAACATAAGTTCCTTCCCATTTTGAGAGTAATTTTCCTGCAAAAAATCTGAGACGAGACCTATACAATAGAACTTTCTCGCCAACTTTAAACTCTCTCTTAATGATTCTCCTATCATGCCATCTCTTTACCTTTTCTTTAAAGATCTTAGCATTTTCATAAGCTTCACTTCTCCATTCATCTAAAGAACTTAGTTGAAGTAACCTTTTCTCACCAGCAAGTTTAAAATCTCTATTAAGCTCTCTCACTGCCCAATAAGCTTTGTGTTCTAATTCTAAAGGCAAGTGACAAGCTTTTCCATAAACCATTTTATAAGGAGACATTCCCATAGGATTTTTAAAAGCAGTTCTATAAGCCCATAAAGCATCCTTCAACTTACTAGCCCAATTCTTTCTAGATTTGTTAACAGTCTTTTGCAAGACAGATTTAATTTCTCTATTAGATAATTCTACTTGCCCACTGGTTTGGGGATGATAAGCTGAAGCAATTCTATGATTAATACCATACTTAGCAAGGGTCTTTCTAAAACCACCATGTATAAAATGAGAACCTCCATCAGTCATAAGATATCTAGGCACACCAAACCTAGGAATGATAACATCCAGAAGCATTTTCAAAGAGGTTTGACTATCAGCACTTTTAGTTGGTATAGCTTCTACCCATTTAGTGACATAATCAACAGCTACAAGTATATGGGTGTTACCTTCTGAAGAAGGGAAATGGCCCATAAAGTCAAATCCCCATCAATCAAATGGTTCAATAACAAGAGAATAATTCATAGGCATTTCATTGCGTCTAGAAATATTATCAACTCTTTGACATTCATCACAGGATAAAATAAACTTTCTTGCATCTTTAAAGAGAGATGGCCAATAAAAACCTGATTATAGAACTTTCTGTGCAGTTCTATCTCCAGCATGATGTCCTCCATAAGCACTACTATGACATTTTCGCAATATTTCTTGTTGCTCATATTCTGGAACACATCTTCGCATAACACCATCCACTCCTTCTTTATATAAATGTGGGTCATCCCAAAAATAATACCTCAAATCATAAAAGAATTTCCTTCTTTGCTGAGCTGAAAAGGTTGGAGGCAAGTACTTGGAATCAATAAAGTTAGCATAATCAGCATACCAAGGACTATCTCGCGAACTCACCTTTATTGCAGCCAATTGTTCATTTGGAAAACTATCATTAACAGGTATAGGATCATAAGCAATGTTTTCCAATCTAGACAAATTATCAGCAACAGGATTTTCAGCACCTTTCCTATCTACAATATGCAAATCAAATTCTTGCAAAAGCAGCACCCATCTAATAAGCCTAGGCTTAACATCTTTCTTTTCCATAAGGTACTTAATAGCAGCATGATCAGTATGAATAATGACCTTTGAATCAACAATATAGGGCCTAAACTTATCACAGGCAAAAACTACAGCTAGAAACTCTTTCTCAGTAGTAGCATAATTCCTTTGAGCAGCATCAAGAGTCTTACTAGCATAATGAATAACATTCAACTTCTTATCTACTCGCTGTCCAAGAACAGCGCCTACAGCAAAATCACTTGCATCACACATAATTTCAAAAGGCAAATTCCAGTCAGGTAGTTCAACAACAGGAGCAGTAGTTAAAGCATTTTTCAAAGTTTCAAAAGCTTCCTTACAATCGTCATAAAAAACAAAAGGTACATCTTTTTGAAGAAGATTGGTAAGGGGCTTTGAAATTTTAGAGAAATCTTTAATAAACCTTCTGTAGAAACCAGCATGACCAAGAATATTACGAATACCTTTAACATCTTTGTGATAGGGCATTTTCTCAATTGCTTCCACTTTAGCTCTATCAACTTCAATTCCTTTCTCAGAAATTTTATGTCCCAAGACAATTCCTTCATTAACCATAAAGTGGCATTTCTCCCAATTAAGAACAAGGTTAGTTTCCTCACATCTCTGCAAAACTTTATCAAGATTTCACAGACAGTTGTCAAAAGAATTCCCATAGAGAGAAAAATCATCCATGAACACTTCTACAATCCTTTCACAAAAACCATGAAAAATAGCAGACATGCATCTTTGAAAAGTAGCAGGAGCATTACATAAACCAAAATGCATACGCCTATAAGCATAAGTTCCATAAGGACAAGTGAAAGTAGTTTTCTCTTGATCCTTAGCTCTAACAGCAATTTGAGAAAATCCAGAATAACCATCAAGAAAACAAAAATGAGTATTCTTAGATAACCTTTCTAGCATTTGATCAATAAAAGGTAAAGGGTAATGATCTTTCTTAGTAACTTTATTGAACTTTCTAAAATCAATGCACATCCTATATCCTACAATCACTCTTTGAGGAATAAGCTCATCATTATCATTAGGCACAACAGTAATGCCTCCTTTCTTAGGAACACAATGCACAGGGCTTACCCATTTACTATCAGCAATAGGATATATAATGCCAGCTTCAAGGAGTTTTAATACCTCATTTCTTACCACTTCCTTCATCTTAGGAATTAGACGGCATTGATGTTCAACAACAGGCTTTGCGTCTTCTTCCATGTTAATGGCATGTTGGCAAATAGTGGGAGAAATCCCCTTTAGATCATCAAGAGTGTATCCAATAGCTCCTCGGTGTTTCCTTAGCACTTCCAATAATCTTTCTTCTTCAATATCTGAAAGCTTAGAAATAATAATAACAGGATATGTTTTCTTATCATCAATGTAAACATATTTAAGATTATCAGGCAAAGGTTTTAAATCAAAAACCGGCTCTTCTTTTGGTGGTGGTGTGGTGCCCAAATCTTCAACTGGTAAATCATGCTTGAGAATGGGTTGCCGAAGAATAACTTCTTCAAGCTCATTCCTCTCTTCCCTAAAGACCTCGCTTTCATGATCCTCCAAATGTTGCTGCAAAGGATCATTAGGAGCAAGAGCAATATATGCAAGCTTTTCAACTCTAAAGTCTTCATTAGGTAATTCAGGTTCATAAGGGACTTTAGTAAATTTAGAAAAGTTGAACTCATAAGATTCACCAGCGAATTTAGTAAAGATCTTTTCTTTCTTACAATCTATAATAGCACCACAAGTATTCAAGAAAGGTCTACCAAATATAATAGGACAAGTTTTACTAGCAGCAGAACCAAGTACTAAAAAGTCAGTAGGATATTTAACCTTACCACAGAGGACTTGAACATCTCTAACAATTCCAATTGGAGAGATAGTTTCTCTATTAGCAAGCTGAATAACCACATCAATTTCTTCAAGCTCACAAGAACCAATTTCATGCATAATCTCCCTGTAGAGCTCATAAGGAATAGCACTAGAACTTGCACCAATATCACATAAACCATAATAGCAATGATCACCTATTCTAACAGAAGCACAGGGACACTATTTTTCCTAGCTTTATTAGGATGTGAAACAATATAAGAAGCTTCTTCACAGAAAATGATGTGCCCATCTTCTACACTTTCAGTTACAAGGTCTTTAATTATTCCTACAGCAGGTTTAATAGTTATTTGCTCATCAGGTTCTGTCGGTTTCTTTGCACTTTTATTAACCACACTAGTTATGACAGAGTACTTCCTCACTTTAGCAGGAAAGGGAATTTTTCAATATAAGCTTCAGGCAAAATGTGATCAACAATATTAACCTCAACAGTCCTACCAATAGGCAATTTAGCTTTATCCTTATAAGGTTCATGATACTTATCAAAATTCTTTTTAGGCAATTCGAAATAGGAGGCAAAGGCTTTGTAAAAGTTCACAACAACTTGAGAGTCAAGACCATAAGCATTACTCATATCTTGAAAATTATCAGTATCCATAAAAGTTTTAATGCATTCGTAATCATATTTTATACCTGACTCTCTACCTTTGTCGCTTTCCCATCCTTCAGCATTCTCTTCAATGCGATCAAGAAGTTCCCATTTAAACTCTTCTTTATTGCTTGAAAATGACCAGGCACAAGCAGTATCCAACAAGGTTTTATCCTGAAAAGAAAGCCTTGCATAGAAATTATCAATAATAATATTACCTGGAAGTCCATGAACAGGGCATTTGAGCAATAATGACTTCAATCTCCCCCACGCTTGGGCAATAATCTCTCCATCATGAGGCCAAAAATTATATATAAGATTCCGATCCTTGTGGATTTCACTTGGAGGATAGAATTTAAAATAGAATAGAGGCACAATTTCTTCCCAAGTAAGAGACCGACTATTCTGCAGCAGTTTATACCAATGTGCAGCTCTCCCAGAAAATGACAGAGAAAATAATTTCTTCTTCACCTTTCCCATTGTAATACCTGCACACTTAAACAACCCGCATAATTCATGTAAATATAACAAATGATCTCCAGGACGGGCAGTTCCATCATAGCGATTATCCATTACACGCTCAGCAATTTTAATAGGTATCTTATATGGGGTTACCTCCTCATCTGGCACCTCATCAATTTCAATAGCAGTAGTAGTAGACTTTTTAAAGAGGTAATCAATAGATAGCCTCTCCATAATGAAATAAAATAGCAGACAGAAATAAAAACAGCACTTACAATAAAAGCTTCCCTTACCAATTCCACTTACCAATAGCGCTTCACTCCCCGGCAACGGCGCCAGAAAATAGTCTTGATGACCCACAAGTATAGGGGGTGTATCGTAGTATTTTCGATAAATAAGAGTGTCGAACCCAACGAGGAGCAGAAGGTGTTGACAAGTGGTTTCAATCAAGGATTCACTGTAAATGCTCACAGACAGATTTTTAGTGGTTTTTGATAATGCAGAATAATAAATACGAGTAAATAAAATGCGGTAATAATAATTGCAGCAAGTGGCCCAATCCTTTTTAGAGCAAAGGACAAGCCGGTGGTTCTACTTATAATGACCAAACGTTCTTGAGGACACACGGGAATTTAGTCAAGTGCTTTCGCTTCCTATAGCTGATTAATCTTCATTGTTTCGATAAGTGTTGTGTGGGTGAACCTATGCTAATGCACCGCCCTTCCTAGGACTAATACATACTTGTGATTATACCTCTCATAAGCATACCGCAAATACAAGAAAGTAATTAAGATAAATCTAACCACAGCCTTACACTCTGAGATCCTGCTATCCCTTATGCAATGATGTACCAAAGGGGGTTCAGGTTGCTGTCACTCTGGCAACCAAACAATTAGTAAACCAAATACACAATGCATTCCCCTAGGCCCTTAAAAGGTGAAGTGTCATGTAGTCGACGTTCACATGACAGCACTAGAAGAATAACACCACAACTTAAGTATCAAACTAATAAATATTACTCAACATAGTTCACTACTAACATCTAGACTTCTCCCATGTCCTCAAGAACTAAACGAACTACTCACAAGACATCATATGGATCATGATCAGAGGTGATATAATGATGAATAACAATCTGGAAATAAACCTTAATTCAATGGTTTCACTCAATAGCATCAATCACAAGGGGTAATCAACACCGGGAAAGCTTCCCCTATGAACTAGACAAGATTCTACCCAAGATGTTACAGCGGAACGGAGTGGCGTGATGGGGATGATGGTGCTCAGTGGTGGAGATGATGATGATGATGATCCCGATGAAGCCTAGCTCGATGACGATGACGATGGCGACGATCTTCCCCCTCCGGGAGGGAATTCCCCCGGCAGATTTCTCCCTGCCGGAGAGCTTTTTCTCTCTCTCTGGTTTCCGCCTCATGGCGGCGGCGGAATACCTCTCTATGCCTCCCCCCGTCTTAGGTTTTCGGGGTGAACAAGTATGTGAAGGGGGAGGCCTGTTGGTGGGCCAGGGCCTCCACACCACCTGGTGGCGCCGGCCAGGGGGGTGCCGCGCCACCACATGGTGTGGGCCACTGGCAGCCCTCCTCCGGCTCCCCTTTTGGCTCACACCCTTATTTGCAAATATAAGGTCTTCTGTATTTGCTCCGGACTCCGTTGGTCTTCAGAAATATGGTATCTTGATGGTCCTTTTTCCAGCAGAATTCAGCCTCCGGTGAATAATTCCCCAATGATCATGAAACATGCAAATAGGTAAAATAACATAAATATCACTTCTAAACACAAAATAAATCAATGAATATTTAGTAAATTATGATATAAAATAGTGATGCAAAATGGACGTATCATTCACGTAGGAAGAATCCGACGCGGGATCCTTCTCCTAACCCTCCTCCTAGCCCTCCCCTAGTCGAGGATGATGATGGTGATGACGAGGAGGAGCACGAGGAGCACAGGGGTGGAGAGGAGGATGAGGAGGAGGAGGAGAAGCACGGGGGTGGGGAGGGGGAGGAGGAGGACGGTGGGGAGGGGGAGGAGGGGACCTCTCGAAGGATGAGGGGCTGGGGTGGATTGACGAGCTGGGGGATTTACCATATCTGAGTGACCCAAGCCTAGCTTGGGGCGTCCCACTGGGAGAGGAGTACTCTTCATCTGACCAGAGGCTGCAGCCACGTGATAAGAGGCTGTATCAGCGTGGGAGAACGACACTCCCCAGTCGGAAAACTTGGCCATATAGGGATGTTGTTCTCGTGCCCGCTGGAAAGAGGTACATGCTGATTTCATTATCCAAATTTTTATCATTATTGATTTTTTTATCACATACATACTGATTTTGGCATTTCATTATCCAAATTTTTATCATTATTGATTTTTTATCACATACATACTGATTTTGGCATTTCATTGTGCTGCTCCTTCAAGTATGGCGACCCGAGCCGGAAGCCGGCACGTGGCAACGCGAACATCCTTGGAGGCCTCCTTAGAAAGTATTTCCCTGGGCTTGTCCACCTCCCTGGGGGTGGCATCGGCGTAGCTTGGACTTGGAGGCACTACAGCTACAAGGAGGATCCTCGCGGCAGGCGCCGCAACATGCAGGAGGTGGTTCTACAATGTTTCTAGGTAAGTGACGTTTGACTTCTTAGCATTCAAACACTACTTGGTTGACAATAGTTGCGCTAATGCCACTTGTTTTACCTATGTGCACGGTTGCAGAAATACTTCACGAAGGCTGAGGATCAGGAACTGAAGTGCGACTCTGTCTTACACCAGCTGTGCAGGAAGAGGGTGACTGGCATGCACTACGAGGCACGTATTCAGTGCGTCCGTGACTGGCATGCCGAGCGCAAAGTTCACATGAGTAAGGAGGACACTCGGGAACAGCTCATGGCACCATGGCAGTACCTGCAGGTATTTGCATTTCCGTGTTATTGATTTCCTTATCAATATGTAGTTTCTGTTGTAATAATGATAACCCTACGAGGCACAGCTCATGAGTCTATATTGTGTATGTAGAACCCTCCTCAGTACGTCAGCACGGACCACAAATGCTTTACGGCGATGGTCATGTGGTGGACATCCCCCCCAGTACCTCAAGAAGCACGAGGAGGGCAAGGCTAAGCGGGTAGAGATGCGAGGCACATCACATATCCAAGGCAGCATCCCACTATCCCTTCACATGCAGGAAGAGGTGAGTAAATGGTTCACTTAATTACCTCAAGAAGCACGTTATATATTGTTAACTCCGCTTCACTTAATTACATGTTCTCTTTTGCAGGAAAAAAAGACAGGAGTGAAGCCAAGCGTATTTGGCCTTGTTCGAAAGATGAAGACCAGGAAGAAGCCGCATCCTGTGACGGGGTCCATGTGGGTCAGCGACATGGCCGAGGCCAAGTGTACGGCGTATGAGGATAAGTTCAAGGAGAAGCACGGCCAGACCTCCGACCCAAGCACCGAGGACTTTGACGTTGAGGTTGTGGTGCTTGCAGGACAAGGCAAAAAGCATGGCCACCTATGGATTGGTGACGGGTGCGTCGACCCAAGGACCATTCCATCTCTACGCCAGGTCCGTTCTGGTCGTACGAGCGACCAGCCTCGGGTTGAGACCCGGCCACGGGCTTCGGATCAAGATATTGAGTGCTTACGGGTATGTTCTTACTCTATCCTCTACGCTTATTTACATGTTTTTCATTGCAATGTTAATGACATCCCGGCTAACTCTTCGTAGGCGGATATGGAAGAAAGGGAGCAGAGAATCCGACAGGAGGCCGAGCAGCGACAGGCGCAGCTGGAGCAGCAGATTAGGGATAACCAGAAGACGCAGGAGCTATTGAAGCAGCAGATCCAGCAGCAGAACCAGCAGCACCAACAGCTGATGAACTACATTATGAGCCAGAACCAGATGACTTCTCCACCGGGGAGTGGTCCTAGCACTTGGCCCTTCAACTGGGTAAGTGGTTAACTTAATATCTCCATCTTATTTTCTCTTGTTTTGTTGTCTAACCGAACTTTGGATATTGCAGCCCGCGCCTGATCCGAACATGATGGCGCACTACCAGCGACCGCCCGGTCAGAGCCCGGTGACACCTCACATCACCGTCAACAATATGGGCATCATCCGGAGCATGACGCAGCTTCTAGGTGAGTTCCCCTACACTTGTGCCCAACGCGCTTCTAGGTTGTAGAATGCAATGTCACTTGTGCCCAAACTTGAAAATTGCATAATTTACTCTAATGTCTCACACTTGTTGGAATTTTAGCATTCTCATTATATTTCTTTTGACCTAGTAGACTATGGTGGACCCGAAGATGGATCCGGAGAAGGACAAGGTTCGCTACCATGAATGTTAGTTCTTCTACATTCATCACTTGTTGAAAATGTTGCCATGCCATAAGATTTAGCGCATTTACTACAAGGGCACCAAACTGATCTGGGTCTAGTAGGGATGTCAAACGCACTGTCCACAAACTGCTCGGTCTTTTCTAACCATTCATCAGTATAGTTGGACTGACTGATTCTGCCATCATACATCTAGTCGCGATTATCCATCCTCTAATCAGCACCAAAACAGACAAACATAGCATTTATATCAAGTAGGAATTAAATGCATCAACCTACATCTCTACTAGGTGGGCTCCTAGCAGCCGCCGGATCCGTAGATTGAGTACGTTCTCCCTGCTCTACCCCGATCCGAGACAGAATTTCGGTAGCACCTCCCCGCTGCTCTCCCGATACACGTCTCGGCAAAAAGTCGAGAGGGATGTGCGTCCGGAGAACAACAGGGAGGCGCTGCCGAAATCCTGTCTCGGATCGGGGTAGAGCTGGGAGAACGTACTCAATCTACGCATCCGCCGGCTGTCCCGATAAATGCCGTAAGAGTTACGGTTCATAATATGCGAGACCACTAATGCATATTTATCCGCGTAACCCTTACGGTCGGGAAAAGATGCCTAGGTAACGCGACATACTTGGTGATCTAGACACAAAAATAAACCTAGGT
Source organism: Puccinellia tenuiflora (assembly GCA_012064385.1). Lineage (NCBI taxonomy): Eukaryota > Viridiplantae > Streptophyta > Magnoliopsida > Poales > Poaceae > Puccinellia > Puccinellia tenuiflora. The sequence continues at coordinate 207,187 of QRDG01000151.1, read as the reverse complement.
ACATAGGCGCAAGATTTTTACCCTCGACGTGTGAGCGAATCGGCGAAGAAGATCCGAAAGCCCCGTCAAACACCCCTGCGATGCCGCCCCCCGTGTCCACCTCGAAGCTTCGCCTGTGCAGCGCGAGAAAATAAATTAGTCATGCAAGTGAACACAACAAATTTACAATAGTGGTATAACAAATCCTACACTAAATCCTATTTAAAAAAAATTCTAAACTAAAAATCCTATTTAACAAATCCTACACTAAATTTACAATAGTGGTATAACAAATCCTACACTAAGAAATACTATTTAACAAATCCTACACTAAATTTACAATAGTGGTATAACAAATCCTACACTAAAATGATTTGTTTTGCTATATGGGCCTATTTTTAACCTATTTTAAACAAATCCTACACTAAAATGATGCAACATGCCTACACTACAAACAGAGGCGAACGTACGATGTACCTGGGCAGGCCATGGCGCGCGAGGCGTGCAGGCGCGCTAGGAGCTCCGGGCGAGCTCGCGTCGACTCCGCGCGAGGAGCAGGCAGCCGGCGAGAGGGGCGAGCTCGACGAGGGCAGGGCGGGGCCAGGGCGCACGGGGGGGGGCTAGGGACGGGGCCAGGGCGAGGGTGGCTAGCGCCGGGGCAGGGGCGGTGGGTGGGGCGGGGGCGGCAGGACGGGCCAGGGCGGGGGGGGCTAGCGCCGGGGCAGGGGCGGCGGGTCGGCGTGGTCGCGTGGGGGCCTGGGATGAGGGAGAGGAGGTCGAGTGGGCGGCGGCATGCACGGCTTGGAGGCGGCGGCGCGTCACAGGAGGTGGAGAGCGCGTGGGCAGAGACAATGAGAGTGAGTGGCTTTTGTGCGTGGGGAGAGACACCTGGTCGGGACGACGACAACCACCAGATAGGGTTTGCCCAATCATTAGCCTTTGCCGTGCGCCACGCGCTCTTTGCCGTGTGCCTCGTCCTTTGCCGTGCGCCTTTGCACGGCAAAGATGTTTTTTTTTTAAATTTCATCATTTTAATCTCATTGACATTCAGTTTCATTTCCAAACTATTTTAAACCTGTTTTTTCAACATGTGTATTATTTAATAATATACTTATCATGCTTTTTAAAAACTATGGCCAAAACAAACCTAAACCTAGGGGGGTATGTAGACCCACCGGGACACATACTGCGCCGTTTTCGGGGGGGGGGGGGGGGGGGGGGGGGACGGGTAGACCCGTCGGGGCACACATACCGCACCGTTTTCAGGGGGGGAGGGGGGATGACATCCGGAGCACCGGAATCCCGCCAAAACTTGCATGTGGACCTAGGATATGTGTGGAAGTGTGTTGGAAGGTGTGATTCACCAAATGGTGCAAGACATAGCTCCCCGGTGTGACCTTCCTCACATTCGGGCCATAACACTTAGAAATTCCTAAACGTGTAGGCTGAACTGTCCCGCCGCGGGTATACCGGGGGCTAGAATGTGCCAAATGGTGCCACACCTGGTTTTCCATGTGTCTATGGACTAAACATACCTAAACCGAGGAAAAAGTACATTGGTGGAACCTCGCGCGGAGAAATCTAGGGGGTAGACACGCCGGGCCCCACAGACCGCTGTTTTCGGGGGGAAACACTACTAGGGAAAAGGCTACCCGTGGCGCACCAAATAAGGCTACCCGTGGCGCAGGGGCCTGCGCCACGGATTGCCACGCCACGGGTAACCACACTTACCCGTGGCGCAGGCACAGATGTGCGCCACGAGTATTTCCCATGGCGCACATGTCTATCTTGCGCCACGGCTAAGGGGAAGTATCCGTGGCGCACCTCTTACTCGTGCGCCACGGCTAGGGTGCGCCACGGCTACCTTCTGTCATGCGCCACGGCTAAGTTTTTCTGTATTTTTTTATATACAGAAAATACAGTATTTTATACAGGTATTTATACAATATTTATATAGTTGTTAATACAGATGTTAATACATATTGCAGAACAATATACAAAATACATAGATCACACATGCATCGGAATCGAGTAGCAAGTTAGATCATCACATTACAAACACAAATTATATACATCACACATATGTCTCCGTCTTTCGTCGTGAAGGGCCGGATGTCGCCTTGTGCCTTTATGCGCCATTCCACCTCCGCATTATCGAATGGAGCGCTGTCGTAGTAGAACATGCCTGGGTCAAAAACGCTTAAGTCAAAATTTCGTTACAAAAGTAATATTAAAATTTACGAAATGCGAGAAGTTAACGATGGAAAGCCTCATATATCATTGCCATGCAAAACAAGGCAAAAAGAGTGTGTACAAGACCATGTATTAATACAAACACTCCAATTGTATATACTACAAGGCATTGTACACACTCTCCTTGCCTTTACCATGGCATTGTTTAAATCATCGGCTTTGTCAATTCATAGAGAAGAAACAAAATGTTTCGAGTTTATGCCTCATACATAGATTGGACACACACTGATCAGGAACGGGGCAAGCGGACCAAGTAAGAGTATGCACAAGATGTTTATTTGTGCATATCACAAGGTCCGCTAGCACCTCCCTGAATCACATAGTGTGCCACAACATTTTAATCATCGGCATTCGGAAAGAGAGAGAAAACAAAATGGTTTCGGATTTGTGCCTCATACATATTTAAATTGGACACACATTTCAGAGACGGAGCAAGTGAACCAAGTAGGATGCACAAAATGTTTATTTGTGCATATCACAAGGTTCACTAGCTCCTCCCTGAATCATACAGTGCCACAACATTTTAATCATCAGCTTAGAAGAAAAAGACAAAACAAAATAAAAATGACATAGATTTTACGCCTCATATTTAGGTCGGACACAAAAGTAGACTTGCAGGATCTCGTGAGCCAAGTATGATGCACAAGACTTGGTACTTGTGCATATCACAAGGCTCACAAGACCTGCAGGCCTACAACCTACTGCCACAACATTTTAATCATCGGCTTTCGAAGAAACAGACAAAACAAAATAAAAATGACTTAGATTTTGCGCCTCATACTTAGGTCGGACACACAAGTAGACCTGCAGGATCTTGTGAGCCAAGTATGATGCACAAAACTTGGTACTTGTGCATATCACAAGGCTCACAAGACCTGCAGGCCTACAACCTAGTGCCACAACATTTTAATCAGCGGCTTTCGAATAAACAGACAAAACAAAATAAAAATGACTTAGATTTTGCGCCTCATATTTAGGTCGGACACACAATTATTAGTAGCCCTGAAGGATCGGCAGAGCCAAGTAGGATGCACAGGACTTGTACTTGTGCATATCACAAGGCTCTGCAGACCTTCAGGGTTACCACATAGTGCCACAACATTTTTAATCATCGGCTTTCGAAGAAAATAAGTTCCAAACAAGCACAGAATTCAGTCCGGTGGTTAGGAAAGAAAATAGCACATATAATGTAAGAGAATACCAGCAAGTAGCAGCCACGGACCATATACATCTAGTGTACCTACTCAACCAGAGCAATTAGCTAAAGCCATAACCATTAGGGCCATTAAAGCCAGCAGCTCACCTAATAAGCCTAACTAGTGTCATTGACCGGAACAATCAGTGTACTAAAACATAATACAACCAGAACAGAGAAATTACACAGCAAGTACCCTCACACTCCCAACTATAGACACTGAATCAACTAGCTTCACCGAGCGCCGCCTATAGCGTCGATCGATCTCGGTCAAAATGAGATGATTATATTTTTTTACTACCATTACATTGCCTAGCTAGTGCTGACGAGGAGCTGTACTACATAACCAACGATGTCTCTACCGCGCCACCTCGAACCACCATGTCCCAAGATCTACTGCCGACTGATGAGCACGTACTACTACGTCAATGGTGAAGCAAATTAAGCAGCATCGTCGAGCTTGGCAATGGCGAGAGGGATGTGGACGAGGATGGGGCACTGACCTGTAGTCGTAGGAGCAGGGCGCGGGCGAGGCACTGAAGGCGGAGGCGGAGCAGTTGGCGAGGAAGAAGGGGACGTAGGAGGTGCAGGTGTCGGACGCGCACGGGATGGGCGACCACGACCTGGAGTCCGCCGGCCAGAACACGCGCCGAGCCACACGAAGCCGGTGAGGTCGCTGCCGGTGTCAGCGACGAGGACGAAGGGCTGGGCGGGGGTGCCCACGTGGAGCCGCACGAAGTACTGCCCGTTGCCCGTGTACGCGCCCGACGTCAGCGGCATCGCGAACGCCGACGACTCGGGCGAGGTCGTCGCCTCGATCTCCGCGGCGTGGCGACCGTGGCGAGGAGAGGTCGTCGACGCCAGCCTGGCGGAGATGTAGGCGTGGCGGTGCCGGTCGTCCCGCGCGCGGTCGGCGAGCGACGCGTCCGGAGCGGCCTTGACCAGCCGGAGCCGCGCCGACGACCCGCTCCTACCGTCGATCTAGGGTTAGGGGCGGGGTTCCTGGTGGCGGAGGCGGAGGCGGCTGGGGAGGAGGCGGAGGCGGCGCGGGGAGGAGGCGGAGGCGGCGCGGGGAGGAGGCGGAGGCGGCCGGGGAGGAGGCGGAGGCGGCGCGGGGAGGGAGGAGGAGATCGGGGATCGAGCGGCGCCACTGGGGATCGAGCGATGCGCTCTAATTATTTCCCCTCTGTGGGCCGGGTGCTACACTTACCCGTGGCGCAGGTTATTACTGTGCGCCACGGCTACGCGGCTACCCGTGGCGCACATGTTTGTGCCGCGCCACGCCTGAGTGCGCACAGGCCGGCCGGCCAGGGCCCATCTTAGCTGTGGCGCACTTCTTAGAAACCTGCGCCACGGCTAAGTTGGTGTCAGTGGCGCAGCACCAAGAGGTGCGCCACGCATACTTAGCCATGGCGCACCACGCTGACAGTGCGCCACGGATACGTGGCTTACCTATAAGCCTTTTCCTAGTAGTGAAAGACCGCCGGAGCACCGGAATCCAACCAAAACTTGCATGTGGATGTAGGATATGTGTGTATGTGTGTTGGAAGGTGTGATTCACCAAATGGTGCAAAGCATAGCTCCCCGGTGTGACCTTCCTTACATTCGGGCGATAACACTTGGAAGATTCCTCGACGTGTAGGCTGAACTGTCCCGCTGCGGATATACCGGGGGCTAGAATGTGCCAAATGGTGACACACCTGGTTTTCCATGTGTCTATGGACTAAACAAACCTAAACCTATGAAAAAGTACATTGGTGGAACCTCGCGCGGAGAAATCTAGGCGGGTAGACCCGCCGGGGCCCACATACAGCCGTTTTCGGGGAGGGGGGGGATGACCTCCGGAGCACCGGAATCCCACCAAAACTTGCATGTGGACCTAGGATATGTGTGGAAGTGTGTTCGAAGGTGTGATTCACCAAATATGGTGCAAGACATAGCTCCCCGGTGTGACATTCCTCACATTCGGGCTATAACACTTAGAAAATTTCTCGACATGTAGGCTGAACTGTCCCGCCGCGGGTATACCAGGGGCTAGAATGTGCCAAAGGGTCCCAAACCTGGTTTTCCATGTGTCTATGGACTAAACAAACCTAAACCTAGAAAAAAGTACATTGGTGGAACCTCGCGCGGAGAAATCTAGGGGGGTAGACCCGTCGCCCCCCCCCCCCTAAGCCCGCTAAGTCAACATGGATGATTCATATGATCAATTTCATTCTTGGATCCTCTAAGTCAACATGATTTATGCAAGGTGACATGGTCACCACTCGAACCATATCATCATCTATGTTACATTAGGATTTAAGGTTATACTTGAAAGTATTCTTCTGTTCAAATCCACCAGAATTTTTGTTTCATTTGATTAGTTGTTTCACCAAAGTGGATGTCATAGGAATCCTAAGAATGTACACAAGGGAAATTTCAGTTGTAGTCTCCCGATGTCCCACAAACTCATCGTTTTCGTGTTTTTGACCTTTTTTGTGGGATATATCACACTGTTTAGAATACCACGTCGTAAAAATAGTCTTTTTCCATGATTCAAGTTTTCTGGGCATAAACAGTACTCCTTTTATTCACTAATATAAGACCTTTTTTTTATAGATTTGTTCATTTTTGTTTGTATCTAGTCTATTTTTAGTGCTTATTTAGTGTTTAGATTCAATCGCTTTGCTACGTATCTAGTCCACTTTAAAATCTAAACGGTCTTATGTTAGTGACTCGGATGGAGTACTACGATACATCCTTCTCTGTATAAATTAAATACTAAGCGCGGTAGCTATTTTGTGGGCTAGAATTTCTTAAAAGTTTCAATCATGCGTGAACTTAACTTGAGATCGCAAGCTATATATAATTTGGTTCCAGTTATAGGAACGGGCGATGCAGGCATGCACATCGTCAACATCGTTGGCAAAATGAACCTAAGCAAACAAATACTATTGTAAGTCTGTAATGTTGGCACCGGCTAATTGGAAGAGAAAAACAGGGTGTATCTGGGTTCTGGGACGATTACTACACGAATCTTATCGGCAAGCACCTACCGTCCGGCACGCATGCATTCATATACAACGTACGGAGTACATCCTGTATTTTCAGATCGATTGCTGCCTCAACCGAGAGGAAAAGAATATCGCTTCAGAAAATGATAATGCCGATGGTGATGGAAATGAGTACTCTTGTCTTGGCTGGCAGTAGCAGAAAAATACTGCTCAGGTTGAGGAAATTAAAGATCGAGCGATCGAGATGAGATCCTTTTTCAGTTATTCCGTTTTATACGCTGCTAAAAGTAATCTTTGACTTAGGGCACCAATCATGCATTGCATATGCAGCTATGCTTCAGCGCGAGGTCATGTGCCTCTCTCTCAGCACATCACTTTACCAATTCCTGTCGTGACACTAGCTGTTGTGCATATCCGAAGGAGACAATCAAAGGACACGTAGCGGTAGCTAGAAGCTAGTATCTCAGATTTTTATGGATCAAAATATTACTCGTGTCTCGACGTAGTGCACGTAAAAATTGGACCCTTTGTTTCCCTTTCGAATTCCATGTCACTTTATCTTCCACTGTTGCGACATGAGATCGATCTAGAATGTGTACAGGGAAGGAAGGATAGGTCCAACACATGGATAAGCACACAACAGATATTCTGATTCTCCTCCTCCTCATCGTGTGTACGGTACTCTGGATCGTGAAGCCTCTTTTGATGCATGCATGCAACAGTCATTTTACACTGACATCTTGATATCCATGGGAACAGGAAATGGCTTCTCTCTCGAGAAAAAAAGGGATAATGTATGAACAGAAAATATGGCCACGGTTTAGCAGGGTAGGATCGTGAATCACGACTGCGTGCATGCACATATGCAACGGATTTTGTCCGCGTCCTACGGACGGTCACCATGCATGAATTGTTGGTTCAATCAGTGAGGGGACAAAATCGAGGGGCACCTCAGCAGCGGTAGCGTCCGGCCAGGCACGTCACACTAGCTAGCGAGATCGATCTTGGCGAGACGTGGACGGTGGAAGGCCTCTCTCCCTGCCTAAATAACACATGGCCAAGCAGATCAGAGCAGAGCGCCTGAGTTCTTCATAAGAAAGAGAAGCAGATCGAGGTGCTGTGTTGAGATCATTATCATGTCGTGCTGTGGTGGCAACTGCGGGTGCGGATCCGGCTGCAAGTGCGGCAACGGCTGCGGAGGGTACCCAATCTTTCTCAACCTCCTCATCTCCCCTCGATCTTGTTCTGCCGACTCTGCCCTCTGATCCCCTTCATCAAGAGATTTATTAACAGGGTTGTAATTTACGATTGCGTGCTATGCGTAGCAGGCTTCTAATTGATTTATTTGAGGAATATACTAAAGATTTCACATCACATGCTTGTGATCTGATAGATCCCTTTTTGACTGATAGTGGTGTGCATATGCTTGTGATCTGCAGGTGCAAGATGTACCCTGACATGGACGAGGGGGTGACCACCAGCCAGACTCTCATCATGGGCGTGGCGCCCTCTTCCAAGCCATCGTTCGAGGAAGCCGCCGCAGCCGAGAACGACGGAGGCTGCAAGTGCGGCGCCAACTGCACCTGCAACCCGTGCACCTGCAAGTGATCCGGCCATAAGACTTGAATTAATCAACCAGATGGATGGATCATCGATGAGTGGAGCGGTACTAGTAGTATGAATTGCGAGTGTTTGTGTGTTGTGTACTTGTGTCATGAATAAGACGAGATCCATCGATCAATGGCGTACACCTTTATGTACCTACCAGCAACTTCTGTAGTTGTCCGACTGTAACAGTGCGGTGTGCAAGCATGCTCCGACGTGTACCTTTCGTAGTGTTCTGAAACCATAACGTTTATGTGGCTTAATAAATATATAACAGAGTTTCCGACTATATGGTGTCAATTCGGGTATGTGTGGTACGGTTATATCATGGTGTAGGGGGACACGGACGTCCACAAACTGATCGAGGACAAGAATTGAGCGGCACAAGTATGTGTTTGATGCTTCTTTTGGAGCTCCAGATCCTTGGAGCTCCTCTTTTCAAGCTGTAGCAGTTATTGGTTGTATCCAAGTAGCTTGGTGAAATAAGAACTAGATCAGTGGCTTTGGTCTCACTAATTTCACACTTGATTCGTTAGAAAGCTGCATGTCCTGCTTCTTCATTAGCTCATGTGAAGACGGTAGATTCATCCTTCCTTTTGAGTTTTGACAGACTCTAAAGATGGGCAACATTCGTTTCTGCATGCTGCACGTTTCTGTTCTGTAGGCCAATTTCCTAAGAACGGAAGCATGCAACATTCAGTAACTAACTTGTATTTGGGGGTTCGTTGTGCATCAGCAAGTGGCAGCAAAAACAAGTTGGATCTGCCTGATGTGTTCTAGTATTTCCACAGAACAAGCACCAACGAGTTAGCATCTCGTCAGTTCATGGTCAGCCTAAAATAAATAATCAACTTTGACATCAGGAGCTCTGTCTCTAACTCACAATAACTATGACATCAGGAGACATAGCGCCACCCCTCCTCTCCATATCTAAGCAAAAGAACTTCTCGGTTCATAAGGCTCGCTCTAAATGATGATTTGTGGATAAGGAACCTTGCCTTGAGAGGAGGATTTTCGGTCATCCACATTTGTGAGTTCTTTGGACTTTGGAGTAAGCTTCAAGCCATTCAACTATCGGAGTACTCCGGGGACACTATTGTTTGGAAGCACACAAGCGATGGAAGATACTCCACCGCCTCGGCCTATTTGATACAATTTGAAGCGCCTTCCAAATCGTTCATGAAGCCGGCGGTTTCAGATAATTGCGCACCTCCAAAATGCAAGGTCTTCGCTTGGTTAATCCTCCATGATTGTGTTTGGACGGTGGATAGGCTCACTCGTCGGGGTTGGCCAAATTGTGGCCTTTGTCTTCTTTGCAAGCGCGAGCCGGAGACCGCAGCGCACATCATTTTCAAATGTTGGTACTCTATCCGAGTTTGGAAGGACAATAAGGAGTGGCTCGGCCTACTTCATATGGACACCTCCCTTTGGAGAAATCTTGCATCCGTCAAAGAGAGGTGGTGCTCGCTTGCGGGAGTGGAAGGGGTGAGGCGTAAAGGACTCTCTACTTTGCTTTTGCTCGTGGCTGGGGAGATTTGGAATGAGCAGAATGCGCGGGTATTCAAGAATTCTCGATGCCCTCTATCTTCGTCGCGGTCATTAAGCGAAATGCCTCTCTTTGTGTTGCCGCGGTGGCAAAGCGTTTGAGTGATATTATGCCGTGAGAATAGGCCTTTGTTTTTAGAAAGGGGAGAAAGTCTCCGGCCTCTGCATCAATAGATGCACACAGCCATTTTATTAAGAGCAAAGTATCTAGCAATCTAGTTCATTACAATTTATTGATGAGCTATGGTTGAAACAAGAATCAACCAGCGGAAAAGGAACAGCAAAAGAAAGCTAGCCATCCTGAATTATCTTAGTATGTCGCCACCCAGTAGCCTAGAAATAGCAGTCCTGTGCAACCATCACCTGCCGGTTGCATCCAGTAACCATGGGTCCACGCTGGTCCTCCGGAAGAAGATACGCCCAAAATTGTATCCAGTGCGCAGCCCGAAGCATAACCTGCAAAAAATTAGTACCCTTGTTCCTGTTAAAAATCAAATCATTTCTGCTAGTCCAAATAGACCAACAAATGGCAGAAATTCCAATACGAATGCGAGCCTTGTCCTTTTTTTGCACTCCATTTAACCAATTACCAAACATATTAGTAATTTTCGGAGGTGGTGGAATGTTATAAGCAAAATAAATCATGCGCCATATCAATTTTGCAAAAGGACATAAGAGAAAGAGATGATCAACCGTTTCGTTAGCATCACAAAAACAACATTTTTGGCAACCATTCCAATTTCTCTTAGCTAAATTATCTTTAGTTAGCAAAACTTTATTGTTTAAGAACCACATGAAAATCTTTATTTTTAGAGGGATTTTGATCTTCCACAAATATTTTCTTAGAAAAGGAGTATGACCATTCATAAGATCAAGATACATCGATTTCACACAGAAGATTCCGGAATCAGTGAGTTTCCACACAAACTTATCCGGGTCATTAGAGAGCTGAACCATTATCAAGCGATGACATAAGTGTAACCACTGATTCCACTTATAGTCATTAAATGTTCTCCTAAAAGCAATATTAAGAGGTGTTTGCGCCAAAACTCTAGATACCAACACATTTTTATGTTGTACAATATTATACAGAGATGGATATTGCTGAGATAGAGGAGCATCACCCAACCAAAAATCTTCCCAGAATCGAACCATTGTTCCATTACCAACTTCGAAAGAACCTCTGCTAAAAAACTCATTTTTAACTCTCATGAGACCCTTCCAAAATGGGGAGTCAGTCGGTTTCTCTTCAATTTGCGCCAAAGTTTTGTTTTTAATATATTTGTTTTGTAGCAACTGCTGCCACATACCTTGTTCAGTTAAGAGTTTGAAAAGCCATTTACTTAGCAAACACTTGTTTTTTAATTCGAGTACCTCAATACCCAATCCCCCTTGGTCCTTTGGTCGGAAAATTATATCCCAGCGAGATAACCTATACTTCTTTTTGTCATCATCAGATTGCCAAAAGAAACGGGAGCGATAAAAGTAAAGTCTTTTTTGAACTCCCTTGGGAATCTCAAGGAACGAAAGCATAAACATTGGTAAACTTGAGAGGACAGAATTAATTAGCACAAGTTGATGTGGGCATTACCCTTCGGGTCACCCGCGTTAGGCTACCTCTGTTGACTAAGTGAGTGTCCAAAGAAGGCCCAACTCAACGAAGGACGCAAGGCCCAAGAAGAAGGGTGCCGATGGTTCGGCACCGGCCCAAGACGAAGCAATACTTGAAGAACACGGATTCAGCATCTACGATTAGGAAAGCTAGGTCCTAGTTGCAACCGACTTGTGTAACCCTCGGGACCCGACCTCCTATAAAAAGGTCGGGAGAGGAACCCTAGATCTCTGAACTCACGCATACACCAAACCCTAGCAACCTTGCCTTCGGCGAGATCCCATCTAGCTGATCATCGGCACCCCATTGTAATCAAACCCATCGACTAATACAGATCAGACATGCAGGACGTACGGGTTTTACCTCTCGAGGGCCCCGAACCTGGGTAAAACTTGCTCTTTGCTTGTCTGCAATCCGATGTCTGTAGCTAACATGCAGGATTCCATCAACCCCAAGCCCCTAACGGAGGGCATTGCCGAGGAGCCGCCTCGTCAATTGGCGCCGTCGGTGGGAAACCTGCTTGTTGTGGGCGCAACATCGGCAGATCGCACTACATTGACTGCGGCTTCGCCGACTCTGGAGGATCCGATCTGCTTCGGCTCCTTCGAGTTCACGCCGCACCCGCCGTCCCTGCTCCCCTACTTCGACAACCTCCAAGGAGCAGGGTCGTTGGCGTTCGGCAGCTTCAACTACTGCATCAGCTCCAGCGGCGTTCTGCGTCTCCCAGATCCGATCTCGTCGGGTCCTGGAGCAATGGTGGCCGTGCCGGCCATGTCATCGGCATCATTGCCAACCTTCACGCTGCCGATCGCATCTGCCTACACTCCGTGTGGCTGCATACACAGAAGAAGCGTCATCCGAAGTGCTCGAGGATGCAGTGGACTTACTCGATGAAATCGACAATAATGCGCTTGCCCGCACGGCAGTTTATCAGCAAGCATTGCGCAACTATCACAGTCGAAGGGTCCGCACCCGAAGTTTCGCCAAAGGTGACCTCGTTTTGAAGCTGAAGCAGAAAGGGCATCACAAGCTCGAGTCCCCATGGGAAGGACCCTACATCGTCACAGACGTCATCCCAGGGGGCGCATATCGCATCAAGGATGTCCAGTCAGGATTGGAGGAGAGCAACCCATGGAACGTTGCACATCTGTGACGGTTCCATGTTTAGAATTTTTTCTAGCTTCAATAAGGCTACTTAGCCATGACAGCAATCCAGAATGTACTTCAGCCGAGAATTATCAATAAAGCTCAAGACTCCTCCGTCCAAAATTTGATCTTCATACTAGCAACACCCGATACTCGGGGACTTCGCGAAACTCCAGAAGAAACTAAGACTGTCGATACTGCTATGCACCCGAAAGCTCGGGGATGAAGTCGATTAGTTCGTCAAAGCATAAAAGAATTAAAACACCGGCCCTGCGGGCCCCTCGAAGACACAAACTATCGATTTAGCTATGCACCCGAAAGCTCGGGGATGCGGTCGATAAGTTTAAAGAAAGCATAAAAATCATCGGCTCTGCGAGCCCCGAAGAAAAAACTATCGATACCGCTATGCACCCGAAAGCTCGGGGATGCGGTCGATAAGTTAAAAGAAAGCATAAAATCATCGGCTCTGCGAGCCCCGAAGAACAAACTATCGATACCGCTATGCACCCGAAAGCTCGGGGATGCGGTCGATGAGTTTAAAGAAAGCATAAAATCATCAGCTCTGCGAGCCCCGAAGAACAAACTATCGATACCGCTATGCACCCGAAAGCTCGGGGATGCGGTCGATGAGTTTAAAGAAAGCATAAAATCATCGGCTCTGCGAGCCCCGAAGAAAAAACTGTCGATACTGCTATACACCCGAAAGCTCGATGATGCAGTCGATACGTTCTCAAAAGCAATAACAATACAGCATTGGCTATGCGAGCCCGCCTTGCCGTAGATCACCCGATACTCGGGGGCTACCGCTGGCAAATAACAAATAAAGCATCGGCTCTGCGAGCCCACCTTGCCGTAGATCACCCGATACTCGGGGGCTACCGCTGGCAAATAACAAATAAAGCATCGGCTCTGCGAGCCCACCTCGCCGTAGATCACCCGATACCCGGGGGCTGCCGCCGGCAAATAAGAAACAAAACATCGGCTCTGCGAGCCCGTCGAGCCTGCCGGGACCCGATACTCGGGGGCTGCCGCTGACACTAACGAATAACGCATCGGCTCTGCGAGCCCGCCCGTCCTACAACGCTCCTGATCTCTTGGGAGCTGCGGCCAAGGACCTTCGAAAAAGCATAAACTTCGGTAAAGCACCACGCATCGCTATACGCGACAAGTGCATCGCAAACGAAAATGCACACACATTCACACACCCGAATGCTCGGGAGTACATTAATTACATTGCAAATCTACATCATTCGCATACTTCTAAGTTTTTCGACATGCACATTACATCTTCATAAATTACTATGATACTTGTCCAGCCTCATCTTGCAGTGCCGCCGCGGTGCTCCTTTCAAGCTTATCGACTACAATGAGTGCAGGTTCCCTCACGAGAGGATAATACTGCGCCAAGTTATCTGGGTTCGCATTGGCAATGAGCAGAAGGTCCAGCGTCGGGTAACGAGACTGCATGAAGCCGAATGTAGTCTCCGCCCCGGCAATCAATTGGCTTCGCACCAGCAGTCGAACTTCAGAGGGATTCCTGAACTTTGCCATCAGCGCAAGCAATGTCTCCGGCTGGGGATTTAGCGGAAACATGGTACTATGCACCATGGCCAAACATGCTCGGCATCTCTCGAAGAAAAGACGGACCTGCTCCACGCGGTCCTGAAACTGCACAATGACCGCGGCCTTCGACTTGTCGCTCCAGAAGACCTCATGCGGCTGGGCAAGATCCGTAAGGGTGTTGACCCTGGCATTCACCCGCTTCGAATCCTCCGCATTGCTAATGCAAATAACTGATCACGAAACTTCGCGGTTAATTTGCAAGCATGATGCACTCGAAGATTTGAAGGTTTAAGTATTGGCTACTTACATTGAAGGCTCCTCGTCGCTTTCACTAGCTCGTCTCGGGCACAAGTCTCCAGCGCCATCGCCAACTCCCCTTTCTTCTTCACCACCGCCACACCGGCGTGGAGAGTTGTCAGGTCCTTCTCCATCTCGGATATCCTGCTCCGGAGCTGTCGAACAATCCCAGACTCATCGCCACTCGGCTGATTGGAGGGACCTATGGCACTCGAAGGAACCGGATCCATCTGCAAAGGCGCCATCATACACATTCAGCAAATAACTTCGGCAGCAGCCGACACATTTTCAAACACTCTCATCGGGAGGATAGGAAGAAAAACAATTAACTTCGGATAAGCAATCAAGCAAACTGTTCAACAAAAGCAAATGGCGGCACGGCCACCAAGGTTCATTACAGATCCATTCAAGGGAAACTACTAAGGGGCAAAGTCTATTACAACCAGGACAATAAATTTAGGGCATCGACGCCTACCCAGAAGCACTCGAAGCGGACTTGTCAGTCTTCTTCCTGCTCGACTCCACCAAATCGATGAGTCCGCGTGCGCACTCGCGAGCCCGCTTGGTGAACTGACCAAGGTCGACTGCTGAGCCGTCTGCCTTTATCGGAAGAACCTTCGACAACTCCTCGAAGTTGGCAGGAACGCCGTGACCCATCAACAGTTGAAATGCAAGAAGCGCTCCTAAGAGGCGTGAAGAACGCTTCAGTACCTCTATCGGCTAGCCATGGTCGATGAAGAAGGCCTCCGTCAGCTCCCCCAACGTCTTCTTCTGGTCCAGCTTCGGGAACACCAAGCTGTACAGCTTCGACAGGGTCGCCTTCGTCTTCGACAGCAGCTCCTTCGACTGCTCGTTGGAGGCCAGGCGAAGGAAACTGCGTCGTCCATGGAGTCGACCCGGAGTTGGCTCGTGCGGTCCACCGGCATATCAGCAGCAGCTGAACGAAAACCAACAGTTAATATCCAGCAGAAAACCATCGTGTGACCCGACAAAAGTAACAAAAGTATGCAGCAGCGTACCAAATAGGGACTCGACGGATTTGCGCAATTGAACGTCGCGCTTCTCCACTTGCACCTTCATCGTCTCCCTCAGCTGCACTTCATTCTTCAGGTCATCCTTCACTTGGGCCAGCTCCTTCTTCAGGGCCTCGTTGGCCTGCCAGGCCTCCTCCGCCACCTTCTAGGAGTGTTCAATTTGGGAGGCGGCGATCTTGGCGGCTGACAATTCCTTGCGGAGCTGGACATTCTCGGCCTCCATCCGAACGAACTGCTCGCTGAAGTCGAAGACCATTTGCGCCGTGGCGAACACAGGCTGGTGCAAGGCAAAAACGGGAAAGTAAGGAGCTGCTATGACCCGATGATTTGAGCCAATCCTCGGCTTCGTGTAGCCAAGTATCGGCTCGGGGGCAACTCGGGTAAAGACCAATGTGAAGCAAAGCAAAATTCAAGAAGTCATAAAAATCACTTACATGCTCGGCCGAAGTCGAAGGCATCGCGGTTGAAGGCAGAGGAATGGCGGTGGAGGATTTCGTCGACTTGCCCTTGATCATTCGAGTCAAGGCATTCTCGAGCAAGACTCTCTTCTCTCCACCACCCTTCGCGACAGCTTTGTCGACTTCGATGCTCTTCGTCTTCTCCGGGATGGTCTTCTGCTTCTTGGTGACTGGGCGGTCGATTTCTCCTTCATCACTGCATAGACAAGATAATCGCCCTCAACGAACAATCTACAAATTGCATGAAGAAAGTGGAGAAGTATAAATTTCACTTACGATGACCACAATGAAGTCTCATCGGCGAAGGCACTGGCCGCTCGCTTCGGAGCTTCAGGAGCCGACACATCGACAGTCACTTCGGCGTCCTCGTCTTGATTGCTGGGACTGGACCCAGCAGTGTCGTGCAGATCGTCGGCAGGGCGGACCCTGCGCGCCAAAAAGAACCCGCTTCCTTCGTCATCATCTTCCTCCTCCGACACTTCGGCATCGGAATTGACAGCGACGAGGCTCTCGGACTCTACATCCTCGGGTGCCTCTCCACTCTCAGGCACCGAAGGGTAAGACCTCGCAACCCTAAAAGACTCCTGTCAAATACAACAAAGCAAGATAACAGTAAGGCAATGTATCGAGAAAGGCAAGGTGGCAACATATTTAATCAACAAACTTACGGTATCAGGAAGATGGTCGACATCGTAAGCGTCCGCGATGGCCTGGAGAGGAATGTTGTCGCCCTTGGTGAAGCAAGTCAGCCGACGTACCTCGTCCAAGAGTTCTTCTTCAGAGAAGTCAGCTTGGTTGCAGCGCGTCGAGTCCTTCTTGCCAGTGTACAACCACATCTGGTGGTCTCTGGCCATCAGGGGCTGGATGCGACGCTTCAGGAAGAGCGCGACAACCTCAGTGCCGACCATTGTTTGCCCACCAGCCTCCATCAGGACCTGAAGCTTCTGGTACAACTCTTCGGCTGCCGGCTTTTCTTTGGCTGACAGCGTGTTCCTCCAGGTGGCCTTCGGCTGCGTGCCAAACACGTCCACAAACTGCGGCAGTCCCGAGCGGCCAGTTGTCGACTTCCGGTCCTTCATGTAAAAGTAAAACCACACCTTTCGCCAGTTCTGCACCGACTCCTTCATCGGGAACTCGAAGTACTTCACGTCTGCTCGGACCATGAAGCCGACGCCACCGATGACAAAGGGGCCCTTGTTGCTGCTGTGGCGCTTGATGGCGAAGATGCGCTTCCACAAGCCGAAATGAGGTTCGACTCCGAGGAAGCCCTCACAAAGTGTGATGAAGATGGCGAGGTGCAGGATCGAGTTCGGTGTCAGCTGCCATAGCTGGACGCCGTACGTGAAGAGGAGGCCGCGCAGGCACTCATGCGCGGGCAGCGTTAGCCCGCGATAGAGAAACGTGGCGAACATCACGCAAAATCCAGGCGGGGGGTCAGGGCGAGATTCCGTACCGGGAGTCCTGATCTCACTCTCCTCCTGCGGGATCAGCCAGAGGCGACGGAGCTTCTTCTCCTCCCGCTTGGAGAAGGTGGAGCGCACCCAGTCGCACTGGGGCACGGCGGTCTTGGCGACGGCGACCTTGGCTGTGGCGGTCTTGGTAGGGCCCTTCCCTGCAGCAGCGCCGGCGGTAGTACTCGACGTCCCCTCCGCGCGTCCTTTCTTCGCCATCGTCGCCGGTGGTGTGGGTTCTCTCTTTCTCTCCCTCTGCGCTGGTGGCGCTAAGTTTCGTGCGGTGGCAATGAAGCGACGGATGAAGGAAGAAGAAGAAGTTTTGAGCGAAGAGAAGGAAATGGATCTCCTCATATGGTTTATAAGGGTGAAGGCGCCGCGATCGTGGCCATTGATTTCGGAACGGTAACGGACGTGGCGGTCGATCCATAACTGCACGTGGCGCAATAATGGGGAACCGTCAGCCCACTTTCCCCACTACGCACGAAAATCGTGGAGGCGCCTCGGTCAACGTGTGCGACATGCGGTCTTTTCATAACTGACGGACCAGTTATCTTCCGGGCCCACCGGGTCTTGTCACATCAGCCGTTCGGCGGCTGATGTTGCGTCAGCATTGACGTCGTCAAAGTATCGGCTGGGAAAGGACACCCGAAACAAAATCAAGACTCGAAAAACAAAACTACTCGACACGTCATAGCCTATGCTCGGCTACTTTGCAGCCATCCACAGGCTCGGGGGCTACTCTCATCGGGAGCGCTGACCGCGCACCCGATAGAAAATTTGAAGTCTTAGCCGATGAGGAATGAGCCCCATCGCTCGGAAGGACGACTCGAAGAATCAAGTTCCGCCCACGGGATCCGACGGTCCTGGCAAGCCGGGTTCGAGCCCAGGGACTCGAATCTGTGTAGGGTAACGATGTTTTGCTCCGGCAGTTAACCAGACTCGAATAATCAGGTGAAAACTGGGCTCGTTGCTCAAATCCCTAGAAGAAGATCGGCATATTGGGATTCGTTCCTTGAAGACTCGAAAAGCAAAGTCATCGACAAGCATGGACTTCAGTCCCTACCCGAAGCTACACTTCGGCTAGTCACTCGGGGGATACTGATGTGGGCATTACCCTTCGGGTCACCCGTGTTAGGCTACCTCTGTCGACTAAGCGAGGGCCCAAAGAAGGCCCAACTCAATGAAGGACGCAAGGCCCAAGAAGAAGGGTGCCGAACCATCGGCACCGGCCCTAGACGAAGCAATACTTGAAGAACGCGGATTCGGCATCTACGATTAGGAAAGCTAGGTCCTAGTTGCAACCGACTTGTGTAACCCTCGGGACCCGACCTCCTATAAAAGGTCAGGAGAGGAACCCTAGATCTCTGAACTCTCATGCATACACCAAACCCTAGCAACCTTGCCTTCGGCGAGATCCCATATAGCTGATCATCGGCACCCCATTGTAATCAAACCCATCGACTAATACAGATCAGACAGGCAGGACGTACGGGTTTTACCTCTCGAGGGCCCCGAACCTGGGTAAAACCTGCTCTTTGCTTGTCTGCAATCCGATGTCTGTAGCCAACATGCAGGATTCCATCAACCCCAAGCCCCTAACGGAGGGCATTGCCGAGGAGCCGCCTCGTCACAAGTCTATCCCCATAAGATAGCAGTTTGCGTTTCCAACAACCTAGTTAGATGCAAAACGATTCTCAATAGGGTTCCATTCAGAGTTTAGAAGCATTCTATGGTGAATAGGAATCCCCAAGTACCTAAATGGTAGATTACCAGACACACATCCAAAAATCTCCCTGTACTGGTGTTCCAATTCCGAAGCCTTACCATACGTGTAAATCTCACTCTTGTGGAAGTTAATTTTTAAACCAGAGAGTTGCTCAAATATGCACAAAATAAGCTTCATATTAACTTCCTTTTCTAAATCATTTTCCATAAAAAATATAGTATCATCAGCATATATATTGGAGAACAGACACACCTCCTTCAAACAAATGCGGAATGAGACCTCCAACCTGCCCCTCATCCTTAGCACGTGCAATGAGAATTGCAAGCACATCTGCTACGATGTTAAACAGAATTGGCGAAAGGGGGTCACCCTCCCTTAAACCCTTTTTTGTCTGAAAATTATGGCCAACATCATCATTTACCTTGATTCCCACACTACCCCCAAAACTTTTAATGCGGTCACACCAAATAGGATCAAAACCTTTCATTCGCAAAACTTGTTGAAGGAAAGGCCATTTAACCTTGTCATAAGCCTTCTCGAAGTCAATTTTAAATAAGACCCCGTCCATTTTTTTGCGATGGAGTTCATGAATAGTTTCATGCAAAACCACCCGGCATGAAAGCAGTTTGCGACGGTCTAATTACTTTTTCAGCTACCAACGACACTCTATTGGTGGCCACCTTTGTGAAAATTTTGAAGCTCACATTTAGTAGGCATATTGGCCTATATTGTTCGATTTGCACATCATTCTCTTTCTTTCGAAGTAGAGTTATTACCCCGAAATTCAGCTTATACAGAGGGAAGGCCCCACCTTGAAAAATGATGAAACATCGCCATAAGATCAAATTTGATGATATCCCAAATGTTTTGATAAAACTCCGCTGGAAACCCATCTGGTCCAGAGCATTATTATGTTCCATCTGAGGAATGGCTTCATGCACTTCTTCCTCAGTGAAATCTGCTGTACCAAGGACATTTTCCTCCATGGACAGCTGTGGAATATCATCTCTTTGCTCTTCCAACATAGAAAAGCCATTCTGATCAGGGGCCCCAAAAAGTTTCCTATAGTACTCAGTGATATACACCTTAAGGTTATCATCACCAACAATAGTACCTTCATCTTGTTCAAGTTGGAAAATTCTTTTCTTTCTGTGTTTGCCATTAGCAATCAGATGAAAATATTTAATTAGTATTATTACCCCCTTCTTGAATGTGTTTAACCTTCGCTCTTTGTGCCCACTTAATTTCTTCATCCCGCCTCAACTTATTTAGACGCTCATTAGCATCTTTCAGGTCTGCCCTCTCAGTGGCATTTAGAGGACATGTTTCAGCTTTAGAGTAGGCCTTTGTATCATAGCCTTTCCAGCTTTCTTGGCTTCTTTGGCTAATTTGTAACCTTAAGAACTTCTTAATCAAATAGGCAAAGCTTTTGCCTTTGTTTCAAAAAAAAGTGCAGAATAGTGTAGTAATGTTTCATACTTTTACAATATTTTCCCATATGTTTCTTGATCAAGGTTCTCGATGATTGGTCATCCATGAAGGCTCCATCAGTAGTACTTACTTTATTCTTTCAAAAATGATGAATACTAAAAGGAACATTCCAGTTTCAGGATTAAGTGAAGACAGAAGCTACTGCTTTCGAGTAGTTCTATATTGTGAAAATTGCAGGGATCCCCCAATCGGTCTAGTTTTTTTTTTAGTTTTTTTTTGCAAGGATAGCTTTCTGTACTATACTCAAAGGGCCTTATGCACCTGTTCCATTTCCATGTGAATGAAACCAAGTTCAGTGTCAACTGTCGATAGAGAGCAGTTAAAGTTAAGGTCTGCAGCATCCAGGCATGGAAACGAAAACTAATCACGTAACACCACATTTACAAAACCGCGAGACTTTACCAGCTAGATATTCCCTTCACACAAATACATATTTCGCAAGTCCATCATCCTCCACCTTTCCGAAGGAGCTTAAGATGGATATACAGCATTGTCTTCTCCTCCACCTAATCCTTCAATTTTATAAGGCTGCTCTATTCCTCGTTTAAAGTTACTTTGTAGTTTTTTCACAGGGTCATGCAAGATTAGTCTACTCCCAAAACTCTTATCTGGAAGAATCTAAAGGGATTATATAATTTTACTGAAATTATCAGAATCATCTTGTGCTGTCTACTGATATTTGGATTACAGAAATTTGGTGATGTTTAACTGAACCACTACACTAGGTTTGGGGTACTAGAGTTCTATGAATATAACTTCTAGCACCACTTGTGTTATAATACGAGATGAACAATAACGAAGAACGATAAGTAAACACTGCAGAGGACACGAGATTTAACGTGGAAAACCCTTGCAACACACAAGGGAAAAACCACGGGCGCCAGCCAGCAACACAACTTCACTATTTCGGTGGGTGTTTACAAACGCCGTGGATTATCAAAAAGACGCGATGAAACCCTAGCCGGCGGCTTACAAGGTATATATATAATCGGTGGCCCAAGCCTGTAACGCCCCAAGATCGGTACTATGCAGATTTTAGCGTTCCAGCCAAATCCGCATAATAACGATCCTAAAGGACGCCCACCAGGCATAACGTGCACGTCGCAACACACACGTTATGCGGGTGGAATTGTGATAACATTACAACAGTTCTCGATGGAACCCACAAAAGAACATATATATAACAACGACTCACTGAGTCAAGAACCAAGATACAATACAAAGATCCAAATAACAACGGAAGCGGGTAGCGTCCGACTACAGACAAGATACAAATTGGATTAAGAGTCCTGAAGATAAACGAAGGCACCATATCCCTGCCCAGGCCAAGCCGGAGGGATTCCCAAGCTAACGTCGTCAGACTTCAAACCTGTTGGCTGCATGTGGAATAGCAGACCCAAAGGGGTCAGTACTATAAAACAGTACTGGCAAGTAATACTCAGAAGATATCAAAGCTGGAATTCCGGGGAAGGGGGTTAGCGTTTGAGGCGGCAGCAAGCAGCACTAACAACTTATAGAGACACGCTACAACTTTCCGTCTATCAGAGAAAAGGTAAGAGAGCGCATAAGGAACCAACTATACTACTCACCAAACAAACCCGCCCTAAAACGACTCCCTCGTATCCTCAACCCACGAGGAAGAAGTCCGGGCACTCACACGGTGGACAAGTTTTATGGGTTATTATTCAAGTGATCTATCTTACTAGTCAAGTTATAATCATAATAAGGTGCAAGTTGTCTATGATCTTTTTAGCCAGCGCATTTCACCAAGTCGTCCATAACCGCGGACACGGCTTTTCGAAAAGATTTAACCCTGCAGGGATGCACCAATGAACCCACACGCATCGAAACTCTCGCTTAGAGGTGTACCGGTGGAGGTTTCGACGCAATACTTCCCTTCAATACAAACAAGTCCAGAGAGCCACCTAGCTAGGACTGATCCACCTTGAGAGTCCGGCCGAAGCTTCGAGGTGGGCCTAACCGTTTGCGTCTACGGCTAGGTGACACAAACTACCATGAGTTGGTCACTTCGCATCATACCGCAAGCCCTACCGTAAGTAACCACATATCCATCTTATCATATCATCCGCGCTTGTAACCGTAGAAACACCCGAACTACTTGTGGCATCCTGGACAAGTTTGAGGATCCGGTAATAGATTGCGGGGAGGCCCATAGAACTCCCACATGTGGTTAGTGCGCTCAGTCTTGGATCAGCGGAAAAGAACTCGGGTCCTAGGCGACACTAGCAGAACAAATCACCACGATTGGCCTTCCGCCGGTGCCTTATCTTTAATTAAGTTATTCCCATCGCAACAGAAAATAAAGATTACCATTTTAGTTGAGTCTAGCTATCATGTTAACAAGACTAGACAAAAAAGATAACAGGACTGAAGCAAAGCACCTAAGCATGCACTACGACTCGCAAGACCCACAAGGTAAACAAACAACAGGGTAATAGGATGTGGGGGTGGTGGCATATCATGGCTGTAAGGTAAACATGCATATAGGATCGAGACACAAGCATCGTGACATATGGCTAGCAAGGAACAAAAGATAGGACAAGTAAGAGACAGAAAACAAGCGAAGATAGCAAGGGAGTATCACTTGCCTGCAATTCGGTAGAGGTAGCAGAACCTGTCGTTGCTCACATCAACTCAACGTCCTATTCCCGAAGAAGCAACGAACACTGGAAGGCAAAAGATGCATTTTACTTCTACGGCAAAAGAAGCGGCATGTTGATGACATGATGCATGACAAATTAAAGGTTGTCCAATTTTATTCCCTAACACATGGCAAATCATTTTAAATGGGATCGGTGCGTAATATAGATGCACCGGCCAAAACCCCATAATTTAGTTGATTTAATTCGACTAGATGGATTAAAGGTGCGAGGTTAATTAGGCATGCATGATTTTATAAGATATCGCATATATATATGGCATATAGGGGTTTAGGGTTGGGGTCGCACATCGGATCGAGGATCCCCGGATTTGGAACCACCGTCTTCGGATCGTAGTCGAAGTAGTCGTCGTAGTCGAAGTAGTCGAGGTAGTCGTTCATCCGGAGTCGAAGTAGTCGAAGTAGATTTCTATCATTATTTTTCTAACACTCTGTCTAAATTGTTTTGCCCAGAGACAAGTATTGCGTCCTGCTCGTTCTTTGCCCGAAATATTCCGTAGTCACATATTTGGACTCGGGTAGGGAGGACAAACCGAAAGACTACACCAACCTCAAGAAGGCTCTGGATAATGTTCTAGTTGGCTTCAGTATGAGGGGAGGCGTCTTCAAAAGGAAGAGACCTGGAAGAGGAGGTGTGCTATCATTCCACCACATTATCAACTTCACGTGCGTCACGCAATCAAAGAACAGCGAGAGGGATGCCTACTACGCCATCCATCAGATCCGTGCCTTCATAAGGGATGAAGAGAAACTTAAGTTGCCAGATCAACTCCAACGCTAGGCCGAAAACTTGGCAACTATCCAGGATCGTGATCTTCAACAAGAATTTTATCGCATCCAGGAGACGTTCGCGCGGATCATACTACACGATGTCTGCGCCGTTTGAGGCATGTTCTACTACGACGGCGCTCCACTCGATAATGCGGAGGTGGAACGGCGTATAAAGGCACAAGGCGACATCCGGCCCTTCACGACGAAAGAAGGTGTCCGCCCCTTCCCGGCCCCGAAGACCGTCGACGCCTAGCTTATCTACCTGTGTAGCTTATGTTCAAACAGTCGATGAAATTCGTGTTGTAATTAAACTTTCTTTAGTTTGTAATGTGATGTTCGAACTTGCTACTCGATTCCGATCGATGTGATGTATATGATGATCCGTGATCTATTTTCAGTTATAATGCATATGTGATATATGTATTTTGTGTATTGTTCTACAATGTGTATTATAGAATATATGTCTATATAAATACCTATATTAATATCTGTATAAATACTATATTTTCTGTATATAAAAAAAATACAGAAAATCATAGTCGTGGCGCATGTCAAAGAGTAGCCGTGGCGCACCACAGCCGTGGCGCACAGTCCACAAGTGCGCCATGGGTATTTCCCCTTAGCCATGGCGCACATAGTAGCCTGCGCCACGGCTAACTACTCGTGGCGCACAAAGGGTCCTGCGCCACGGCTAACTGCTTACCCGTGGTGTGGCAATTCATGGCGCATGCGCCTGCGCCACGGGTAGCCCAATCTGGTGCGCCACGGCTAAGCTTTTCCCTAGTAGTGGGCCTTTATGACGGTCGAAGCTGAAAAGAAATCACCAAGGCAGGCGGCGTCGTCATGCAGGGGACGAGTCAGTTGAAGCGAGACTATTGTGCGGCTACCATCACTGACATATATATATTTATGCATTATAATAATATAATAGTACAATTCTCCCCCTTTTAGACATAAACACAAACACATTCTGGACATATGGACTTGGGAAAATTCGTATGCTTGTTATTTGAGGCAATAGAAATTTTCATCGGGCTGGAACCGAGGGAGGGGTAGCTCTATGTTCAACAAAAGGATTCAAGCAGGTCTTGTATCACACAAAAAGAAGGCTAGGGTATTAAGCCAACTGGCTGACGCAGCTGGCCTAAAGAGGAATAATCAATAGCATGTGGATAAGGATAGAAACGAAACTACAGAAAAAGGTTTAGACCTTGTTTAATTCTAGTGTATTTTAGGGGAACGAAGGGGATTATCCCGAATCCGAAAAATCCCAAATAGGTCGTTTACTTCTCCGAGTTTGGACAATATAATAAATTCCCTCATTTTTGCTATCACCGAGATCCCAATCGAGAGAGTCACGGTATAGCAAAGCTTTCCAATATTTCCCTAGATAGATATATCTCAATGTATATATATCCCTCACACAGATATACACGCAGAGCAGAGCACACCAACACACGATCTATACTACTACGTACTACGAATTACTACATGCATGCGGTCGATTCATCACTGTACATTATTTATTCGGATTTGCTAATCCTCAGGCGTCTGATTTTTTCTTATGTCTCAGTCACCCACAAAAATGTGCATGAGTTGCACTTTTCTGGAATAAATGTGCAATTGCACTTTTCTGCCAGAAAAGTACAATTCGTTCTAGTTACACTTTTTTTAACTGCAGTTGCATTTTTTCTGACGTGATTTAGACTTAACAAATTCTCAGGCGCCTGATTTTTTCTTATGCCTCAGTCACCCACAAAAATGTGCATGAGTTGCACGTTTCTGGGAGAAATGTGCAAGAAAAGTGCAATTCGTTCGAGTTTCACTTTTTTTTGAACTGCAGTTGTACTTTTCTAGTTGATTGAGACTTAAGAAATTCTCAGTCAACTGAGACTTAGGCAAACCCTTATTTATTTAAACTAGTTCTCTGGAAACGCGAGGTGAAGGGGCCGTAGTTGTAGTCAGCAGCGTCAGTTGACCAGGCGCACCCGTACGCCCACATCTCCCGCTGCGGGAACGTGGCCTCCACCTTCTTTTGGTAACGGTGCACGGGCACGTTCGTCCGAAGGGTGCTGCTGGACAAATATGAACAAACTTTGAATTCGAACATTCTTCGTGTATCAACAAAATTTTAAATTTTAACAATTTTTGAATATGATTTTTCTTAAATTTTGAACAATTCATGAAAAAAAAGGGAAAGAAAAATAATAGAAAAAAGAACGAAAAAAATAAGAAAAAAGAAAATAAAACGAAAACGGAAAACAGAAAAGAAAACGAAAAAAAAGAACTACGAAAACAGCAACAGAAAAAAAAAGGAAAAATGGGCCGGAGCAGCAACGCGGCGCTTCAGGCGACGCGGGCGATATATAGCATTTGCGGCGGGAGCGCGGGTTGTCCATTTCGTTTTGAAGGGAACGATAGGGCAAACCCTATACATCGCCCGCAGGCGATGCTTCGGGCGCGCGTCGCCTGAAGGATGCGCTGACGGCGACGCTGGTGGGCCGGCCCGGTCGGCGATTTTTTTTCCATTTGCTGTTTTTGTTTCCGTTTTTCCTTTCCTTTCTTTTCTTTTCTCTTTTCTTTATTTCTTTTCCTTTTTTCTTACGGAGTATTCTTTATCCATTTATTTTCGATCTTTTATTCTTTTTCCTATTTCTTTTCTTTTCTCGTTCTCATTTTTATTTTCTGTTTTTGTTTTTCGGTTTTTCGGTTTTTCTTTTTTCTTTTTTCACCCCCATTTTCTGTTTTCAAACTTTTTAAAATCATTCAAAATAGTTTCTGTTCCACCGCTTTTCTGTTCAAATTTAAAATTATTCATAAAAGTTTCCGTTCACACCGCATTTCTGTTCATTTTTTAAATTGTTCAAAAATAGTTTCCGTTTACTAGCCTTTTCTCTTTAATTTTAAAATCGTTCCAAAATAATTTTCATTCAAATAATTTTTGTTCACTTTTAAAATCATTCAAAATAATTTTCGTTCATAATAATTTTTGTTCACTTTTAAAAACTTTCAAAATAATTTTCGTTCAAAATAATTTTTGTTCACTTTTAAAATCGTTCAAAATATTTTTCGTTCAAAATAGTTTTTGTTCACTTTTAAAAACGCTCAAAATAATTTTCTTTCAAAATAATTTTCGTTCACTTTTAAAAATCGTTCAAAAATAGTTTCATTTTCTATTCTGTTTTCATTTACTTTTTTATTTTTATTTTCATTCTTTTAATTTTACTTTTCCTTTTTCTTTTCTTTTCTCTTTTTTACTTTTTATTTTCTACTTTTGTTTTTTGTTTTCTTTTTCTTTTATCTTTTTCTGTCCACTTTTCAAATTGTTCAAAAGTAGTTTTCGTTCACACACCATTTCTGTTTATTTTTTAAAATCGTTCAAAAATATTTTCCGTTTACTAGCCTTTTCTGTTCAATTGTAAAATCGTTCCAAAATAATTTTCGTTCGAAATAATTTTTCTTCAGTTTTAAAATCCTTCAAAATAATTTTCGTTCACTTTTTAAAATCGTTCAAAAATAGGTTCGATTCCACCGCTTTTTCTGTTCACTTTTAAAATCGTTCAAAAATAGTTCCGTTCACCCCCATTTCTTTTTATTTTTTAAAATCGATCAAAAATAGTTTCCGTTTTACTAGCATTTTCTGTTCAATTTTAAAATCATTCCAAAATAATTTTCGTGTAAAATAATTTTTGTTCACTTTTAAATTTGTTTAAAATAATTTTCGTTCAAAATAATTTTTGTTCACTTTTAAAATCGACAAAAATAACTTTCGTTCATAAACATTTTTCTGTTCACTTTTTAAATCTGTTCAAAAATAATTTTTGTTCACCGACCTTTTTTTGTTCAATTTTTAATTTTTCAAAAAAAATCGTTCACTTTTGAAATCATTCAAAAATAACTTTCGTTCATAAAAATTTTCTATTCACTTTTTAAATCTGTTTAAAAATAATTATTGTTCACCATCCTTTTTCTGTTCAGTTTTTAAAATTGTTCAAAATAATTTTCGTTCACTTGTAAAATCGTTCAAAATATAACTTTTTAAATTTTTCAAAAATAATTTTTTCATACAGCTATTCCTCATACCTTTTTGCAAATCAAGTGTTGAAAACAAGTACCAGTGATTGTCTCCCGTACACTTGAAATTTTCAAGTGTAACTATTTTTTTCCTGTGAAAACCATATGAACTTCACCATTTGAAAAAATTCTGGGGTAATTTTGATGCTTTTTCTGCTATATAATGGTACGAAATAGCATACTAACCTCATTCTCAAGAAACAGTCAAAAATTCGGGAGCCCGCGTACTGACGTCACGCACAGAGAAACGCGTGCGTTGAAACAGTCAAAATAGCTCAAAACGTGTGGCGCGGGAACGAGTAGAAGCGCAAACAGTAAATGGGCCAGCCCAGGAACAGTTCGCTTCAGGCGACGCTGCCAACTTCCGTCGCCGTAAGGCGATCTAAAGGAGCTCCGGAACGATAGGCTGGTAAACTGGTAGGGCCCAAGAGCAGCATGCCGATAGCCAAAATAGCCCACACCAGAGCGCTACGGCTCGGGCCGGTGATTCTCTTCTTCGAGTGGCCTTCTCTTCCCCGCCCCCGGTCCCTCTCACCCGCCATCACCAGTTCACCACCACCCCCACCGCGCGCTTGTCCACGCCGGCCACGATCCCGGCGCAGGATGCCGCCCCTCACGCCGCCCAAGTCCGGCGACGCCCTCTTCGCCAGCGTCGAGCGCGTGGTAAGCCCTGTTCCAAACCCCAGAACCCTTTCCCCCCGCTCCGCCCGCCCGTAGATCTGCACCCCCACTGAACTATCTGGTCGTGTTGATTGGCAGAACGCGGAGCTCTTCACGCTCACGTATGGCGCCATCGTGCGGCAGCTGCTCACGGATCTCGAGGAGGTCGAGGAGGTCAACAAGCAGCTCGATCAGATGTACGCCCCGCTTCCCTTCCTAGTTCATCCGTGTCTAAATTGCTGACCTCTGGCCAATTTAGGAACCTCTCATGTCCATCAGAGGGATTTACTCGATCTAGGAGGAGAAATCCGGAGTTCCTTGTTTTTTTTTTTCACGTGTGATGATTTACTACAGTCAACTCGCTGCAATAGCCTGTCCGAGAGTGTGAAATTCATTAATAGAATTAGCTACCCACTCCTCAACATAATCGACAAATGGGCGCATAGTCTGTGAATTGATCCTATGTGAGTATGTGACCCAGGTTATATACAACTCTTGGTGTTATCGTTGTCATTGTTGGTATGGCAACATATCATTTACGTTCCATTGTTCGACGGAGTGGGGAGATTTTGTCCAATTGTTTGTACTCCAAACTTGTTGTTTTATACTGAAATTGGGGAGCGATGGGTCTAGTATGTACATTTATGAATGGTGGTAACCATCTATTACTGATAGAGGAACGAGGGCAAGCAGGATGTGGAGTAGAATCACATATGAATTGTCGATATGTCTCTTGCTATTATTGCTGGTTCACATCTTATTTAGTGAATTAACATCATCTCGGGCCTACTCGCAGCTGTTGCTCTGATTTCTGTGTTTCAATTTTGCCTGGAAACGCTTTTTACATGATAAATATTTTTTTACTTCTCAGGGGTTACAATATTGGAACCCGATTGGTTGATGAATTCTTAGCCAAGTCGAATGTATCAAATTGTGTTGACTTCAAGGAGACTGCCGATACTATAGCGAAGGTCTTTTGCTGAACTTGCTATGATTTGGTTGAAATTAACACTAAAGTATGCAGCCCATATTTTCCGAGTTTTGTTATCATTAGTCATATTTCTATACTTGTAGATAAAATGTTTTGAGGGGGCAGAAAACTTTGATCTCCAACAGAAGTCAATAGTCTAGCAGTTTATAGTGGTTTCGATTTTATTAGATTTAGATTATCTGCTGTGTTCTTTCCCGCTGATAGCATTCTTTCCTGCTAAAATAGCTTCCATGCCTTCTCTTTCTACTGCAGATTTTGTGCGTAGTGCATTGAGCTCATTTTCTTATACACCTCAACTTGTTCAATAACAGAGGGTCTAGGAATCATTACCATATTTCCAAGTTTGTAACACTTTCATTTGCCTTCTCGAACAATCAAACTCATCTGCTATCTGGTTCCCCTTGTGATTATCCTCCTTGTGGCTTTATTGTCTGACAGTTTCCCCTTTTTCCTTTCTAAAACAGCTTGGATTCAAAATGTTCCTGGGTGTGACTGCAACTGTAAGCAATTGGGATGCTGACGGCACAACTTGCAGCTTCATACTGGAGGACAACCCACTTGTTGATTTTGTTGAGCTTCCTGATACCTGCCAAGGCCTTCAGTATTGCAGTGTGTTGAGTGGAGTTATCAGGGGGGCACTCGAAATGGTCCGTTTTCTATCCTTCCATCTCTTATGCTAATTGTCTCCTCTTGTCAAACAGATTAATTTGAAGAATAAATATTTAATAATATATAGCTGGGATCCCTGACCGCATGCTTCTGCAAAACTAACATTAAGAAACTAAATCAAGAAGTGCATAGTAATATATACCTATACCTTTTCCCCTTAAGAATTCCATTTTCTTGATATCCCGATCCGAAGGCATGCTGTAGTGAATCTTTGTGAACCACTGTTGCATGGTGCCACCAGTGGCCAACTGCTGTAGTATGGAATATTATTCACTGGTGTTCTATACTAGTTGTACTGTTGGAATGGAACAGTCTATTACCAGCTTATATGATAACTGTAAACTTATGTTCCCATTGCTGCGATCCTACCACTTTCAGAGTTATTCTTTTCACCAATGCGCTGCTCTAGCTCAATTGACTGTTGCGGCGCAGGTTTCCATGAAGACGGAGGTTACGTGGGTCCGCGATATGCTACGCGGGGACGACGCCTACGAGATGCGGGTGAAGCTCACCAGGCAGGTCCCTGAGGAGTACCCCTATAAGGATGACGAGTAGTTTCTTCTCAAGGATACCTTTGCTGTCTTGTTTTCGGTTATACATTCCCTGTAATTCTGGTTCGACTGTGATGTTTACATGTGGTACCCGTGCATTATTATTTTGCAGCTGCACTATGTACCTGCCGATGTATTGTAGAGATCTTCTATTCAGTCACCTGCCAATGAGGTACGACTGTGATGTTTACGTACCCGTTCATTCTCAGCCTGTACCTGTGAGGTCATAGTTGATGAAATAATATTTGTTAACATAAACCATGCATAATTTGCATTGCATCCTGATCTGAGAAGTGATATGTTTGAAGCAGAGCAAGCCTTTTCCTTTGCACACAAGAGCAGGTGCTGATCCGGCTGTCACTGCTTCGTTGCAGCTCCATCTTCCTGTGTGCAATCAGCTCCTGCTCAAGAACCCTGGCACTCAAGGATCTCCGTACAATTATTCATATGGAGATCCCTCAGATCAAATTTGGTCGAACTTTACAAAAAAAAATGACTTTGACCAAATATAAAACATTGGTAATTTGGAAAGAGGGAGTAGTAGAAGACTGAAATATTGTACTCCCCCGTCCCATATTACTTGTTGATGAAACAAACGTATTTCAGTGCTACATACATCCGTTTCAGCGACAAGTAATATGGGACAGAAGGAGTTGTAATTAACAGTGAGTAGTTCTTAGACAAGTAGTAGTAATATTTTGCACGTAACTGTGGCCAACTATGTTCTCATCAAGGCATTACCCGTAGGCTTAGACTAATTTTGCACACCTCCATCGAGGTACGTCCGCTCTATCCCTAGCTAATAGCGGACACAAGGAGTCGAAACAAACGGCCACGCCACACACAGGAAAAGCGCTCCCTCTCTCTCTCGCTCGCTTCCGACGACGAAGGCGAGCCACAGGCGGCGCCAACGGAGGACAAGCACACGGCCACCGCTCTCTTCTGCATGGCGCCCACGCATAAATACCACAGCAATAATCCATCACAATCCACGTACATCAATCACCCACTGAAGCCAGCTTGGATAACAATCCATACCGATCCATCTCCATGGCTTCCTCCTCAAGCAGTGGCCTGCTGCTGGTGGCGGTGCTGGCGGGGCTGTTCGCCGGTGCGTGGTGCGCCCCGAAGGTGACGTTCACGGTGGAGAAGGGGTCCGACGAGAAACACCTGGCGGTGCTGGTGAAGTACGAAGGGGACACCATGGCGGAGGTGGAGCTCCGGGAGCACGGCTCCAACGAGTGGGTGGCCATGACCAAAGGGGAGGGCGGCGTGTGGACGTTCGAGAGCGAGGAGCCGCTCCAGGGGCCTTTTAACTTCCGGTTCCTCACGGAGAAGGGCATGAAGAACGTCTTCGACGACATCGTCCCCGAGAAGTACACCATCGGGGCCACCTACGCGCCGGAAGAGTAGCGATCGATCCATCTGATTTAGTTCGATTTTCCTTATGTTAATTGTGGAACGAATATAGTTGTTGCATATTACATGTTCAAAGACATATCATGCACGAAATAGGCCAGCAAATAATTGTCGAGACTAAGCATATTCGTACGTATACGGTGTAGGATAGGCGACAGGGAGCGTACATGCACTCTCTCCAATATGCACAGACGGTTTGTTGACTAACATTTCCATGTTATCATTTTTTTGTTGCTCCAACTAGATTTTGCTTATGTTTTGCCTCTTGTATCCTTGCTAGGATTATTGATGGTGTATACGTTTAGGGGAATGGTACAACATCTCATTTGTAATCCTAGATCAGTACTCACAATTTGCAAAACATATATATTGTGCTACCAAAAAGCTCCATTGGTCATACTAATTAAACTTAAATTTGGGAAGGTCAATCTACGGAAAAAGTTCAACGAATATTTCTTGAATAAGCCCTCTTGTGAAAGGTTTTTATCTCTTCCAAGCGTGTTGTTAACTTGGGTCAACAAATTCCCAAGGTGAGAGGCTGGGTATTGAAGCGAATGCTGACATAGGTCGTACACTTTCAAGCCCATAATGGGGCTGCTACACTGTTACCCATCATCTTAACATCTTGGTGGATATGTTGGTCATTTTTGTTGCCCACGCATAAGAGGATATGCAAATCAGATGGCTAATTCCACATGTAAGTGAGGAAGGGTTTTTAATATTGTTTAATGTTCTAATGGCACAATCTTATTTCTGAAATACAACTTTTTAGCAAGTACAAAAATATATGAAGCTCCTTTTGTGGTTGCTTGAAAACCTTTAATGTTTGAAATGACATATCGACAAGCCAATAAACGTGAAAACCTGTATGTACAACCAATTTGATCGTAGTTTAACTCTTTTTCGCTTGAGTACCTTGACGGTCTTATCAATTGCAGGAAGCAATGTAACACAGACTCGAAAAGGGTGGAGAGCTTGTTTGAAAAAGGACAGAACAATTGTGCTAGGCCGCATGTGAACTTAAATTGCTAACATGAAAATGATCTTTTCTTACGACTCCTGAAATCCACCACGTACCTTTGAAGAAACTAAGAATTTGTAAACCCTGCACAGATTTTCCACAAAAATCTCATCATATGCAGCTCCCAAACATGCTGAGAGGGCCAGACTAACATTCATTAGAAAATCGAAAACTTGCACGAACAAATGATACCACAAGGAGGAAGAACTGATGATCCGAAGAAACAAGGTTCACGGAGTGGGGAAATGTTCATGGACCTTAGAATGAAAGATGTGTCCATGAGAGAATGGGAGATGGATGAAAGGCCGGCATCGCCATGGGAATTACCACGGTGCAGGGGCGGAGCTAGACCGCCGTCGACCATGGTGCACCGGAGTGTCTGGCACTCTTTGTATGTCAAATTTTAGTCACCCAAGTGTATTTTTCATGGTTTAAGGTGGTGCACAGGCTGATTTTTTGGCTAATTTTTTTAAATAATACACGAAAATAATTTAATTTTGGAAATATTACGCAATTTTTTTTTTCAAAAATATTATCCAATCGGCGTTGCTGAAGCCGACAGGACCTTGTCGTCATTGGCGAAGCCGAGTAGGGATACCAGTGGCGTGTTTTGGTATACCAGTGGCGCGTTTTGCGAGTGCACGCCACTAGTAACTAGTACCAGTGGCGTGGTTTTGCCAGTGCACGCCACTAGTCGTCTTCCGCAAAGACGACAAGGACTAGTCGTCTTCGCCAAGGACGACAGGTCCCTGCTCGGCTTCACCAATGACGAAAAGGTCCTGTCGGCTTCAGCAACGCCGATTGGATAATATTTTTGAAAAAAAATAGATTTGCGTAATATTTCCAGAATTAAATAAATTTCGTGTATTATTTAAAAAAAATTGGCGAATTTTTGACACAACTACAAAGGGAAATATTTTCTACCCTGGTGCATGTGCACCAGGGAGAGCACATGTAGCTCCGCCCCTGCCACGGTGGATCTTGCCGAGGGAATAATCTCTAGAGGCTGAGGAGGTCGCCACCGCCATGGGAATTGGCACAGTCGCCGGAGAGGTGGAGAGACCCCCCCCCCCCCCCCCACACACACACACACACCAATAGAAGTAGACATAATATCGAACTAATTTAGTTTACTTGTTTTCCCGAGTGTCTTTCAAAAAACACTCGACAAATCCGACCGTGATGCCCATGTGCAGTTAAGTGTTTGCAAAAATTTAAAAAGGACACGTGTCCAAGACGTTACTGAGTGTCTCTCCCAAAAAAAAAAAAAAACTCCAAACCAAGTATATGTCGAGTGTTTTTTGTTACTCAGTGTTTTATTCCTGACACACGTCGACCTTGCATGTTCGCTGAGTGCCCGATAAAATACACTCAGTTGACGTTTCCTGTACTGAACAGACTATATTATCACTGGTCTGAAAGAAATTTCTCTGATTGCTTTGCATGGATGTGTGTCATGTTTGCTTTTTCCTGACCTGATGTTTTTTTTTTTTTGAGCATGAACTGACCTGATGTTTTACCGTTACCACGACGCTGACACTGTTAGATACCTCTACCAACCAACTATCCCAAAAGACCGATCTGATGGAAAGTGGTGGTATAATATACTTAACACACTTCACAACACCCCCTCTCACGTGTGACGGGAGAAGAGAAAGTCAACACGTGAATAGAAGAAGAGCACACCGGAACATCGGTGGCTAAAAGCTCCCCTCCAGCCCTCTTTCGAGCGGAGAAATAATTGGGAGAAAAACGCCGGGGGTAGGACTCGAACCTGAGACCTGAGGCTCTGATACCATGTTAGATACCTCTACCAACCAACTATCCCAAAAGAATCTTTTGGGATAGTTGGTTGGTAGAGGTATCTAACATGGTATCAGAGCCTAAGGTCTCAGGTTCGAGTCCTACCCCCGGCGTTTTTCTCCCAATTATTTCTCCGCTCGAAAGAGGGCTGGAGGGGAGCTTTTAGCCACCGATGTTCCGGTGTGCTCTTCTTCTATTCACGTGTTGACTTTCTCTTCTCCCGTCACACGTGAGAGGGGGTGTTGTGAAGTGTGTTAAGTATATTATACCACCACTTCTTATCAGATCGGTCTTTTGGGATAGTTGGTTGGTAGAAGTATCTAACATGGTATCAGAGCCAGGTTTCAGGTTCGAGTCCTACCCCCGGCGTTTTTCTCCCAATTATTTCTCCGCTCGAAGAGGGCTGGAGGGGAGCTTTTAGCCACCGATGTTCCGGTGTGCTCTTCTTCTATTCACGTGTTGACTTTCTCTTCTCCCGTCACACGTGAGAGGGGGTGTTGTGAAGTGTGTTAAGTATATTATACCACCACTTCTTATCAGATCGGTCTTTTGGGATAGTTGGTTGGTAGAGGTATCTAACAGACACGACTGAAGTTAGCCACCCTGAACCGATCAAGCCTATTATATCTGTCTCATTCTTCATATTCCGTTTGAGACGGTGCTTGATGTTTTTCCATGTCAATCTCAGTTATCACCAATTAGATACGGGGTAGCTATGTGACAGACGCGTGAAACTTATAATTAAATAGTCATTTACTTGTTCGTAATTCCTTTGGTGTTTCGCTGACGTTTTAAAACAGTGGTATTGCCTTCATCATCTGACGGATTTTGGTGTGCGTGAAAGCCTACATTTCGTTTTGTTCTTGTGACGTTTCTGGTGTCCAAACTGTTTTCGGTCGCAACTACAGAGTTAGCAATGTGACAGCCGTACGTCATAGGATTACAGGGTGGGCGAATGTTGACAAAGCAAATTCTTAGTTCAGTTCAGTCAGGTCCTCTGAAGTCTTTACGACGCTCCGGTGTTTTTGCTGACATTTTAATGTTCAACAAAAGTATACTCTCCAATTTGAGATCCTACCTAGGCGGCTAGGCACGTCTATTCATAGGAAGCTAATCGAGCCTTCTAAAACTATCGTTCAGGCCAGACACCACTGAAGAAGAAGAACATGCACCTCCGACGATGATGGCGAGCCGTGGATGCATGGACGGACAAGACACCGCCGAGGCGTCCCCTCTGCGGACGCTCGCTGCCAGCTATAAATACTACCCCTCGATCGTAGAACAACAACACAGCAGAAAGAAGGAAGGAAACAAATCAAGACAAGATGGCTTCTTCCTCGTCGGCTCTCCTGGTGCTGACGCTGTTCGCCGTGTTCCTGGGCTGTGCGCATGGCATCGCCAAGGTTCCCCCTGGCCCGAACATCACGGCGACCTACGGCGACAAGTGGCTCGACGCCAAGAGCACATGGTACGGCAAGCCGACCGGCGCCGGTCCCAAGGACAACGGCGGGGCGTGCGGGTACAAGGACGTGGACAAGCCCCCGTTCAGCGGCATGACCGGCTGCGGCAACACCCCCATCTTCAAGGACGGCCGCGGCTGCGGCTCCTGCTTCGAGATCAAGTGCACCAAGCCCGAGGCTTGCTCCGGCGAGCCCGTCATGGTCCACATCACCGACGACAACGAGGAGCCCATCGCAGCGTACCACTTCGACCTCTCTGGCCACGCGTTCGGAGCCATGGCCAAGAAGGGCGAGGAGCAGAAGCTGCGCAGCGCCGGCGAGCTGGAGCTCCAGTTCCGCCGCGTCAAGTGCAAGTACCCGGAGGGCACCAAGGTGACCTTCCACGTGGAGAAGGGGTCTAACCCCAACTACCTGGCGCTGCTGGTGAAGTACGTCGACGGCGACGGAGACGTGGTTGCGGTGGACATCAAGGAGAAGGGGAAGGATGAGTGGATCGCGCTCAAGGAGTCGTGGGGAGCCGTGTGGAGGGTCGACACACCCAAGCCGCTCAAGGGCCCATTCACCGTCCGTTACACCACCGAAGGCGGCACCAAGGGCGAATCCGAGGACGTCATCCCTGAGGATTGGAAGGCCAACACTTCCTACGAGTCCAAGTGAAAAAAGGAGAAGTGATCCTCTCCTTCCTCTTCCGGCCAGCTTAATTAATTTTGACTCAAGGCGCCAATAAACAAGCAACAGCGCTCGCTCGTACGCGAGAAGAGAAACCACAAGCTCTTGCATGCATGAGTATATTCATGCTGTATAGCTAGAGAGGAGATATGGGAGAATAATAATTTGAGGTCGGGACCTTGTGAGGTGAAAGTATGTTGGAGGCAACCAATGAAGAATTGGTTGCTCTCCCACCCACTCCCGACCGCCTTGTTCATGTATCTAAAACTGTTCGTGATTATGAACACATATTAACAAACTTCTTTCGTTTACTCAACTATCACATTGTTCAATTTTGTACCGTCGTGGCCTTCATCAAACTTTCCCCCCTAATAGTATACAATATTTCAATGTGGTTTTCTTTTCTTAATTTATCTTTTCGATGTGACGGTATAAATGGCATATCGGTTTCGATGGTGCTCTTTGGGTACTGATTCTCGATATATCCAGAGTGAAAATCTATCTGGCGTTATCTGGCAGTGGTATTTTTCTTGGCATTGTGTAAAAATTACATTGTTCAATTATGTACCTAGCTTCGTGGACTTCATCACACTTTGCCCCTAAAAGTATCCAATATTTCAATGTGGTTTTATTTTTCTTTATCTTCGATGTTGTGGTATAAATGGCATATGAGCTGAGTGTTTGGT
The DNA here is from genome assembly GCA_012064385.1 of Puccinellia tenuiflora. NCBI lineage: Eukaryota > Viridiplantae > Streptophyta > Magnoliopsida > Poales > Poaceae > Puccinellia > Puccinellia tenuiflora. The sequence continues at coordinate 169,379 of QRDG01000151.1, read as the reverse complement.
GCTTTGATTAAGTTTGATGGTGCTGTTTTGGTACCAAGTCTCGATATCCAGAGTGAAAATCCAAAGTCTGGCTTTATATGGCGCAGTGGTATTTTCTTGTTGAGGGCATTGTCTGAAGAGTTCGGATTTTTCCTGAGTGAAATCTACAATTTTTTATCTGGCAACGACGGTGCTTGTCCATTGTTTTCTTCTTAGATGCGTCGCCCTTTGAGAAGCTCTTATTTAGTCGTGTGTGTTGTATTGTAGTTTTGATCCGACTGCTGCGAGTGATTGATCTATGTGGCGGGATCCTTTTTTCTTACTTTTTTTTTCTTTTTAGATGTGTGAATCATTGGTGTCTCGACTAGTTCCTTGACATTATTTTTATGCAAAGTCTGAACGTAATTGGTTTTTTTATATTAATATATTTGCTTTGTCGAAAAAATAAATGACATGTGAACTCATTAGAAAGCTAGAATTCTTCCCCTATTTTAAATATCAAACTAGTGCGAAACTTTAGGTTTGGTTCTTGACCATTTTGTTAAAGCCATTTTACGATTTGTCGATCATATTGTGTTGCGCCTAAGTAATGATCGCATCAAAGTTGTGCACAAGTCATGATATCATCAAAGCTATGAATTTGAAGTTACTTCCCTGTTTCTTTGATCTTATATCCCGTCTTAGGATCAATTTCCTTAAGACAGAAGTTTTTATATTTGAGGGTAAAATGATATTGTAGATTTCTATTCTAAACTTGTTTCATTGTCATGTTGGGACTATTACTTTGAAGTACCTAGTTATTCGTGTGACCTATTATTCTCTTAAACATATAGTTTATAAATGCCAAATTGCTCACAAGACTTGACATTAAATTCTTATGGGGGAGACATTCTTTACTTAATTCATGCTTATCTACTATCCCTTCTTATTATATTTCAATGTTCTTGCTGATTTCTTTTTTACATAATGGAAGGATAAACATTAAATTAAATCCTTCTGCCAGGGGAATAGTCGAGATAAGATATCATATGGTTGGGTGGTCCATGGTGTGGAGATCTAAATCTTATATTACAAAAAATATCAACATTTAGATACATAAAGTTTTTGGGTGTTAATGTCGTGATAAAACCAAATATCGTCTTCCTTCGTAATGGTGTAAGTTAGATATCAACAGTTGCTTTTGATAAGAAATTATAATTATTAAGTACCTACATGATCAAAAAGTGTCTTTTGTTAAAACAAGATTTGTTGGCTCATTCGATTGGGAACTTTGCTTCATGTCTATGAAGTTTTGCTGCAAAAAAAATTAGTGCTTCATCGCTTGGATCTGGTTAGATTCTAGAAGCATCCATTTCTAGGAAATACTCCTTTTTGTTAATTATTCAACATTTGTCAATCGCATGATTTTACTGTTTAAAACTCCGTGGATGCCAATTACACCTTCACTTTCACGAGCAAACTGCATTCTGACATGCTAAGTCAGTGGGAGAACACCTTCCCTTTCACGCACAAACCTCAATAATCTTCCTGATGGGGTATTTGGTGTTTGAACAAAAAATACAAATTTCCCCTAAACATATATAAAAATGGCTTCAGAAGTATGTGGTGTTTGGACGTTCACTAGTTGAGATAATTTTCACTACGTGATGTTTTTTATGCATTGGTTAGGTATGTACAATGACGATCAGAGGAATGCTATATGTGTTGGTGATAATCAACTTGGTTGCTTCTCTTGCTGATCAAGGTGTTTTGGCCTGTGTTAGACCTAATGGTGGTGCAATAATGATTGTTGGATTCCGATCGAGTTGTTGTGTGGTTCTCTATCTACCAATATTGCTGCATTGGCAGCGGGTTTCCTTTAGGCCTCTGACTCGATCGCTATTTTCTTTTTTATCCTTTGTATTTCATTCTGGTTATTATCATTAAGAAACTAGATGATACGCCGCACGTTGCTGCGGGAATTGTTAGCATACACTTTGCTCACAAAGTAGAACAATCCGAAGTAATTCATGGGAGGAAAATTTATTTAGAGCCAAGGACCCAATCTATTATAACACTGTACATTTTTGTCCTTTAAACAGATATTGCATTGCCATGCCCATAGTCACGATCAATTGTTGGTAAAAAAAAATAGGCCATCAATCATGCTCTTTTACGTAAAAAATACTGAAGCACATAAGTTGAACAAAGACGTGTTCGTCATGGTTAACAGTTTTGAGGTGTGAAATTAATTATTACAGCTATATATATTGCAAAATTCTACTTCCAATGCTTGGGACCACAGTACCTATATACATTGAGTGAGATGCGTTCTGACAGTACGCAAACTCTTGACAATGTATTCAGCTATGCCACAATTTAGACACGCTCCTAGCTTGTAAATAACTAATGAAGCCTGACAGCAAAATAATTGAAGTCTAAAGTTGGAATAAAAACATGTTGTACAATACAATGTTTCAGATAATCTTCTGTGAACAACTGAGGTTTACAACCGATGAACATCGATCTTCATTCTGGATTCCATGCTTCTGCTGCAGATAGTAAATGGACGCATATGTCTATGAAAGCTACACAAATTAGCTTTCCATCTCTCTCCTGAAACTCACAACCTGGAGCCCAGTCTGGGACTCACAAACCCAATCCCTGAACCTTACCTAGAAGATAATATAAAATTAATACCGAATCTTACCAGGCTACGTACATAGATGAGCAGCCATGGAAATCAACATGTTTTTTCCATCATGGCATCAAGCAGTAATCGGCTATGGGAAACACACAAATAGAAATTCAGAAAAGGCTATGTAAACCTATGATTGTGCCTGAACGGAGAAAGTATACAAAGGGGACATGGGTTCTGTTGCTTAATGCAATGGAGCTTACACGGTAAACCAATACCTCCATTCACGTTGGGTCTGGCTGGAGAACGAACGCTGGCTCGTCCGATCCAATTAGGACTGGCGTGTGCAAGTAGCAATGTAGAGCACGCTGCACAACCATACCGGCAAATAAAAGGCAGCAGCGAGATGAACCTTTGGCGCTGGATGAAATGACCTGAAGCCGTTGAAGTGGATCTAGGGGACTGCTTGCTGTGTTGCAAGCATGATGTCTGATCTCGATCAACATCCTTGGTCGAAGCGTAGAAGACAGTGGGAATGTATAATTTGCTAAGCAGTCCACTACGATTTGTCATTTATTTTCCAATTCACCGGAAGGGGAGAGGGCCGACTGTTAAGAAGTAAGAGCATGTCTAATGGAACCCTTAAACCCTTAAAAGTTTAAGGGTTGAGAATTGGCAAAATTTAAGAGTTTGAGCTGTGAAAAACAGGAGGCAAATAGTGGAACCCTTAAACCCTTAAAAATAAGGGTTTGAGGGTTCCACTATTTGCCTCAACCCTCAAACCCTCAAACATTTTCATAGCACATATCACATATATCATCACAATTCATCACAATTTTCACTCCAAACAAACAAGAAAATGAAGATCATAGATGCATGGTTCAATAGTTTTTACATCACAATATCATCATCTTCCCACTCTCGTCGGCTCGGCGGTTGGAGGCGTCGGCGCGGCCTTCTTCCGGGAGACCACCTTCTTCCCGGGCGCGGGCGGAGCCAACGCGCGCTTCGCGGCCGCGGCATTCTTTGGCCCGCCCGCCGTGGGGCGACCTCGGGGCGGCGGCGCGACGGGGGCCGGCGCGGGTGCGGCGACGGGGGCGCGGTCGACGGCGGCGGGGGGGATGAGGTGCTGCCCCGCGCGCCGCCGCTTGTACCCGACGTGGGTGGCCGCCACCGTGGCCGTCACTTCCGCCGACGAGGTGGGGGTGTAGGAGGCCGAGGAGGTGGGGGCGGGGGCCGGCGGGATGGGCGCGGCAGCGGGGGCGTGGTCGACGGCGATGGGGAGGCCGAGGAGGCGGACGGCGGCGCGCTCGGCTCCATGGCAGAGGAGGCGGGGCCGGAGAGGGAGGAGAGGGAGGAGGCGGGCCGGAGAGGGAGGAGGCGGGGCCGGGCGCGGGGAGGAGAGGGAGGAGGCGGGCCGGAGAGGGAGGAGGCGGGGCCGGGCGCGGGGAGGAGAGGGAGGAGGCGGGCCGGAGAGGGAGGAGGCGGGGCCGGGCGCCGCCGGCGGCGGCGCGGGTGGGGAGGAAGGAGGGCGAGAGGGGCAATTTTCTCGCGCGCTCGCGAGGAAGAGGGACGGGTCGGGGGCCGGGTCGGGTGCTCCAACCTGTACATTTACAGGCCGGAGGAGGGGTTGGGGCCTCGACCTGTATGTTTTTTTACGGATTTAGGGGTTTAGGGGTTCCACTATATGACTTTTGGACCCTCAAACCCGTAAAAAAGCGGTTATTTGAGGGTTTGAGGGTTCCATTAGACATGCTCTAAGAGCGTATGAATCTTGGAGGAGGGGAGGCGACTGTTGCAGAATTGATACACATGTAGCTACCGAAGAGGTGTAATTAATTGAGACGATTTTCCATCCTTGCGCCAACATGGAGGAAAAGGCTACCCTACAATATTTTTTCACGCAGAGAAAAAAATGATTTGGCCGGGTGAGATGACGTGGAAGGCCATGAACTCAGGAAAAATAAATTGTGAGCTGAGGTGGCACAAAGATGATGTGGCATAGATGCATGTTGAGAGAATACCTTGTAGTGGGGATTAGATATTTAGATATAGAAGATTAATGGAAAGGGGATTATCCCTGTTTGAAACAAAAATTCCAACAACAACATAAGTCCTTGTCATAGGGAATTGGATCATCGGAGACTCACCTGATTACTACATGTGAGGAGGTCCGTTTTGGAGTGGGATTCTAGGTAGTCCAAGTTTTCTTTTGGATTTCTGTTTGGTTTAGGTTTGATCCAACTACATAAGTACCTTTTATTTTGTATGTTTTGACTCTGTCATACATTGCGTACAACAAGTAATGCGTGTTTGAATTACTAGATCAATACCCCGCGCGTTGCAGCGGGTATTTTTATAGAAAATCTTTTCTGTGTAAATCAAGATACATGAAATGTGAATTCAAAGTTGTTGACAAAAAAATGAGTGATTCAATTGTACTTGAGAGGCTAAATTTAATTGACATGAAATTGTTGTGTATTTGAAGAAAATCCATCCCAAACATACCTCTTTTGGTTGATGATGTAAATTATGAATGAATAAACATGTATGGGTGTGTAAACAGATATTGGTGATGTGGACAATTGTATGGCTTAAACCAATGGATGGCGTGGATATGTTGCATGTAAATATATACAATCATTAATAATTAAATATTAGAGGGATGACATGGATAATTGATTGGTTAAAATAACAGGTGATGTGGATAGCTTGCATGTTGAGATAGAAAATAATAAATGCATGTTAGTGGGGTTTTGCTTTATAAGAAGTATAGATTGCATACATACATATGCCCTGAAAATAGGTTGGAGTCAAGGGCTTATACAAGACATTTAGGATGGCCTCATGCAAAACTTAAAAAATTCATATGGTATAAATTTACACAAAAAATATTATTTTCGTTTATATGCTTTGTCGAACTTTTGTAACAATAAGGATTATGTCTAATTTAAAACATATCTCACTCTCCAGACATAGCCATGTAGCTAGAATTATATGAAATAAACTCATGAAAATAGTCCACAAAATCCCTTATTACCTTAGGAATGATTTCAAGGAGCACAAACACCAAGTATGTTCACCGTTAATTAGCATGACCGCTTAAAGAGAGACATGCTTATATATTCAGGACACCAGTGAATAAGTTTGTTGTGTTTATGAAAATGAAGAAATCAGAGAGGTTACTATATATTGATCCGTGTACCCTCCCCATGTAGATTGCGCAATAGGAATTTTGCAATCAATTGCTTTTTCTTGATGCCTCCACAAGAAATTTATGTAATTGTCACTTCCGTGTTATTTAATTTGCGACTTGTTTTTTTCATAAAGTAATACAAAATAAATTTTATTTGGCAATTTCGTCTATCGTACATCATTCACACACCATTTTGAGATGCTATAATCTATTACCACGAACTATGTACAATAGAGCGTAGAAAAATAATAGGCGAACAAATAAATAATGTCAAATTAAATATTCCATATTCTTCAGCAAATTAGGTTACATAAAAAAAGTATGGAAGGGCAAACACATTGCCTACCACCTCATACCGCACCTCACACACAGGCCTCGACTATTAATTATTTATATGGCACATGCATGCGCATCATCGCATGCTTTTGATGCATGCCGTTTAATCAGGATACGATCTTGAAATAAAAGGGAGGAAAACTTGGATGGACGGATAAAAGGATGGATCACTGGATCTTCACTCTTCCGGGGTGTAGGTGGTGCCGATCTTGAAGGCGGTAGGGATGACCTCGTCGAAGACGTTCCTCATGCCATTCTTGGACATGAAGCGGAAGTTGAAGGGGCCAACGAGCGGCTTGGAGCTCTTCACCTCCCACACGTTGCCCTTCTTGGATAGAGGCTCCCACTCCTCAGAGCCGTGCTGCCGGAGCTCCACCTCCGCCAGGCTGTCCCCTGGCCGAGTGTACTTGATGTCCAGCACCAGCTTCTTTGGGTCCGAACCCTTCTGCACCGTGAAGGTCACCTTCACCGCGCACATCGCGCCGCCGATGAGCGCCGCCAGCACCGCCACCGCCAGCATCCTCGAAGACGAGAGAGCCATCTTGGATGATGAGAGATCGATAAAGAGATCTGATTTCTGTACGCTTGTGTAGGTAATGCTGCTGCGAGGTTATATGTGTGGATTCTGATGGATGGTGTGGGTGGTATTTATGGGCGGGAGCGAGCGCCCGACAAGCGGTGCTCTGGCCGTGACGTTGCTGGCCTTGACCGGCGCCCGCCCATGGATGGAATATGCGTCTCGCCGTCACCCTCGGAGGCAACGGCACTGCATGTACGTTCTTTCGGCCAGAGTGTCAAGTGGTGGAGATTAATTAGTTGGCACAAATTCGGTCATGCCGGTTCTTAATTAACTTCTACTTTTGCATTGCGTCGTCTCAAAAGAACAAAGTTATGCGTTACTGTTCCCACAAAAGAAATGTTATGCAATACGATTTTGTACGTCGCACAAGCACAACGTGCTACAATGACCCTTCACTAGATTTAACGTAACTATGGTGCTTTAGTTTTACTATGAGCATGAACATATTTTACTGCATTATTAAACACCTTTTTTTTTTGAAAAAAGCTACTACCTCTGTCTCAAAAAAGATCTCATAGATTTGTCTAAATTTGAATGTATCTATACACTAAATTATGTCTAGATACATTAAAATTTAGACAAACTTATGACATCTTTTTTGGGACGGAGGGAGTAGTTTCTTGCATGGTAATACGTGTCTTATTTATAAATAAATATCAAATTACAAGGTACGTACAAATCGATCTTACCGAACTGAAAAGATAAGATAAATCTATGTGACAAACCAACGCCTATCTCTCTCCTTCGGCACCACCGTAGCAGCCAACGACGGAACCAGGAAATAGACACGCGGGGGTGTGGTGGGGGGGGGGGGGGGGGTGCGGCCATTCAGCATAACTCTAAGTTGCAAAAACATGTACAGAAATATATAGGTTGTAACCAAGTATTTAGCAAAATATGTATTGTATTATCTATATACCCATTAAGTGTTGAGAACATAATCAGATATCAACAAAAGAGGTGGCTGGAAAGAAAATGTACAAATGGACGATATGGTCCATGCTTCACATATGCTTTTCTAGCTTGTTCTTGGGAATTAATAGGATGATCCCAAATTTGGCAACGCAAACCTGGGTCTCTTTCCACTATCAAAACACCACTGGCATCATTAGCCCTCTGGATTCGAGGTGGGTTTTCCTCATCCACCACATCCTCCGCTGTCATCTCTTCTTCTTCATGTCCCTCTTCCTCCTCTTCATTTTCTCCCGAATTATTTTCAACAGATTCTCCATCAACATCAACATCCAGTCTAGCTTTCTTCTTAAAAAAAGAATCAATGGTCTTCATTTTATTTTTAGCAATGATTTTCCTACAAGATCGATCAGCAGATCTTAAAAAAGGGGAAGAAACTAGATGTCTAGATCCACAAAGTAATGTTGTAAATTAGGAGAAAAGAGTGAAATATCTTCACTTATATACCCGTGTTAGCCTCCTGGTAGGCTCCAATTTGAAGAAAATCGAAACAGTGTTGATGATTTTTTGGGTAGTTTGTCGCTCGGTTGCTTGTCTGGTTTGAGATGGAAGAATAGAGAAAGAGAAAGAGGAGGGAATCTACGGGGAAAAGCACATAGCACCAGTAGGAAAAAGGTTATAGGCAATTGCTTACTAGCAGCGGGCCAAAAAAAAGGGCACTATGCTGCTATTTGTAGGCTTTTCCCTACTAGTGTGGGGATGGAGAAGCATGTACAGCCTCGTACGTGTGGAGGAAAGGAGGAAAATTCAAAAGACTATTCTCTCTCTAGTCTATGTAGGATCTTATGTAAACATCTTTCATGTATTTTATATAGTAAAAATAATTTTTGAGTGATGGATAAAAAGAGGATACACAAATTTTGGACAAGAAATCTGGGTCCCCCTGGTTCCGCCGTTGGTAGCAGTCACCAAAGAGAAACGAGACAGATCGCCTCTTCACCCGAGCTCGACGCGGCTCCATCGCTGATTAACAGCTTTTCGGCCACCAAAGTAGTTTGCCATAGGACAAACCATTGCCGCTGAAAGAATCAGACCGGGACAGCATGACCCCAGACACGCCATCAAACATCAAAACTGGCACCTCCGCACGACTACGGCGTCGAAAGAAGGAACCAGAACTGTCAGCCTCCAACCATAAAACCAACATTGGATACACCATCTTCCAGCTGTCACCTGTGTCGACAACCGTCTGCGCGTACTCCTGGATGATCCAACCTCCTTGCTCCACCATGGCGTCGGAGACAATGTCATAGCAACGGGGACAGAGCAGAAGGATAGACACACCTGATGGGGTCTCCGCCGCCGCCTCGCCGACACCATCCATGAACCCTACTGCAGCCGAGACGCTGCCATGAAGGATTGGACAGGCAGCGACATAGTTGCTCATAATAGCTCGCATGCGGCATCTTTTCGAGCAGTAATTGCTCCATGGCGACATGGCCGTCAAGTCATGTTCCCCACGCTGTAAACCCAGGTTTTGACCGGTACGTGGAGTAATTTTTCTCGAGTGGGACCCATGCGTCAGCGAAACCGGCCTCTGTTCGTGGGGGGATCGTCTCTGCCACGCGCCGGCGTCCCGCGGAGCTCACTCCTCTGTCCCGTCGTCTCGGTTTCTCCGGGCTGGGGGAAATTATCCTGGCGACGGCGAGTCGAGCGGCGGCAATGGTGCGGGCGAATCGAGCTGTGGCAAAGAAGCGGGCGATTCGAGCTGCGGCAATGGAGCGGGCGAGTCGAGCTGCGGCGAGGGGCCGGGCGACTGGAGCGCCGGCAATGGAGTCGAGCAAGTTGGCGGCGAGTCCAGCGGCGGAGGCGGCCGCGCGAGTCCAGCGGCGGCACCCGGAGTCGAGCAAGCTGGCGGCAAGCTGGTGCGTGGAGGGAGCGGCCAGGGAGGATGGAGGATGGGGTGGTGCGGGTACACGGTCGCTGAGGCGACCGCCGGCCCGATTTGTGTCTCGTGCAGAGGCGAGGGATTCCATCTATCTCGACGGCAAGCGATCCTACCGGATTTCAGTCCAGCAGGTACTGAAGCAGGCATGAAAGCGTCACGGCTACTACGGCTGCAAGGGTTTTCCGCTCGGCGGTGATTCGCCGCCGATGATGAGGCAGAGGTTTGCATCGATGTGCAAAATTGCTACGAGCGACGAGAGCAGCTCGGGCGGTGCTGCGGGCGACGAGAGCAGCTCGGGCGGGAGCTCATCGAGCAGCAGTTCAGCACGCTCAACCCCGATCCTGGACTTCGATGCCGCATTGAGCCTACAGGCTTTCAGCCAAGTTGCCGGGATGGCGACGGACAGATTGGTCTGCTCCGAAATCCTCTGCGAGATGAAATCGAGCTAGAAGATTGTGTTGTAGAGCCATGGCGGAGGGAAGATTGTTCTGCAGAGCCATGGCGGAGGGAAGATCGTGCTGCATTATGTAAAACTAGTCTAGTGAATTTTGTTAGGTGCCTGAAACCATTTCATGCAGTGTTTGCCCAGCGCTGGGAGCGTGTGGTGGTAGTTCTTTTGCGAAATGGCAATGTAAGCAGTACATCGAACACCTTGGAGGCGTGCTGTGGACGTGCCCTGGACGTGCTCTGGACGTGCCGTGGCACGTTCCGGTAGGTGAAACCTAGTTTTTGTGGGTGAAACCTTGTAAACAAAATGTAAATTATTGTGTTCCTTGTTTTAGTGTTCTTTGTGGCATTCGCACGCCGTCGGATTGAAAACGAGTTGAAAGAGTTGAAACGTTGTCAACTAGGTAGAGGCATTTTTCGCAAACAGAGGCATAGCCTAGGCATGGATGTTGCAATGATTTTATACTAATTTTTGAATTCAAATTTGAACTACAATTCAAATATAAATGTAATTTGTGCTAGGCTTGGATGTTGCAATGAGGAGGATTTCATTTGAAAATATTAACCTTCTAATGGTGGTAGATTTTTCGCAAACAGAGACAAAGCCTAGAGGCAAAGGGTTGATGCTCCCATTTTTCACATCGGTTCTCCAAAATGAGCTATAAATGAGCCCCAAAGGTAGCCCAAACAGCCCCATTTCTAATCCTGTCATTTTTTCGACCTTCTCCGAATGATCTCAAACTCTAGGGTTAACATATATTGCACTAATATAGTGTACTAGATAAATGTGCACTGGATTTGCATTTTTTTGATGTTTTTTGAATATTTCATGATTATTTTGAATTCGGTCAAACCTAAATTTGACCAACATTTAAACAAGTTTGAAACACCAAAATGGAAAACTAAGCCTGGATCCTTCTTAGTCACACCAAAATGAAGGTTTGGTGAGGTTTTGGACAATTTCATGTTGCAAGTCCAAAACCACATCTCTTCACACATGAGAGTTCATAGTTTGAGATGTGTGATTTTCACACCATATTGAAGCATTTCCTGTTTAATATGTGTCTAGACCTTGTTTATCAGTTGGAGATGTTAGTACATGACAAAATAAGACCATGTGCACTGGATTTGCATTTTTTTTGATGTTTTTTGAATATTTCATGATTATTTCGAATTCGGTCAAACCTAAATTTGACCAACATTTAAACAAGTTTGAAACACCAAAATGGAAAAGTAAGCCTGGATCCTTCTTAGTCACACCAAAATGAAGGTTTGGTGAGGTTTTGGACAATTTCATGTTGCAAGTCCAAAACCACATCTCTTCACACATGAGAGTTCATAGTTTGAGATGTGTGATTTTCACACCATATTGAAGCATTTCCTGTTTAATATGTGTCTAGACCTTGTTTATCAGTTGGAGATGTTAGTACATGACAAAATAAGACCATGTGCACTGGATTTGCATTTTTTTGATGTTTTTTGAATATTTCATGATTATTTTGAATTCGGTCAAACCTAAATTTGACCAACATTTAAACAAGTTTGAAACACCAAAATGGAAAACTAAGCCTGGATCCTTCTTAGTCACACCAAAATGAAGGTTTGGTGAGGTTTTGGACAATTTCATGTTGCAAGTCCAAAACCACATCTCTTCACACATAAGAGTTCATAGTTTGAGATGTGTGATTTTCACACCATATTGAATCATTTCCTGTTTAATATGTGTCTAGACCTTGTTTATCAGTTGGAGATGTTAGTACATGACAAAATAAGACCATGTGCACTGGATTTGCATTTTTTTGATGTTTTTTGAATATTTCATGATTATTTTGAATTCGGTCAAACCTAAATTTGACCAACATTTAAACAAGTTTGAAACACCAAAATGGAAAACTAAGCCTGGATCCTTCTTAGTCACACCAAAATGAAGGTTTGGTGAGGTTTTGGACAATTTCATGTTGCAAATCCAAAACCACCTCTCTTCACACATGAGAGTTCATAGTTTGAGATGTGTGATTTTCACACCATATTGAAGCATTTCCTGTTTAATATGTGTCTAGACCTTGTTTATCAGTTGGAGATGTTAGTACATGACAAAATAAGACCATGTGCACTGGATTTGCATTTTTTTGATGTTTTTTGAATATTTCATGATTATTTTGAATTCGGTCAAACCTAAATTTGACCAACATTTAAACAAGTTTGAAACACCAAAATGGAAAAGTAAGCCTGGATCCTTCTTAGTCACACCAAAATGAAGGTTTGGTGAGGTTTTGGACAATTTCATGTTGCAAGTCCAAAACCACATCTCTTCACACATGAGAGTTCATAGTTTGAGATGTGTGATTTTCACACCATATTGAAGCATTTCCTGTTTAATATGTGTCTAGACCTTGTTTATCAGTTGGAGATGTTAGTACATGACAAAATAAGACCATGTGCACTGGATTTGCATTTTTTTTGATGTTTTTTGAATATTTCATGATTATTTTGAATTCGGTCAAACCTAAATTTGATCAACATTTAAACAAGTTTGAAACACCAAAATGGAAAAGTAAGCCTGGATCCTTCTTAGTCACACCAAAATGAAGGTTTGGTGAGGTTTTGGACAATTTCATGTTGCAAGTCCAAAACCACATCTCTTCACACATGAGAGTTCATAGTTTGAGATGTATGATTTTCACACCATATTGAAGCATTTCCTGTTTAATATGTGTCTAGACCTTGTTTATCAGTTGGAGATGTTAGTACATGACAAAATAAGACCATGTGCACTGGATTTGCATTTTTTTGATGTTTTTTGAATATTTCATGATTATTTTGAATTCGGTCAAACCTAAATTTGACCAACATTTAAACAAGTTTGAAACACCAAAATGGAAAAGTAAGCCTGGATCCTTCTTAGTCACACCAAAATGAAGATTTGGTGAGGTTTTGGACAATTTCATGTTGCGAGTCCAAAACCACATCTCTTCACACATGAGAGTTCATAGTTTGAGATGTGTGATTTTCACACCATATTGAAGCATTTCCTGTTTAATATGTGTCTAGACCTTGTTTATCAGTTGGAGATGTTAGTACATGACAAAATAAGACCATGTGCACTGGATTTGCATTTTTTGATGTTTTTTGAATATTTCATGATTATTTTGAATTCGGTCAAACCTAAATTTGACCAACATTTAAACAAGTTTGAAACACCAAAATGGAAAACTAAGCCTGGATCCTTCTTAGTCACACCAAAATGAAGGTTTGGTGAGGTTTTGGACAATTTCATGTTGCAAGTCCAAAACCACATCTCTTCACACATAAGAGTTCATAGTTTGAGATGTGTGATTTTCACACCATATTGAAGCATTTCCTGTTTAATATGTGTCTAGACCTTGTTTATCAGTTGGAGATGTTAGTACATGACAAAATAAGACCATGTGCACTGGATTTGCATTTTTTTGATGTTTTTTGAATATTTCATGATTATTTTGAATTCGGTCAAACCTGAATTTGACCAACATTTAAACAAGTTTGAAACACCAAAATGGAAAACTAAGCCTGGATCCTTCTTAGTCACACCAAAATGAAGGTTTGGTGATGTTTTGGACAATTTCATGTTGCAAATCCAAAAACCACCTCTCTTCACACATGAGAGTTCATAGTTTGAGATGTGTGATTTTCACACCATATTGAAGCATTTCCTGTTTAATATGTGTCTAGACCTTGTTTATCAGTTGGAGATGTTAGTACATGACAAAATAAGACCATGTGCACTGGATTTGCATTTTTTTGATGTTTTTTGAATATTTCATGATTATTTTGAATTCGGTCAAACCTAAATTTGACCAACATTTAAACAAGTTTGAAACACCAAAATGGAAAACTAAGCCTGGATCCTTCTTAGTCACACCAAAATGAAGGTTTGGTGAGGTTTTGGACAATTTCATGTTGCAAATCCAAAACCACCTCTCTTCACACATGAGAGTTCATAGTTTGAGATGTGTGATTTTCACACCATATTGAAGCATTTCCTGTTTAATATGTGTCTAGACCTTGTTTATCAGTTGGAGATGTTAGTACATGACAAAATAAGACCATGTGCACTGGATTTGCATTTTTTTGATGTTTTTTGAATATTTCATGATTATTTTGAATTCGGTCAAACCTAAATTTGACCAACATTTAAACAAGTTTGAAACACCAAAATGGAAAACTAAGCCTGGATCCTTCTTAGTCACACCAAAATGAAGGTTTGGTGAGGTTTTGGACAATTTCATGTTGCAAATCCAAAACCACCTCTCTTCACACATGAGAGTTCATAGTTTGAGATGTGTGATTTTCACACCGTATTGAAGCATTTCCTGTTTAATATGTGTCTAGACCTTGTTTATCAGTTGGAGATGTTAGTACATGACAAAATAAGACCATGTGCACTGGATTTGCATTTTTTTGATGTTTTTTGAATATTTCATGATTATTTTGAATTCGGTCAAACCTAAATTTGACCAACATTTAAACAAGTTTGAAACACCAAAATGGAAAACTAAGCCTGGATCCTTCTTAGTCACACCAAAATGAAGGTTTGGTGATGTTTTGGACAATTTCATGTTGCAAGTCCAAAACCACATCTCTTCACACATGAGAGTTCATAGTTTGAGATGTGTGATTTTCACACCATATTGAAGCATTTCCTGTTTAATATGTGTCTAGACCTTGTTTATCAGTTGGAGATGTTAGTACATGACAAAATAAGACCATGTGCACTGGATTTGCATTTTTTTGATGTTTTTTGAATATTTCATGATTATTTTGAATTCGGTCAAACCTAAATTTGACCAACATTTAAACAAGTTTGAAACACCAAAATGGAAAACTAAGCCTGGATCCTTCTTAGTCACACCAAAATGAAGGTTTGGTGATGTTTTGGACAATTTCATGTTGCAAATCCAAAACCACCTCTCTTCACACATGAGAGTTCATAGTTTGAGATGTGTGATTTTCACACCATATTGAAGCATTTCCTGTTTAATATGTGTCTAGACCTTGTTTATCAGTTGGAGATGTTAGTACATGACAAAATAAGACCATGTGCACTGGATTTGCATTTTTTTGATGTTTTTTGAATATTTCATGATTATTTTGAATTCGGTCAAACCTAAATTTGACCAACATTTAAACAAGTTTGAAACACCAAAATGGAAAACTAAGCCTGGATCCTTCTTAGTCACACCAAAATGAAGGTTTGGTGAGGTTTTGGACAATTTCATGTTGCAAATCCAAAACCACCTCTCTTCACACATGAGAGTTCATAGTTTGAGATGTGTGATTTTCACACCGTATTGAAGCATTTCCTGTTTAATATGTGTCTAGACCTTGTTTATCAGTTGGAGATGTTAGTACATGACAAAATAAGACCATGTGCACTGGATTTGCATTTTTTTGATGTTTTTTGAATATTTCATGATTATTTTGAATTCGGTCAAACCTAAATTTGACCAACATTTAAACAAGTTTGAAACACCAAAATGGAAAACTAAGCCTGGATCCTTCTTAGTCACACCAAAATGAAGGTTTGGTGAGGTTTTGGACAATTTCATGTTGCAAGTCCAAAACCACATCTCTTCACACATGAGAGTTCATAGTTTGAGATGTGTGATTTTCACACCATATTGAAGCATTTCCTGTTTAATATGTGTCTAGACCTTGTTTATCAGTTGGAGATGTTAGTACATGACAAAATAAGACCATGTGCACTGGATTTGCATTTTTTTGATGTTTTTTGAATATTTCATGATTATTTTGAATTCGGTCAAACCTAAATTTGACCAACATTTAAACAAGTTTGAAACACCAAAATGGAAAACTAAGCCTGGATCCTTCTTAGTCACACCAAAATGAAGGTTTGGTGATGTTTTGGACAATTTCATGTTGCAAATCCAAAACCACCTCTCTTCACACATGAGAGTTCATAGTTTGAGATGTGTGATTTTCACACCATATTGAAGCATTTCCTGTTTAATATGTGTCTAGACCTTGTTTATCAGTTGGAGATGTTAGTACATGACAAAATAAGACCATGTGCACTGGATTTGCATTTTTTTGATGTTTTTTGAATATTTCATGATTATTTTGAATTCGGTCAAACCTAAATTTGACCAACATTTAAACAAGTTTGAAACACCAAAATGGAAAACTAAGCCTGGATCCTTCTTAGTCACACCAAAATGAAGGTTTGGTGAGGTTTTGGACAATTTCATGTTGCAAGTCCAAAACCACCTCTCTTCACACATGAGAGTTCATAGTTTGAGATGTGTGATTTTCACACCATATTGAAGCATTTCCTGTTTAATATGTGTCTAGACCTTGTTTATCAGTTGGAGATGTTAGTACATGACAAAATAAGACCATGTGCACTGGATTTGCATTTTTTTGATGTTTTTTGAATATTTCATGATTATTTTGAATTCGGTCAAACCTAAATTTGACCAACATTTAAACAAGTTTGAAACACCAAAATGGAAAACTAAGCCTGGATCCTTCTTAGTCACACCAAAATGAAGGTTTGGTGAGGTTTTGGACAATTTCATGTTGCAAGTCCAAAACCACATCTCTTCACACATGAGAGTTCATAGTTTGAGATGTGTGATTTTCACACCATATTGAAGCATTTCCTGTTTAATATGTGTCTAGACCTTGTTTATCAGTTGGAGATGTTAGTACATGACAAAATAAGACCATGTGCACTGGATTTGCATTTTTTTGATGTTTTTTGAATATTTCATGATTATTTTGAATTCGGTCAAACCTAAATTTGACCAACATTTAAACAAGTTTGAAACACCAAAATGGAAAAGTAAGCCTGGATCCTTCTTAGTCACACCAAAATGAAGGTTTGGTGAGGTTTTGGACAATTTCATGTTGCAAGTCCAAAACCACATCTCTTCACACATGAGAGTTCATAGTTTGAGATGTGTGATTTTCACACCATATTGAAGCATTTCCTGTTTAATATGTGTCTAGACCTTGTTTATCAGTTGGAGATGTTAGTAATGAAAAAATAAGACCATGTGCACTGGATTTGCATTTTTTTGATGTTTTTTGAATATTTCATGATTATATTGAATTCGGTCAAACCTAAATTTGACCAACATTTAAACAAGTTTGAAACACCAAAATGGAAAACTAAGCCTGGATCCTTCTTAGTCACACCAAAATGAAGGTTTGGTGAGGTTTTGGACAATTTCATGTTGCAAATCCAAAACCACCTCTCTTCACACATGAGAGTTCATAGTTTGAGATGTGTGATTTTCACACCATATTGAATCATTTCCTGTTTAATATGTGTCTAGACCTTGTTTATCAGTTGGAGATGTTAGTACATGACAAAATAAGACCATGTGCACTGGATTTGCTTTTTTTTTGATGTTTTTTGAATATTTCATGATTATTTTGAATTCGGTCAAACCTAAATTTGACCAACATTTAAACAAGTTTGAAACACCAAAATGGAAAACTAAGCCTGGATCCTTCTTAGTCACACCAAAATAAAGGTTTGGTGAGGTTTTGGACAATTTCATGTTGCAAGTCCAAAACCACATCTCTTCACACATGAGAGTTCATAGTTTGAGATGTGTGATTTTCACACCATATTGAAGCATTTCCTGTTTAATATGTGTCTAGACCTTGTTTATCAGTTGGAGATGTTAGTACATGACAAAATAAGACCATGTGCACTGGATTTGCATTTTTTTGATGTTTTTTGAATATTTCATGATTATTTTGAATTCGGTCAAACCTAAATTTGACCAACATTTAAACAAGTTTGAAACACCAAAATGGAAAACTAAGCCTGGATCCTTCTTAGTCACACCAAAATGAAGGTTTGGTGAGGTTTTGGACAATTTCATGTTGTAAGTCCAAAACCACATCTCTTCAAGTGCCAAACTGCAAGTGCGGAAGTTTTTTTTTGTCTGTAGTGTTTTATTAATATCAAACACGGCCCAACCACGGCCTCGCCACGGCCCA
Organism: Puccinellia tenuiflora; assembly: GCA_012064385.1. Taxonomy (NCBI): domain Eukaryota; kingdom Viridiplantae; phylum Streptophyta; class Magnoliopsida; order Poales; family Poaceae; genus Puccinellia; species Puccinellia tenuiflora. The sequence continues at coordinate 151,348 of QRDG01000151.1, read as the reverse complement.
ACGCCACAGCCGACCGCCTCCCGTCCCCTTCTTATCCACGGAAATGTGTCGTGCCCTAGCTATTATCTACTGCCGCCGCCGCTCCGATTTGCTCGCCGCCGGCGACGAAATCCACATCCAGCTACAGATCCAGCCCCGCCGAGCGGCAATGTTCAAGTGTCTGGGTTCAAGCGCGGGCCGCGGTGGCCATTCCGGTGGCGGGAACCGCTCCGACGAGGAGCGGAAGGGGCGGAAGCGGCGGCCCCCCACTGACCCCGTTCGCGCTGGTCGGGTTGCTTCCGACGGTGGTCGGAAGCGCGGCGCGCGCAGGTTCACCAACAGGGGCTTGGCGCCGCCGCCTGCGTCATTCGGCCGCGAGGTGGAGGAGTACGGCCGGCGCATGGAGATGCCGGCGTCGGCTCGAGGCGGCAGCCGCTACAAGCATGTAAGCTCCTCCGGCGCGGGGAGCTCCTCCATCGCACGGGCACCGCTGCCGCCGCCCAAGAGGGAGGAGGAGGAGGAGGAGCACGCACCACGCGCCGGGCTCCTGCCCGGGGACTTTGCCGACGACGAGCACCTCGACTGGATCACCGCCGAGGTGATAGAGCGCAGCAAGCAGCAGTGGCAGGAGGAGGAGGCGGACCGTCAGATGAAGATGGAGCTCGAGGAACGCCGCTTCCAGGCCGCGATCCACGAATCCCTCCACCCCGTCATCGAGCTCAGCTCCGACTCAGACTTCGACTTCGACTCCGACTGAGCGGCGCGGGCCGCCGCCTCGTCGCCGCCGCACACCCCGGGGCTCCGGTGTGAGCCCAATTTTGGGCCGTAGCTAGGGGTAGGAGCAGCGGTATCCCATTTTTAGTTTATCTCTGTGTGGCTTTTGAGCCGATGAGCCAACGAACTTAACTAATCTGTGTGTAATGTAATTCAGTTTAAAATTTTAGTTTATCTACTATATGCGTCTGCTTGTTTATTTTATCTGCATTTATTTATGTTTTGCCTCGCCGGCGTTGCCGCGCTGCGTCGCCGTCGCCGGAGAAGAAGAAGAAGCAGAAGTAGAGAATGCGTGTGCAGGGGAAGAGTCGCCGGACAAGAAGAAGAAGCAGAAGCAGAGAATGCCCGCGCAGGGAAGAGATGTAACGGTCATCGCTGCTGACGTGGACAATTGTGGGTCCCACCCGGCTCCCCTTAATCCTAACTGACTGCGATTAAGAGCAATGTCGCACCAGAGCTATTTGTGCTCAAAGAGATGTCGCGTCTGAGCTATTCCAACCAACGACGTCGCTATGCATCCATTTGGTGGGAAAGACGTCGCATAGGAGCTATTGGCCCGTTCTAGTGTAGGAGTGGAGCTGAAGCTGATTTATTCGTCTGAGCGCCGCTCCCACCACCCCAACAACGCACTAAGACCTGTAAAACCAAACCCTAATTACAGAGAGGAGGAACGGGGTCCCCCCTCACTCCTGCCGCCCAAATAACCGCCAGCTCACATTGTTGTTTGAAGAACCAGAAGCGAATCAGCGCTCACGGGCACGGCGCGCACCGGCCCACTGGTTTGGTAGTATCTAGCTTGGCCGGCGTCGCTCCGTCGCTGTCGTACGTACGTCGACGGGGACATATATTTGTTTTTTCTTGAGGGATTTGGCAGATACATCGCTCGAATTGGTAACAACGCTCTTGCCCTTAGTGGCACTGCAGGGCCAAGTTGCAGCTGCTAGCTAGTGTCCGATCCCCGTGAAGTCCATGTCCATGTTATTCATTGATTGCTTCCTTTCCTTTCATTATTGCTACTAGCTAGCGTGCAAACCTTTCACGCACATATATAGGAGGCTAGCTAGTTAGGCATCGTCAATTGAAAGACACATAGATCCATATCCATGGCGGTGGGAGGCGTGTGGGTGTTCCGGAAGGACGGCGTGATGGAGCTGAGGCGGCCGGAGAGCTCGACGTCGTCGGCGAACAGAAGCAAGGCGCTGATGTACGTGCCGGCGAACGAAGCGATGCGGTCGCTGGAGGCGCTCGAGCGGCGGCCCCAGCCGCTCGGATGGGAGCGGTACTACGAGGACCTCGCCGTCGTGCAGCTGCACAGGCCGGACGGCGGCGTCGACCTCATCACCCTCCCGCGGGACTTTGCCACGCTGCGCTCCACCCACATGTACGACGTTGTATTCAAGAACCGAGACCACTTCAAGGTCGTCGACCTCGTCTAATCTACCTACTTATTCTCTAGGTTGTATTGATCTTGCCGGTTTCTACGACGAGTATTGGAAGAGTCTTTTCTGCAATGAACCTCGCGAATAATACATTGAGAAATAGCATGGATGATGATTATAATCGGGCTCCCCACCGGTAAGTTTCTAGCAGTGGCATCTTTTTTTTTGATAAAGGGATTTATTACTTAAAAGGATTAAGCATTACACCCGGCCTCTGCATAGCAAAGATGCACACAGCCGACAGTCACAAATAAAGAGCTAAAAACATAGGCTTCGTTACAAATCAAGAGATCATGCACTACGCCTATGATGGTGGCCCGATGCGAAGATCATTACGCCACCCATGTTGAGTAAAAATGTCCCTCGCCGTAGTCTCCAGTCGCGCAGAAACCTCCATAAAGAGGTCGCGAAACTCCACGCGTTGTAACATGGACCACAAACGGAACAAACTTGTGCACCGGTATATTACCTGTAAGAGAGAAACATTTTATCATTAAAAATCTTGTCATTCCTACAAAGGCAAAGCGACCAGACAACAGCTATCGCTCCCACCCTTATTATGGTTCTAAACTTATGATCAATTCCATGCAACCAGTTTCCGAAGATATTCGCAACTGATTTAGGAAGATACAAATTAGAAGTCATTTGGATAGTTGACCATATAGAACGCGCAATCTTACATTCGAAGAAAAGGTGCTTTATCGTCTCATCATGAAGACAAAAGGCACACTTCGTACTTCCTTTCCAATTACGCTTAACAAGGTTATCCTTTGTGAGAATAACACCACGACGAGCATACCATGAGAAAATTTTTATCTTTAATGGTATTTTCATCTTCCAAAGTTTCTCACACTTAACCATCGGCACGTCGCTTTGAATGAGTGCTCTATACATGGAATCCACAGAGAAACGACCGTTCTCATTCAGATTCCATCGAAAAATATCCGACCCCGCTGATAGCTGAATCATGGTTAATCGTTCTAAAAGAACTTCCCATGCTGCAAGTCTGGGCCCGGTTAAATCTCTCCTGAACGTCACATTTGGAGGAGAAGTCCGCATAGTCTCAGCTAGCGTCTCACTCTTATGACGAACAATATAGTATAGAGCTGGATATTGATCCTTTAAAGGGGCATTACCAAGCCATTGGTCCTCCCAGAATCTAATCTCCGACCCATCCCGAATAGCAAATTTACCAAAGCGGAAGAAAAATTTCTTCGTTGCCATGAGGCCGGCCCAAAAGTGCGAATCACCTGGCTTCCATACCACTTGTGACAATGCTTTTGAACCGACGTATTTGCGTCGCAGAAGTGTTTGCCAAGTCCCTTCTTCCGAGAGAAGCTTATAAAGCCATTTCCCTAGAAGCGCTGAATTCTTGACCTGTAGATCATGGATGCCAAGTCCACCTTGATCTTTAGGTCGGCAAACCACGTCCCACCGTGCCAATCTATATTTCTTTTTCTCGCTATCCCCTTGCCAAAAGAATCTTGAACGAAAATAATCTATTTTCTTCAATACTCCTTTCGGCAACTGGAAAAATGATATCATATACAGCACCATATTACTAAGTACTGAATTTATGAGTACCAATCTCCCTCCTAAGGATAGCAATTTGCCTCTCCAACTGGCCAATCTTGCTTCGAAGCGCTCCTCAACATGCTTCCATTCAGCATTAGTCAGTCTCCTATAATGAATAGGTATACCCAGATACCTAATCGGAAACTGACCTTGCTCACAGCCAAACAATTCAGCATATTGAATCGCAAAATCCTGGGCTTCGCCGAAACAAAACAATTCACTCTTATGGAAATTAATTTTTAATCCTGATAATTGCTCGAACGCTGAAAGTATCAACTTCATGTTCAAAGCTTTATCCAGGTCGTGTTCCATAAAAAGAATTGTGTCGTCCGCATATTGGAGAATAGATAAGCCACCATCGACCAAGTGTGGTACGACTCCTTCAATCTGTCCGTCCAATTTTGCCCGTTCAATCATGACCGCTAACATATCCGCTACTATGTTAAATAGTATCGGCGAAAGCGGATCACCTTGCCTTAGACCCTTCTTTGTTTGGAAGTAATGACCAGTAGCGTCATTCACTCGAATGGCCACACTACCTCCAGTAACAAAGTTGCGGATCCAGGTACACCATTCCTCCGAAAAACCTTTCATGCGCAAAGTCTGTTGGAGAAACTCCCAATTGACCTTGTCGTAGGCCTTTTCGAAGTCAATTTTAAAAATCACCCCATTCAATTTCTTTCGATGCATCTCATGAACCGTCTCATGTAATATGACTACACCATCGAGGATATTCCTCCCTTGCATAAACGCAGTTTGTGTAGGTCTGACGACATGATCCGCGACCGTGTTCAATCGAATGGTTGCCACTTTAGTGAAAATTTTGAAGCTGACATTAAGAAGACAGATAGGTCTATATTGCTGGATCCTTTCCGCATCCTTAATTTTTGGCAACAAAATTATTTCACCAAAGTTTAGGCGAAAAAGCTCAAGCTGCCCGTCATGCAAAGCATTAAACATAGCAAGCAGATCAGGTTTGATGATATCCCAAACGTTTTGATAAAACTCAGCTGGGAATCCATCTGGGCCTGGAGCCTTGTTATGTTCCATCTGAAAGACTGCTTTTCTCACCTCTTCTTCAGTAAAAGGTGCGGTAAGAAAAGCATTCTCATCATCCGAAACTTGAGGTATGTCATCTGTCCGAGATTCGTCAAGAGAAAGGTTGCCCTCCTCTGGCGCCCCGAATAAACCTTTGTAATATTTAGTTATATACCTCTTTAGCTCTTCTTGTCCTTCCACTAAGCCGTCCTCCTGATGAAGTGAATAAATAAGCTTCTTCCTATGCCTGCCGTTGGCTACATTATGGAAGTACCTTGTATTCGAATCACCTTGAAGAATGAACTTAGCCTTAGACCGTTGATACCATTTGATTTCCTCTTCGCGTAGCAGTTTCGCTAACGACGCATTCGATTGATTCTTGAGTTCAATCTCTTGCGTTGTTAGCGGCTGGTATTCCGCGATTTCTTCGAGTTCATCAATAATGGCGGCAAGGCGAGCTTTTTCTTTTTTAAGCAGACCGGTTGTATGGCGCGCCCAACCCCTAAGGTGTGTGCGTAAATTCCGCAGCTTATTGTTCCACCTTTGTATCGGAGATGCACCTCCAACCTGTTGACTCCAAATACGTTTGACCATCTCCGCAAACCCGTCACGGGTCAACCATCCCAATTCAAATTTGAATTGTGGTTTACCATTTGGTTTCGGAAGACCAGAGGTCAAAATTATCGGAGCATGATCCGATAGAGCCTCAATACGTTCTAGGGCGCGTACNGCGAGAGCGTAGTCGAAGTAGTCGTACACGCGGCACAATCACAGATGCGAAAAGTAAAAGGAGACACAGCAATATAGTCTGGACTGATCTTTATTAATCAACTAGCACACATGCCCGTGCGTTGCAACGGGTTAATTTTTATTAAATATGTTTTAGTATGTAAATAATGGATTGCAAGTTCGGATCTCGGCCTTCGATATTATTTCTAAGTTTTATTAGCCATTTTACTAATATCCTAAGAAAGCACCTTGCAAGAGAAAACCTTGTAAGAAATTCATTGTTGCTACCTACAAATTATCTATATTTCGACCATTGACGGAGTTAAAAATTTCTAGATTGGTAATATTTATAAATTCTATTGAAAGTATCATCTATACAATTCGTTTGAAGCACCATGGTTAATCTAAACCTTATCACCATATCGTACATTGGCCATGTTGTCCGAACAAAGTTCTGTGTCTGGGCGGAGGTGCATCCACAGAAGTACTAACATGAAGCACACAAATCTGTCATACATCATCAAATCCATGGCTTTACTCTACAGCAGGAGACGAAAGTCAAAGGTAGCACCCGCGGGCACCTCCTCCTCTCCGCCCTCCTCCGGTGCCACCAGAGTCATCGTGGTCGCATGTGTCACCCGTGCGGAGTCTGCGTGTTGGTTGCCGTCGTGGATTGAAGGGGTGTGCCGCCTGTGTTGCCCGCCCGAATTGTGCATGCACAGAGTAAATCCGCCTGTGTTGCCCGCCCGAATTGTGCATGCACATAGTAAATTGAATTTCGATATCCGAATTGACACGATGATCCATAAACAAATAAACCAGGCTCTACCATACAAACTTAGCTGCATAAAATGCCCAAACAGATATAATTAACCATCTAATTAGCTCCATTGTGCAGCTCCAACTTTAACCTGTGACTGAATGGTGCCATCGACATGTATATATATCTGCGACTGAATCGTGTCATGAACAACTATACCTGTTACTGAATCTGAAGCTCTAGCTACGTCTGCACTCTGTCAGGAAGCAGCCTCTAGCTATGTCTACACCGTGACAGGAAGTGCTTCCTGGAATCATGGGATGGGAGTACTATACCAGCAGCTCTTCTCTCATACAGTCGCTTCGTTTTGTATTAGCTTATGCGTCCGCTTCGAATTCCTCCTAATGAGATCAAAATCCAACGCCATCCGATCTAGCCAAAGCTTGTGACCGACGTCCAGAGCGCCACGTCATTGATATTGGGACGGTTGGTGCCTTGGTGGTGCCGGTGACCATGTCCGGCGCGCGCGGGTGGAGCCCGTCGATGAGCATGGGCAGCTTTTACGCGATGCGGCGCTCTCACTGCGCGTGTTCTCGCGATTTGGACGCCGTCTTCTTCTCTGCCTGCGCTAATCCTTGCTCTGGCTGACCATGGCGGATCGTAGAGAAGGATCTCCTTGCAAGGCTTGACGCCGAGGGGTGGCGCAGCGGCAGCTCTGCAGCTTCCTCCGAGTAGTATCGCCATGAACCCGTGATCCATCCAGCTTCTACCGATCTGGAGAGCGACTCAGTCGTATCGGCCGCCTAGGGTTTTTGGTGTAGGGCTACAAGATATAGAGAGGTCTCGGCGCGATGGAATATACTCCTGCTACGGCGCGCCGACTTGTAGATTGCAGTGCAGGGGTTGGGAACTTGGGATGTTTATTTATGAGAGAATATCAGGAGGAGTCCGTGCTGGGTTCGATCTCGTTTCCTATGGGCAGTTGTCTTCCAGAACAATCGAGGCGGACAGAGAGCCGATCCCCTGACGGGCCGAACCCAGGGATCGTATTTGTACATGAAGGCTTTGGTCCGGTTTTTATTACATTTAAAGATTATTGTCCAAACGTTTTTTAACTTACGGGTGGCGTTGGTGGGTAATTATTTACAACTTTAGGGGTAATTCGAATGACGGACCAAACCAAACCAAACCGCGGAAGCTTGATTGCTTTTATTATTAGGTAAAGATTGTGTCTCTCTCCATACAATACATGGGGTATATATAGGTGAGAGGGGTAGGTGGAGAGGACCAAACCCTAAAGGTAAAAACCCCACCCAAGAAAGGGTGGGCCCACACGAGTCCACGCGTGGGAGGTTTCCCAACAAAAACATTCAGTTTTCCAGACTCTGTCGACTGACAGTCCAATCTAGGCGGAAAGTTGTTTTGAAACCTGGGCACCAGTGATCCTGCTTTTTACAAAAATCGAAAATCGTATTTTTGTGTTTCAAAAAATTCAAGAAAAAAGAATGCAGATACATATACATATTTTCTACATACATACTAAATTTCGTTTAAAAATACATTATATTTTAGTCTACACAAAAATAACAAAATTCGGGACAAAATAGGGAATTTTCACTATACTTCATACAGCCACGAATTTGTTATTTTTCTGTAGGCCGAAATAAAAAGTATTTTCAACTGAAACTTTGCACAAATATATATACCATGTGTATGTATTCACGTTCAAAAAATTGGAATTTTTCAAACTCTTAAATAGCATTTTCAATTTTCTTAGAAAAACGGGATCACCGGTGCCCAGGTGCACCAAATCCCTTCTCCAATCTAGGTTTCTACTTTCTCCAAGGTCCTCTGTCCGTCTGTCGGCTGTCGGCTGTGGCTCCTCCCCGTCGGCCGCCGCCTCACCTAGGGCACCGGCCACGCCGTACCTGCCCTGACGGAACGCAGCTTGCCGCCTTGCTCGGAGCCACGAACGGCCGCGCGTCTGAACGGCGCGCGACGGTCCCTGAAAGCCCGGATCGCTGCTCACCGCCGGCCAGCGACGTCGCCAATCGCCAGTCGCTCGAGCTGTCGAATGGAGGCGGCGCTCTCGAACTCCGGAATTCCGGATCGACTGAGTATTGCCTTCCTGCGGCTATAGCCGGAATGGGCTTTTGCGTGATGGGCCCCCTGCCCAGATAATGAGAGGTGGGCTGGGCTTATTCTTGAATTACCTTAGCAAAGGTAATGGGTGTGCGCACGTACACGGTACATGTGTACACATCTAATTCTCAAAAAAAAAAAAAAATCTAATTCTCAAAAAAAGAAAAGAAAAAAACATGTGTAGAGTTCTGGACATCACGAGAACATTTCGGGACTGCACGGAAAACTTTAGTGATCTTCTGAAATACTTTCGAAACCCTTCTCTCTCATTATTCATTCCATCATAGCAGTAACATATGTCGCTAATCATTAAGCGTGCGACCCTACACATCCGGAACACACACTTTCCGGTCAGTAATTATCATCAAGATGTAGACACCCATGACGATTCCCACATATCATCGAAGATCATAAGCGAGTGAACCTTGTAGATTTGTACCACTATATGTCAATGGTATACCTTTTATAGTATATAACATGTATTATATTGTCAAACGCATGATCAACGATAGACTCGAAACTTCAGAGGACCTTATATGTTTGGAAGGTGGGAGTAATTATTTTTTTAGCAATTCTCCATCAGTGTCCTTCATAAACTATAATGGATCTACACAAACTCCGGCTGCATGAACGTGTATAGTGTCCGGATGCAACCGAGGCACTACTCCTTTAATTACAAGTTTCTTTTCTCAAGTTCACAATGGTTACTAGTCAACGACCACAAATTTGTCAATTCAGCCCCTGCCACAGTTGAACGTTCGAAATGAGAAGAACGACCGATGAGCTGCATGAACAAAATCAAACAACATTAGTACATACGAAACAGTCAAACAGACACACATAACATTGGTTACTAACATTTGTCAGCATATAGGTATGCTTGGATTGGCACTATTTTTTTGCGTGCCACCCGGTATTTAGCTGAACCTTAAGCTAAATACCAAGTAACATGCAAAAATTAAATTCAATCCAAGAGTGATAAGTATATTTACATTTTGGTGATTTTTCCGGTGGAACAATCTCGCTCATTTCAGACTTTGCAGGCGAAGCAGCCACAAGGCTTTCTACAGAACAAGCTGTAGAAAAAGTCAAATGTTCACGGTTAGTATAAACAAAATCATATACTCGTAGTGATTAATTCAGAAAATTTCATGGTACATAATTGGAGTTCTGTGTAGCAAATACAGAGTGAAGAATGTGTGATGGAAATTACCCCGCGAAGAGGAGGCATAACCGTGTTCCGTGTCATCGGAGCCAACATTGGAGGAGCAGCCCACCAACCTTGGCCGGATCGAACTGTCCGCGGTCCGACACCGGCGTCTCTCGTCGCCGTAGTCAGCTGGCGAGACCGGCACCGACGCCGGAGATGTGCACTCGATGACTGTAGCGCCATGTGTGCCTCTGGGTTTTTTCCCGAAGCTCAGGAACCTCTTCTTGAACCCCATCCCCGTCCCTCTGGGCGACGTCGTCCGCGCCGCTCCGGAGGCTCTTCTCCCCGCGCTGCCCGGCGTCGACACCCCCTGGACGCTCGTCCCGCCGGCCTCGCCTCGAATGTCCCGCTTCTTCTGCAGCAGCGCGGCTTCTTCTTCGAGCGGCCTCTCCATGGACTGGGCCCGGGAGCTGCAGGACGGCGTACTGTTGGGAGCGGAGCCTTTGCCTGACCTGCCGGTGCGAGAGAAAGAGGACAGGCCGTCCGCACTCTCTCCCTCCGGCGCCGTTTCTTCCACGCACGTGTTGTCGATGTCGGCGTCGGCCGCCGTGGTGGCCTGCTCTGCATCGCCCGTGCCATTCTGGACCTCGAGGTGTGGTTCAGCATCCGAGAAGGCCAATGCGTCAGAGAGCCTCATTGGTTTCTCGTCCTTCTTCTTGATGACGACGACGTAGCTCGGCTCGGTCTCCGAGTCGCTGGTGATCTCTCCGTTGCCGAGCTTCGCCTCGGCCTCAGGAGCCTGCACCGCGATTTCCTCGCCCTCGCGTCTCTCCACGGCGTTCTTCGCCTCAGCTTCACCGCCCTCTGCCGCTCTGTCCGCTATCTCGCTGCCGCATTCTGATTCCGGTGAGGCGGCTGGCGCGGTCCCGTCGCCGGTGGCGACATTGCCATTACCATTGGCACTCCCGACCAACGGCATTGGGGGAGAAGCCTTCGGAGGTTCATCATCACGTTCAGAAGCAACAGCTTGCTCGTTCGATCGGCTCTGCGACGTCAATGCAGCCACGGAGGCGTTCGGCAGCGCAACCGCCTCCACGCCGCCGGAGCCGCACCGCCGGTGCAAGCCGCCGCGCGGCGGCTTCGTGCCCGCCTGCCTGACTGAGACGTTCTCTTTGGCCGATCCCTTAGGCTTAGGCGCGGCGCCGTTTACTGCTCGCGCCCGGTGATGGCCGTGCATCCTGCTTGCGCCCGTCGTTGGCTCCGGTGGCAGCGGTTCCTGGGACAGCGCCCGCCGTAACCCGACGTCGGGGCGGCTGCTCTTGGTGAGGTTGGCAGACGAGAAGCTCCTCCTGGTGCGCGGGTGCTTTTTCCCGGAAACCCTGCTGCCCGGCGCGGCCACGTCGGAGCTCCTCCTTTTCTCGCCGTCCTCCTCGGCTTCCTGCTGACCATGTCACGAATTAAGCTCCAGTAAAATCTGCAATGCATACGTTCACGGTCTGTACAAACAGAATATTGACGCAAGTACACAACTTTGCTTACAGTGAGAAAACCTCTAATCCAGATAATACGAACTCGATTTAAAAATGGAAGTCAACCACGTGGCGTGTCATATGGGACGATCGATCGAGATAAACATATACTCCGTAGCTGGTTTCATATTTAAATTTGAGAAGAAGATTAATTCACGAACAGGCTGCTAAGGGTTGACCCAACGACGCCGACAGCATGGTTACATAGTTACATGACGAGCACGAATGTTGGGGCCGGCCTGGTGCTTCAACTTTCGGCAGCCGACACAAGATCGATCCTTTTTGACCTTTGTACATGCTCCTCCACTTCTTGAATGTATGCACACACATGCAATCTTTGTTGCTACTCTTTTAGGAGGTACAAATAATATCAGTGTGTGAGATTTAATAGCCAGACAGCTAGTGCAACCTTGTGTCTTGATCTGCCGACGAATCACATCTCACTGTGCACGAGCCACGAGGACATGTGAGGTGCAGTTTAATTTTTGGTCGGTCATGCACTAGTCCCGTTTAGTTTCATCTTCTCCGGCCTTGCGCATCGACACGTACGCATCACGAGTTCACGACACGAGGTGCCTAACATGGCTAAGAAAAAACTTCAAAACAAAATTTGAACTTGTAGATGAAAGATAAATTGAATCCTAAACTTTGAATTCCGGAAATTAGCACTCTGAATTTGTTAATCCCAGTCTATTTCAGACCCTACATCTGTTTGGCGCACTGGGAATACTACGATCCATGTCGGGCTAACAGTACTCTCACTGACGATTCGGGGCCACATATCATATCCATCCTCTTCCTAAATCTCTCTCGCATTCACGCACCCGAAACAAGCGACCTGACCTGGAGCATGCGCGCCCAGAGCAGGTTCAAGTCGCTGGTGTGATCGGGTCCCGCACGGTCTTTGCCCGACCTCCATCATGCGCCATCCACCTCGAGCTGCTCCCTCGAGCACTTCATGGATCCGAGATGTTGCGCCCCCTCCCCCGAGCAGGTCCCCAGAGCCTTAAAGCTCCCAGTCCACAACATCTTCCTCCATTCCATGGCGCGTTGTATACTTCTTGAACTGATGAGGTTGGTGGCGCAACAAGCAATGTAAGTGCAGGGCACGGCGCATGGGTGTCGAATTGGTGTTGCTCAAGCTCCTTCGATCAAACATCAACTAGAGCAAGCTAGCTTGCCAGGAGCACATCAATCAGGACGGTGGGTGCAAGAGCATGTAGTTAGCAGTTTGAGAGAAAAATCGGGGTGGAGAAGCAAGGTTGAAGATAGATATACAAGTGGGCCAGTGCTATCAGTGTGAGTGTGAGTAGCAATTAGATTTTTTTTCTGGCGTGGAAAACAGGTAGAAGGTCTAGAATGCATGGATCGGGATTGACAAGTTCAGAGTGTCAATTTTCGGGATTCAAAGTTCAGGGTCAATTTATCTTTCATATACAAGTTTAAGGTTTGTTTTGCACTTTTCCCATGACTAATATTTGGGACCTGACTTTTCTAACGGCTGAAAGGTGTTGCAAACTTGCAATGTACAAGAAAGGTACATGTTGGCATGTTGCCCTAGGCCAAACTGTCGCTAGAAATGTAGGGCGTCCATACTAGCTTGTCACGTCACGTCGGTCACCGATGAAACCGTTGCAACATGAAAGCTCGGCCAAACCGATCAACTAGTACTTCCATATAATGGCCGGAAAAGAACGTACGCCATGCATAAAACACAAGAAAACAAAGAAAACAGTACCAAGAAAACAAAGCTGCATGCCTCATGCATGCATTGCATTGCATTGCATTGCATTGATTTCATCCATTATTTCAGATGGAATGCATGCTATAGCTACGGTACAAGGCTACATACAAGCTACTCCCTATCTAGTCGTACTGTAAGAAACTACGGATGTTCATCCCCGGTAAGATCGAAGGTCCACGTGTAGGTTTGAAGAGGTCATATCTATCTAATCTAAGAAAGGAAAATGAACAGCGTACGCTACGTGTCGTGACAGCAACCACAGAGAGGAAACGGCTAACGGAGGAGAAGGTCGTCGACGACGACCGCTGTATCGGTAACGGAATTACCTACCTCTCCGGCGGCGCAACCGTCGTCGTCCTCGTCCGCCGCCGCGGTGTGGTCATGGCCGCCGCCGCGGAGCCGCGCCCAGAGCGCCATGACCTCGGCCTCCTTGCGCTCCATGCGCGCGCGCCACACCGTGCGCAGCCTCTCGTCCCGCCGCCGCGTGTACGCCTCGTACATCCTCCCCCTCACGTCGCCGACCGCGTCGCCGTCTCCCGCCTGCACTTCTTCCTCGACGTGGCCGTTGCTCATGCCATCACCGTCCACGCCAGCGTCGGCGTCGTCGTCGTCGTCCATGTAGCTGCTGCTTGTTCGGTCGGGGAACCGCTGCTTGTACCCGGCGAACTGGCGCTCCAGCTCCGCGGCCATCGCCCACAGGTCCACGGCGCCGTCGCCGTCGCCGTCGCGCGGCGCCATGGCGCCCAGGGTCGCCCGGCCTCCGCGGTCCTGTCACGCTCGCCGGACGACGAGGAGGCAGGGAAGGGTGTCTGTGTGTTCGGCTTCCGGATTTTGTCAGACTGGCTCGATCGATCGAAGGGGAATTAAGGATGCGCGGGGCGGCCGGCCGGGAGCACGTCGTGGACGCATGCACTCGCTCGATCGGTCGGTCGGTCGGTCGTTTCGCGCGCCGGGTGGGGTCAGGTGGTCGATCGGCATCCAAAGGCTTCCGCCATGGTGGGCCCAGGCAGGGCGTATTCGGTGGTGGATACGTACGTACCTGTACTCTTTTGAGACGAGTGTACAGGAGGCGACGAAGACAGTCTCATATACTTACAATTTCGCTGACCTGATTTGTCTGATTTTTTTTCCGAAACTTCCAACTGTTCGCGTTCGTGTGTACCCTCCAGTTGGATAGCAACACTTGCACTATACCTGTCTGCTGTACTATACCATGGAACTGTGGAAGCAATGTGTCAGACCAAAAGATCCGTTTGTTCTGCGTGCGCTCTGTCGTCCATCGATCAATCGATCATGCTTAAGAGCATGTCTAACAGGGCCCTTATTATTTCGGCCCGTATCGGTCCTGTGAGGGGCCCCGTATTCCGTTTTCGCGGGTACAAAACGCGTGCCAAATATCAGGACCCTTACACCCAACCCGTTGCCGACGGCTTCGTAGCTTGGGCCACATCCGGCTGGACCTCGACCACATCATCGTCAACCTCTTCATCGACATACTCCTCCTCGTAATCATCGGCATCGAACGGAGGAATGTCATCCTCCACATCGATCGCGGAGTCGTCGAGGACGTGAAGGAATTCCGATGTAGACGCAACATCGAACACCTTGTCGGCGCCGTCGACGGCATGAACGGGAGACGACGGAACGAAGGGAGAAGGGGCAACGGCCTTCGGCGGCGGTGGTGCGAGCCCGACACGGTTCACGGTCGGCTTCTTCGCCCTGGACGGCGGCTGTCCTCTCGGCCCCGCGGCTTTGGTCTTCGCGCGACCAGTCTTCCCCGTCGCAGCGGCCGGCGCGGCAGCGGCCGCAGACGCTTGATGGCTCCCGTGCTTCCTCTTCCCCGGCATGGTGGCGGACATCATGGCTTGTACCGCAGCCGCGGTCGGCTCGCCTTCCGCGACGGTGACGGGGACGTCCACCACCGTCGGCGCCGCCGGTACATCTTGAGCGGTCGGCGGGGCATGCGAGACGTCCATGACGGCGAGATCCGGCCGCGTGGTGGCCGGAAAGGGCAGGGGCGTGGAGATCGGGGCGGCGGCGGCGCGGGGGGCGGGAGTTGGGCGGGCTGATTTCTCCTTCGCGCGCAGCGGAGAGGAGGCGTGAGGGTCGCGTACGGGTTCGGCCGCCCAACCCTCACCCCTACGGGTTCGCGAGCCGACCCGGGCCGGACCTGGGAATTTTCCCTACGGGTCGGGGGTTTTGAGGGCCCTGATAATCGGCGCGGAACGGCCGAAACCCGTATTCTGGCGGTTATTATACGGGTTTCGGCCGAATAAGGGCCCTGTTAGACATGCTCTAAGGTTCCAACAGAATGAAAATCGCAAGCACCTCACAGCGACGGCAAAATTTCTTCTTGCTAGAAGGAACCAGATTTATTAACAAAGTTTACCACATGTACAGAGTATCCCCCCCCCCCCCCCCCCACACACACACACACAAATTTACATAGATTCGTGGAACACGAAATGACGACTACCATCATCACTACAGCGAGCCGCTTTATGACTTTGTTCATGACGTCCGGGAGGTCTTCCTACACGCACCTCTAAGGACCAGCGCCTACCGACACCAAGACTGCAACACATAGACAAAACAAGATCCACCACTTCAAGAGAGTAGAGCGAGCAGTGATTCACCGCCATCCTCAACTCCAGATCGCCGCCGACAAGGTGCCATGGAAATCTTATTCTTAGGGACAAAGACAGAACAGAGGAACGGCGGCCAGGATCTTATTCTCCTTGAAGGATCGGTGTTGTCGGTATGTTAGCGGAAATTAATGTGGACTCCAAATTAAGCCCAACGCGATTTTTCTCATGGAGCTGGTATATTTACCGGTTAGGTATCCGCCGTCCACGAGCATCGTGATTTGTGTCACGACCTTTTGTCATGTTTGACCAATTTTTGTTTAATATGACAAAAGAGTTGAAATTTAATGGAATCTTGATAAAATCTTTTAGGATTTTTTGAAGATCGCGTAATTTCAGTTATGTAAAATAAATGAAAATAGTCCATATATAAATGGAGTATACATGTTATGCTTCTGAAATAATTAAATACTACTCCCTTCGTCCCAAAAAGGATGTCATTTCTTTTTCTAAAGTTGAATGTATCTAGACACTATTTAGTGATTAGATACATTCAAATTTGGACAAAGAAATGACATTCTTTTTAAGACAGAGGTAGTACAAAATTTCAGCATGATTTCAATTCTTTTTTCGAATATATATCATATGGAATTGAGATTGGTCAATCTTGGCAAAATGACGCGGCCGGCACGAATCATGATGCGTACGGAAGGTAGACGACTGACCGCGGTAAAAATGAGTTCCGTGGGAAATGTGTTTTGGAAAGTAAGCCCCCGAGAACGAAAAACACAGCTCGGACACACAGTTATCAGACCGAACGAACGACGGTTTGCTTCTGTTCTTCTCTTCTCTGGCAGATTGACAGTCTCTGCGCTGCCTGCGCATCCATCCATCATTTACGCATGCACGAGCACCCGATGCATGCAGTCAGACTGCCGTTAGCGCCGGCATTTACGCCGCCAATCGCCGCGCAGTGCGTGTCCCCGGCGCCGGCGGCGGGCAGTCTTGGCCCCCGGCCGGCCGGGGTACGTGACCTCACCTACGTGCTCTCTGCATTGCCTGCACTCTCCGTACCCTGTACTGCATGCGTCGTCGTCTTTAATTAAGCTGCTGGCAGTGGCCACCAATGGCCGGTTCTCTTCTCTCTCATCACGGGAACGCAGTGGCCGGCGCGCTCGCGTGCGTGATTGGAATTGAAGCGGCGGGTGGATCGATCGAATGATCGAATGAATTGAGAACTTCATATTAATGGAGGCGGCTCACTCCTACTACTACTCCGTACGCACTACCTCGTCTCGGATTCCTCTCTGCGCATCTGATCTGATCTCCAGTAGCATTGTATTATAGCATGACTGACTGCGCTGCTCGCAGAAGCATCCTATATCCTAGATCTAGCTCGCGAGCTGTGGCGAAATCAACTCGAGGTAGGCCAGCATAGTGAAAGTGTTGACCCCGGCCGGAACACGAGGCAGAACATTTGCACGTCGGACAAGCTAGTTCTTTTAGGAATTGTCGGACAAGCTAAGCTAGGAGACAGCCAGCGCGGGCAGGGTGCGTCGGCCGGCCCCGGGCTCGAGCTTGGGCCATTCTCTTTCGGGGGAGTCACGGGCTGACGGCCGAGGACTTTCTGTTTCTCCGACGACAAACAGTGACTGCCGTCTGCCGGGGTCCTCTTCCTATTCCACAACACCTTTTTCCTGCACAAAACGCTCTTATTCCGTCTAGTGTCTATGCTTGTGTTCCCGTCATTCACGCCGACTTTGTTAGCCTTTCAACTGCATGCATGGGTCATAAATAGGCTTACAGGTTTTGACGTGATGCCGAACCTTTTGTATACTATTACAGTAGTTGGAGCCGATGATAGAACACTCACACGTGGCACGTTTGACAAAAGGTCCGAACCCACACATCGAGATAAGTAGAGTCGCTAGATCCGTCATTGCAGACGCCTTCGTGCGCTATGTTGCACGCTCCAAACCCAGCACTGATCGGGGATGACCAATTAATCACTAGAGTGTGCCCCCGGGAACCTCAATCTAGGTCCGAAACCCGCCAACCTTACGCTTCCTATAGACTGTGCCTCCGACAAGATTAGTCGTCATCCACAATTGGGAAACGCGAACCAAAAAGGTTCATTGTCGCCCCAAATTCGAGATCAGAAGGCGTCCACCATGTCACCACCGCTGCTATCGATCCAATACTGGTCGTCGTGTTTCCCCCGCAACCAAGCGGCACAACAACCAATGAGAACCTGTCCCCGACCGGGCAACCAAAGGCCGCCTATAACAAGTGCTGGTGAGAGCTGGTCTGGAGAGGAGGATCGCAGGGGCGGTAGTTCTTCAGATCAGCAGCGTCGTGGGTATGGCGAACATGGTTACCAGGCGAGGAGCTACACGGTCAGATCCCCACCGCCCCAACAATCAGGGCAGCGCAGCTGTTCCAGGGGCAGCCCGTAGGAGCGGTGAGGGGAGGGATGGAGTGGGTGGGGGATTAAGGTTCCGCTCTCGGTTTCCTAGAGGAGGCAGCGCGAGAGGGGATATTCCACTAAAAATGGGGGACAATTTTACTTCATACTATAGTACTAACTAAGACCAGCCATCAGATGTGAAGAAACAAATGACCCGTATTCATTTCTGGGTACCGTAAAAGTGCTCAGGGTGAGAATTGAAACGAGACAGAGAATAATGAAATTTTGTCCCACATAAGTAGGTATGTTTGAGAACAAGATTGTGGAGCTCTCTATGCGCCAGGCGCTGGGTAGAGGAGGAAGGCAACTGCATGGTCACGACGGGGAGAATGATGGTGGAAGTTGTCAGGATGAGGATGTGACCATGGTGTAGTCGAGACGGAAGTGCGTGATAGTGCATGGCGGCAGAATCTTCTATTGTGACATACACGATTTTATCTGGGATTAGACGAGATCAAGAAAAAAATACTAAACTATCCTTCAAAATAGGAGGTTTATTACCACACCATCACCGCATTCACTACGGAGTTGGTGGCAGCGGCGGTGTCTTCTACTGCTAGGAAATCTAGGCCTCAAAAGCATCAAAAGAAGCTGCTCGGTAGAGTCAAGACAAAAGAGGCTTGGGGAGTGGCCGGAGGTGCCTACGGTGGCTTCAACAACATCCTCATGAAAGCCAGATGTACAAAGATAAACATGCAGTGGGTCGTGCAATAACTAACAATGACCTGATAGTTGGTTGGCCGAGTTAGCATGGGGCCCCGGCCTTTTAAGATGCCCGGCCCAAGAATCATTCCATGACGTGCCTATCTCATGATGTATGTAATCATGATCATATTCCCGGAAAAAAGTTCGTTCGTTAGCCAAAGTGAAGCACGTACGCTGAAGGAATGTAGGTATCATAGTGGTCATTATTATACTCACAAAGAGGATGTGGAATCCCGATCCCTCTCATTCCCGAAAAGCTGGATGACCATCATCCGGAGCAGCATATCCACTAACCGCACAAGCTGTAGATCTAACGACATTATACATTTCACTCAAATGTTGGCTCGTGATATGTCTCCATTCACCAACTATATATTGCCTCTCCTTTGCATCACTTGCTTCACATGGCTATGACAGGTTGCTAGTGGATGTTTCAATTTTTAGGTAGTACAATATTGAATGCTTTAAGCTTTTCTCTCTTTATTATTTGTACCACCAAAAGTTACTACCAGAAAATCCAATTTTGCTAAGTATTACTCCGCATATCTCAACATACAGTAACCCTACTTTTAATGCCTTCAGTGTGAACTTCGAGAGGTTATGTTCATTTATATTTCTAGATGATAAAACTCACAGACCACATACAACATTTACGTCACCATCGGTGATAGCTGACAATGAAACAATATCATAGGCACGCTTGTGTCTGTCACCAAATGCAGAGAAGCATGCCCCATTCAATCTTAGGCGGTGTCAATACTCAATAATGTAGTTCAAACTCGGTGAGAGAGGGGGAAGAACCATGCTCCCAACAATAGGCCACTTACTAGTATTATTGGTTTGTGAAAGACAATAGGTTATGCACTGTTCAAGAGTTCACTTGGTGATACCCCAGATGTATGCTATGATTGAAAATGGATCAAGATCTCTTCCCTCAATGCCGTGCGTGAAATTTTGATTTCTTTACTTAATTATTCCAAAGTGGCTAGATTGAAATTATAAATTTTTTGTATCTACCATTATTCTTTTTAAATATGATAATATTCAATAAATATGGTGAGTTGCTAATAAGTATTCAAGTGTTATTTTCCCTACAGAGTCCTTAAACAAATTTCATACATGAAATTTGTAGATGATGAGTATGGGGATAATGAAACCAATTTTATACTGAAGTAGAATGGCTTGGCACATTCCTCGCTCTCTGAAATCATCCTCACGGTAGGCCCAGCTTTCTAAGGTGGTAAGAATTATCTGCTTGGCGGTGGTGCTTTTCATGTTGCCTCATGGGGGAAGTCAGGGCAGCAGCCCAAGAGACGATCATATGAGCTGCACATTGATGTAGTGGCGGAGTCTCTCAAAATGGAGGCGGGTAGGGGAGGGTCATCACATTTTCATACTGAGGACAGCGGCGATGCTTATAGGAACGAAAAACAACAAAAAAAAGCAAGAGGATGTATCAAAGCTAGATGCACGAGAATCATCTTCTTTGGTAGGTCCATTAATAAATATTGAAGAGCAAGAAAGAGAAGAAGAAAAACTAGGAGGGGCCACCAGCATGAGATTTTTTTGGTATTAAATTATACGCATGATTAGATGCACTGACCATTGAGATGACAGAATGAGGATCACATGTCGGTATTTTAGTTATCTACTACATAAGAGAATGCTTTTCTGAATCTTGGATGAATAATGGGTTTTGTGGTGAAGTTCTCTGTGGATGGCATAGCGGCCAGAGGGTAGGAAGCGGGGTGGAGCAGTGACCGCCGTATCATGCTCCATGACGATTTCTTGGCTGCGCGGCCCCTCAGGTAACACAAGAGGCCGGGGAAGATGGCGAATGGGACGAAGCGGGGAGGTCATCGGTGGTGTGGTGTCGGCATCGACGAGGCCGCGATGACGATGGAGGTCAGGGAAAAGGGCATGAGACTAAAATTCATGTCGCAAGAAAAGATAACATAGAGAAAACTTTATAACAGCAAAAGATTTTCCCTAATTTAAAAGAAATTGATCTCTATTTATACGGTGATTTCTATAATGCTTAGAATTAGGAAACCTAAAGGAATCTTCTAGAGTGGTTATTTTCTATATGGAAATATTTTTTTGATTTTTTTTTGATTTGGGTAATCTGCTGAAGTTGCTCATAGTACTCTATATTATAAAGGACATCACACTCTATAGATGAAGCATTATCTCGCATTTACCACAACATCTCTTTTATCGTAGGGTCACACAACTGCCTAATTTTCTCACCACTTTACCACTCAAGCGCATAGCCGGTAACTTCCCATGCAGCCCTATAGGGCAAACTTTATCTCCTCTTCGTTATCGGGTTGCTCACCTCTTCGTACTGAGAGTACTCAGTGTGAACCGACTGTGCACTCCTAGCGCCCCCAAACCTCATGTTCCGATGAACATCTTAAACAGACTCTGCAATTTCCAGAAAATATTGAAATAAACCAAAAATATAGGTAAGTGAACAAAGAGTATGTGGAACAAGTAGAAATCGAACTTGAGTTTGAAGTTCAGTTCTTATTCAGGCATAGGGTTGTTACAAGTTGTGATAGTTTCCTAGAAAGGGCTAGTAAATGAGTACACCACAACATCAAGAACATTTTTTTCAATGAATATCTCAAATGATATACTCCCTCCGTTTCAAATTATAAGATGTTTTAGCTATTGTGAGTTAGATTACATACGGATCAAAATGAGTGTAGAACAACCAAAGTTCGGTGATCAGAGCCCCCCAAGTTTTCGGGCCCCAGGCTGGTTCATGTTCCTGCTACTTTAAAACAGTCGAAGTTCGGTGATCATAGCCACAAGTTTGGTGGACAAAAAAAGCCACAAGTTTGGCAATCAAAAGCAACCACATATCAGCCATCGAATCGAAATGACGCACAAATCAAACTGCTGACTCGTCGTCCTCCACCTCCATCACGGTAGGCTCGGTCGATGTTGATGCAGGGCTTGGGGACGTGGACGCCGACGTTGTGGCGGACCCTAGGGTGGTGGATCCCGGCGTGGTGGCGGAACTCGGCGACGGTGTCATGGTAGAGCTTGTCGTTGGCGGTGGCGGCAGCGGAGTCGGCGTGGGTATCTCGTTCATAATGAGGTCACGCTGCCCCATGTACCACGCCTTTACTTTGTCGTCCATCGTCACCGGGTTGCCGCCATGAGGAATGCCACATCTGTGTTCCTCTTCTTGGCGGCGACAGTGGTCTTGAGGAGATCAATCTTGAGGTCCTGCTTCTTCAGCAGCTATGACCACCTCGCGTCGTACTTCTCCTCCTTCTGGACGACATGTGTCTTGTCATCGCACTTCTCCTTCCTCCGACTCCGCCGCATCCTTGGCCTTCTCCCTCTCATCCCTTCCCTTGCGATCGGCCGTAAGTGTCTCCCTACGCTCGACATCCGTCTTCCACTGGGCGTTGTTCAGGCCCCGCGGCCTCGCCTTCCCGCCCTCTTTTTTTGCGGCGGCGGCAGCGGGTCGTCGTTGGCCGATCGGGGGACGTTGAATTTCCTCGGCGCCATTGGAGGTGGTTCTGGACGCGCGCGGCGAAAATGGCGGGAGCTGCGGGCTATGGAGAAGAAGAAAAAGGAGGGAACCGAAAAAACAGCGGGAAACAGGTTTGTCGCGCCGACAGAGCTGACCCACTCGCCTTTTCAATTCCGCCGGCGCCCCCAGACGAAACCCGGTGCGATGGGTTCGGCCTGGGAACGCCGGATGACTTTTGGGCCAAAACCGGCGAAAAATGAGACCCGGGGGGGGGGGGGGGGGGGGGGGGGGGGGGGGGAGTGGGAGAAAAATGGCTTGCCGCGGAAATAAAGTGGTCTTGGGGGGCTCTCAGGGGGCGGCTGGAGTTGCTCTTAGGACAAGTTTCTGCCTCGTTCCACGGTATAGTCTAACCTGCATGGTGATGGCATGTGCATAGAGTGATACTCAACAAACACACTGATGACTGTATCTCTCCGACCCGTTATATCACATTTATCAGAGTAATTTTGCAGGACATATCCATATATTTACCTTGATATTTGGAATTGTCATGTTCGACAATACATATATCTGTGAAGAACCTTGGTAGCTGAACCGTAAAATGTATCTAGAATCTCAAACACTCATGTTGTATATTAGAGAGATAATGAGAGACAGAGAGCAAAACACGACGTGGGAGAATTAATCATCTTCTATGGGCTATGGCGGATGTGTCATCGCGTCAACGGAGAAGAAAGGGGAAAAAAGGATGACATACACACGCTGGAATTACCCATTCTGATATTAAAATTGATTGCATTACATGATGGGACAATATGGGACTACTGTCTGAATTAACGTCCGCTTGTTAGGATTGTCTTCGTTTATAATATGGAAATGTTTTTTTTTCCTATTTTGGAGGGAACACACAATTTTGTGGCATTTTTCTATTTTTTAAGAAAACAATATCGTGGAATATTCATATTGTAGAACCTAATTAAGCATTGTCCTCACTTTATCACATTTTCACATAATTTTTTTAATCTTTAGACGTAGCCTTACCACATAATTACTAGAGTATCATCTCTTTGACTAGAATGGAGCGTAAATAGTATTGTTACTATTTTATCATACTCCAATATATGCATATGCACGTGCTTGAACAATGAACACGAAAAAGTTTCTTTGGCTCCCAAGCTTCAGTAATCGTGCTCATTTTAATTATTATTTTTACAAGTTTCAACAACTATTGAAAAAAAAATCCGGATGTAGGCATTGTTGTATGTTTCAGAACATGATGGTTGGGCTCTCTATGCGCCAGGCGCTGGGTACGTGAGGGAAGGCCACGTCATGGTCACGAGGGGAATAACGATACGGAAGCAATCGGGATGAGGACACGACAATGGATGTTGGTGGCAGCAACGACTCAATTGGAGGTTGCAACTTGACCGATTTTATCTAGGATTAGATGATATACAGAGAGAAAAGTATAAAATTACCCTTCAAAATAGGGGATTTATTACCACATTCGCTAGCACGTTGGTGGTATTAGTGGTTGCTTCTATCAATAGGGAATCTAGGCCTCGGAAGCATCGGGAGAAGTGGAGTCATTTGGTCACACGAAAAGCTGGTAGAGTCAGGGGGAAGAGGCTTGGGGGTGGCTGGAGGCGCCTGTACTGCGGTGGCTTAAACAACATCTCGGGAAAGAAAAACCACATAACCACGTCGTGGGTCGTCCATCAACTAACAACGACTTGATGATAATTGGCTGGCTGTGTTAGCATCGGGACCCGTCCGATGATTCTTGGATGTAGCCTATCTCATCAGGAACATAATCAGCCATGTTGCAAAGAGGAATCAAGATCATATTCCTGGAAACAAGTTTTTTCGTTAGCCAAAGTGTATCACGTACGCTGAACGAACCTGGGCATCGTAATGGTCATTACTCATTATACTCACAAAGCGGATGTGGAATCCCGATCCCTCTTATTCCCAAAAAGCTGGATGACCATCATCTGGAGCAGCCTATCCACACTAACCGCACAAGCTGCAGATCTAACGACATTATACATTTCACTCAATGGTTGGCCGTATATATATGTCTCCATTCACCAAATATATGTTTCCTCTTCTTTGCATCACTTCCTTCACATGGCTATGACAGGTTGCTAGTTGATCTTCCAATTTGTAGGCAGTATAATACAATATTGAACGCTTTAAGCTCTGTTTATTGTTTGTACCACCAATAGTTTTTACAGGAAAAGCAGATTTTGATGAGTATTACTCCGCCTGTCCCCCCATACAACAACCCAACCCTATTTTTAATGCCTTCAGTGTTAATTTCCAGAGATTTTGTTCATTTGATTTCTAGATGATAAAACTCACAGCCCACACACAACATTTATATCGCCATATCCGTGACAGCAACAAACAATCAAAAAATGTCAGAGACACCCTCATGTGTCAGTCACTAAATGCAGAGAAACACACCCTATTCAATCTTAGGCGGTGTCAATACTTGATAATGTAGTTCAAACTTGGTGAGACAGGGGTAAAGACCATACTCCCAACAATAGGCTACGTACTCTTATTATTGGTTTGAGAAAGACACTAATTGATACACCGTTCAAGAGTTCAACTAGTGATACCCAGATATATGCAACCATTTGAAACCGAATCAATAACTTCTCGTTTAATGTTGTGCGGGAAATTTAGAAAGTCTCTTTCACTTAATTTGAACACTTACCAGTCTAAGATCTCTCTTATCGTTTGGTCACACAACTGCCTAATTCACGCACCTACTTTTCCATTCAAGCGCATAACAGTGGTTACTTCCCGGAAATCCATTTCGGGTACGTAGTGGGTGCAGATGCGCCCACTACCCAATAAACAAATTTCTAAATGTTAAAAAATTCAAAATAATTTTTTTGCATATACTTAAAGACATTTTGTGCTAGCACAAAAAATTTCGTGGTGAAAAAGACATTTTTTGTGAACTGTGCAAAAAAGACAAATTCGGACAATACAAAATGACTTTGTACGGGACATGTTTTTGTCTTTTTTGCACAGATCACGAAAAATGTCTTTTCATCACGAAACTTTTTGTGCTAACACAAAATTTCCTGATTTATATCCGAATTTTTTTAATAATTTTTTGACATTTTGAAAAGTTTTTAATTTTTTTTACACAACGGGTATAGATGCACCCGTGACCCGAAATGCCGCCTCCCTACTTCCCATGCAACTCTCTATGGGGCTAAAACTTTATCTCCTGGTAGTTATCTGGTTGCTGACCTCTTCTGACTATGGATCATACTTCTGACTGAGAGTAGCTATCCGGTGGGAACTGTCTACGCACACCTAGCTAGTGCCTCCTAGCTTCACAGTCTTAAGCAGATCTTGCGATTTCAGAAAATAAACAATAAACCGAACATATAGAAAAAGGAACAGAGAGCGTGCAACAAGTCTATTTCGAACTTGTGTGGTATTCTTATAAAGGGCTAGAAATGAGTCACACCACAACATGATGAAAGAACAAAGTAAGCAATGAACTGAAGTTTAGTTCAAACACAAATACATGGGGTCACGCCACAAATCCGCAGCAGAGCTACGAGCGTGTCTACTTCTAGAGGTGTTTGTGCACGAGAAGGAATTGCAACAATTTCCAGAGTTTCAATCCGCAACCAAATAACGAAAAATTGTAAAATCTAGAGATCACGCAGCCAAGCTAGTTTCAAACCGCGGATGCACCGAGTGTCACAGTCCTTTGGGCTCACCTGTCCTCGCCTGAGACCCAAAACTACTCAGAGGAAATCTCTCATTCACCAACAAACGGCTGGCCCCAACAGGCTGACTTGCACGAGACCGCTCTTCCGTGCATCGTAGATTTCTTGGAAGCAACAACTATCACTACTATCAGCTACTTCTATCCATTTTGAAAGCCTTGTAGCCCGTGATGGAAATACGTATTGGGTATGCTCTTTTTTTTTTGCGAAAGAAGGATACAGTACATCAGCCAAGACTCTTACAGAGAAGCCCAGAAAACAAAAAAATTACAACGAGGTCCCTCCGAGCTCTGACTTCGTCTCCACCGAGCAAGACGCCACGCCGGCGAAACCTGCCGCAGCACCTCCATGACCTTGGACTGGGAGGCTCCCCATCACGGACAGGAAGTCGAACGCTCCTCGGTGCCAGAGCACCTCCACCCTGCACGACGGACGACGTCGTCACCTTGGCCTTCAGCACCGCAACCTTCAAAGTGTCAATCGCCAGATCCACCATCCCTTGGACTCCGGCGAAGGGGAAACCCTCCCGAGCACTCCAGAGAGCCGCAGACGAGGGCGAGACAGCAGATCCGTGGCGAAGCTCACACGGAGCCGCACCGACGGAGGGGAAGACCGCCATCAACAAAAACCACTCCGGCACCACCTCTTCCACCGCGGCGCCGCCGGCTGGAAACACCACCACGCACACCTAATCTACATAGACGCCGGGATCCGAGGATTCCCTGCCCTCCCGCCGCCGAAGCAGCCGCCGGAGGGCGAGGGATCCGGCGAATCGCCGGCGAAGAGCCGATGCGCACGAGGTCGCCCAAGAAATCGCCCTTTCACTGTAGATGGGGAAAGGGGAGTCGGTCCAACTCAACGCCATGGGGGATATATTGGGTATGCTCTACTCCTGAAATCATTTCATATGCCTGCCAACCCTAATGCCAACTAGGACTAAGACTAATAATAATTCTCGATCTGAAAACTTGAAACGAAGTGGGCATTAAGAGTTCATAGATTTGACACACTTGTACTAGCGTGAAGTTTAGCCTCGATCCATTACTCCTTGGACACTCAAAGAGCATGGACATCCTATTTATTTCCACTTTCTACACTGCGTGTGAGCCTAGATGATGTTTCCGTCAGAAGGTTGTAGTAATGTACTCGCTACGATCCATAAAAAGTGTCATCCACTTAGTATAAAGTTTGTACTAACTTAGTATAAAGGAGTACTAGTTTATGGGCCCAGTGCACTCATTGCGTTCAGATGCAGGAAGTAATAAAACTGCTTAAAAATATGTCATAGAGTGTCGAATTCAT
Organism: Puccinellia tenuiflora; assembly: GCA_012064385.1. Classification (NCBI taxonomy): domain Eukaryota; kingdom Viridiplantae; phylum Streptophyta; class Magnoliopsida; order Poales; family Poaceae; genus Puccinellia; species Puccinellia tenuiflora. The sequence continues at coordinate 124,173 of QRDG01000151.1, read as the reverse complement.
GCTAACTAGATTTTCCATGAGATAATATGGCTAATGTATTTCGTAAAGAAAACGATGAAGAAAGCGTAGACATACGGCCGTCAACCGACGTCAACCTCCATTGATTAGGCCTATACATATATACTAGTTGAATTTCGGTGCGGCGGCACGCCGCACCCTTGGTGGGAATTTTTGTTCAATTTGATAAAAGTCAGAATAATCATTTTTTTCTGAAAGGAATAATGATAAATTGGTAACTATTTTTTGTGTTCCATATATTGATCGAACTCTTGAAGATTATAGCAAAACCAATTTCAATAAAACTTTATGAGGAATCAATAGCCACACTTGGCATGGAAAAAGAAAGCCTAAGCATCAATCTATAAAATGTAATCAATCAGCTTGTTCGATTTTTAAACTGCAAGAAAATGAGATAAAAAATACATCTTATGATGGACTGGTTAAAACTGCTATCTTTTATGTCGTTGTCACCACTATTCTGCTGTTAAACAACAACACTATTGTGCTGCTAAACATATGTGTTCTTATGTACTGTGACATCCAAAAAATAGTATGGTCTATATCTGAACAAAATGAGGCGACTTGTCGATGATAATACAAAGATTTCCTTTTCTTTAAAAGAAAATATCTTATTTTTTCATGCACTGCCTAGGTACCTGCTCGGTGTTTTGGCGTTATATGGGGCAGCGATGGAAGGTTTAGCGGTTGACAGTAGTTTAACATTGGTTGATGCTAGAATTTGTACTTTGTTTTCAACTTTTCCGATCACGTTGCAAGGACAGTATTTTAGAGAATAGAAGAATGAAAAAAGTGCTTGAATGGAAAATTAATGTTATCCAAGTGATGTATTGGACAGGAAAAATACATATATTTATGTATTGTTTGAGCATTTAATAAATTTGCCTTCATATATTTGGAGGAACTGTATTTGTGTGATGTTGGTAAGTTAGTTAAATTGGAGTTTTAAAAACATCTTTGTTTATTTGTCATAAATAGGTAGCATGTTTTTTAGTAGTTTCAAATGTTCGAACATGTTTGTATTTCAGCGGCAATATTATATTGTAGTTTAAAAAAATGTAATTTAACTATGTCCAAATGTTGTCAAAGTTTAAATAATATGTAAAAAATTTAGTGGATATGAATTGTATTCTCTGTAATTATTCATGTAATCAAGCATTTGTGAATTTTTTATTCTTTAGCATACGCCGCATCCGCTGTATTTTAAAATGACCTAATCTGTCGAGATTTATCGTCTATTTTATCGAAAATTTCACTAAATTGCTTCTTTAAATTTTGACTAATTGGGAAATGTTAAAATTCGTTGGAATTTGTCGTCTACTTTTTCTAAAATTTTCACTAATTTGGAAGTGTTCATTTTTTTATTTTCTACCATAAGTAGGTTGCATAGTTTATGTACTTTAGAAATCTTGAATTTTGTTGGAAATTGGTTGTCGATTTTTATCCAAATTTCCAACAATTTAGAATATCTTTTTTTATTTAAGTCCACACAATTGTCTACATTGTTGGAGTGAGTGCATTCTTATTTTTCAATTTATTAGCTGAAATAAACTGTTTACATATGTTTGTGACTTGTCGTAATGAAGTAGCATTTTTTTTGTGTGATTTTTTTTAATTGTTGCTTATATTGTTCTAACGTGAATTTTTTTTTGAATTTGTAACATTTCTCTTTTTTTTTTTTTGCAATTTGGATAAATTAGGTGTGCATTTTGGATAAATTAGGGTGTGTTGATATTAGGACATTTATTATTTTTCTAGATACTCTTTAGGGAATTTGGATTGGCATTTGGAAATTTTATTTTTTTAAGTTTGAGTTGCGATGATATGCCATAATTAGTTGCGATGATATGCGATGAAATGTTTAACTCGAGTCTAAAATATTTGTTTATTATTATTTTGGAAACTAATTCTATAATGAGTGGAAAATCCTACGTTTAGTCAACTGAATTTTACTTTTTTTTTGAGCATTTTGTATGTAGTCTAGTGAATGTCCAAATATTTATTGAACTAAATAATCAAATATGTTGTCCAAATATTTATCGAACTAAAAAATCAAATATGTTTGTTTGTTGACATGAAAATTTAATTTTTATTTAGGGAAAATTTATTTCAAATATTTCCAAATATTTGAAAGTATCGAAATTAAGAAGGAGAAGTTTATATTTACGATTTATTTAGATTTCAAAGTTGTTGAAAGTTGCTTGTATGTGAATCTGGAAGGGATTGAAAATTTTAGAAATGTAAGTTGGTTTGAATTGATTTTTAGGTATATTTTAGAAGTTCCAAAAGTGTTTGGAAAAAATGGATTTGGATTATTGCATAAACAGTACTTCCTTTTTTATCCTTTTTTTCTATTTGAACAAAACCTAGAATTTTTCATATTTCTTTTATCCTCTGTAGATCATAAAAAAATATTCATTGAAATTAAATATGAATAGACCTTATATTCCATTCCATCGTTCAGTAGGCCCTATTCGGGACGTTGTGTTTTGAAATGTTAAAATTCGTCGTAATTTGTCGTCCGAAGTAACTTCAATTTTTTAAGCGAATTTAAATGATGAAGTGTGTTTGTAGTTTTGACATTGTAAAAATGTCTCCATTGTCATTTGTTTAAGGATTTGGAATATTGCATAAACCGTACTTCCTTTTTGATCATTTTTTTCTTAAACAGAACTCGAAATTTTCCATATTTCTTTTATCTTTTGTAGATCATAAAAAAAATATTCGTTGAAATTAAATATAAACATGCCTTATATTCCATCATTTAGCAGGCCTCATCCGGGACGCTGTGTCTTGAAATGTTGGAATTCGTTGTAATTTGTCGTTCGAAGTAACTTCATTTTTTATGCGAATTTAAATGGTGAAGTATGTTTGTAATCTAATATAGATTTCTAATTAATCTACTTAATCGGAAGAAATACGTTATATAAGTATTTTATAAATTCAAATCCTTTTTTAGAAGGAATGCATTTAAGTTTTGTCGAAATGATCGGTAAGTTGTGTTGTTGAAAAATGATTGTATACTGGAAGGGATTGAAAATTTTAGAAATGTAAGTTGGTTTGAATTGATTTGTAGGTATATTTTAACAGTTCCAAAAGCGTTGAAAAAATTGGATTTGGAATATTGCATAAACAGTACTTCTTTTTTTATCCTTTTTTTTTGTTTGAACGAAACCCGGAATTTTTCATATTTCTTTTATCTTGTGTAGAACATAAAAAAATTCATTGAAATTAAATATGAACATACCTTATATTCCATCGTTCAGTAGCCCCATTCGGGACGTTGTGTTTTGAAATGTTAAAATTCGTCTTCATTTGTCGTCTGAAGTAACTTCATTTTTTAAGCGAATTTAAATGATGAAGTGTGTTTGTAGTTTTGACATTGTAAAAAATGTCTCCACTGTCATTTGTTTAAGTATTTGGAATATTGCATAAACAGTACTTCCTTTTGATATATTGCATAAACAATACTTCCTTTTTTATCATTTTTTTTCTTAAACTAAACTCGAAATTTTCCATATTTCCTTTATCTTTCGTAGATCATAAAAAAATATTCGTTGAAATTAAATATAAACAGGCCTTATATTTCATCATTTAGTAGGCCCCATCTAGGACGCTGTGGTCTGAAATGTTAGAATTCGTCGTAATTTGTCGTCCGAAGTAACTTCATTTTTTTCTGCGAAATTAAATGGTGAAGTATGTTTGTAGTCTGGTATAGATCTTTAATTAATCTACTTAATCAGAAGAAATACGTTATATAAGTATTTTGTAAATTCAAATCCCTTTTTTTAGAAGGAATGCATTTAAGTTTTGTCGAAAATATTCGTTGAAATTAAATATAAACATGCCTTATTGATTTGTAGGTATATTTTAAAAGTTCCAAAAGCGTTGAAAAAAATTGGATTTGGAATATTGCATAAACAGTACTTCCTTTTTTATCCTTTTTTTTTGTTTGAGCGAAACCCAGAATTTTTTATATTTCTTTTATCTTGTGTAGAACATTAAAAAATTCATTGAAATTAAATATGAACAGACCTTATATTCCATCGTTCAGTCGGCCTCATCCGGGACGTTGTGTCTTGAAATGCTGGAATTCGTCGTAATTTGTCGTCCAAAGTAACTTCATTTTTTTAAGCGAATTTAAATGATGAAGTGTGTTTGTAGTTTTGACATTGTAAAAAATGTCTCCATTGTCATTTGTTTAAGGATTTGGAATATTGCATAAACAGTACTTCCTTTTTGATCATTTTTTTTGCTTAAACTAAACTCGTAATTTTCCATATTTCCTTTATCTTTCGTAGATCATAAAAAAATATTTGTTGAAATTAAATATAAACAGGCCTTATATTTCATCATTTAGTAGGCCCCATCTGGGACGCTGTGGTTTGAAATGTTAGAATTCGTCGTAATTTGTCGTCCGAAGTAACTTCATTTTTTTTCTGCGAAATTAAATGGTGAAGTATGTTTGTAGTCTGATATAGATCTTTAATTAATCTACTTAATCAGAAGAAATAGGTTATATAAGTATTTTGTAAATTCAAATCCCTTTTTTAGAAGGAATGCATTTAAGTTTTGTCGAAAATATTCGTTGAAATTAAATATAAACAGGCCTGATATTCCATCATTTAGTAGGCCTCATCCGGGACGCTGTGTGTTGAAATGTTGGAATTCGTTGTAATTTGTCGTTCGAAGTAACTTCATTTTTTATGCGAATTTAAATGGTGAAGTATGTTTGTAATCTGATATAGATTTCTAATTAATCTACTTAATCAGAAGAAATACGTTATATAAGTATTTTATAAATTCAAATCCTTTTTTTAGAAGGAATGCATTTAAGTTTTGTCGAAATGATTGGTAAGTTGTGGTGTTGAAAAATGATTGTATACTGGAAGGGATTGAAAATTTTTGAAATGTAAGTTGGTTTGAATTGATTTGTAGGTATATTTTAAAAGTTCCAAAAGCGTTGAAAAAAATTGGATTTGGAATATTGCATAAACAGTACTTCCTTTTTTATCCTTTTTTTTGTTTGAACGAAACCCAGAATTTTTCATATTTCTTTTATCTTGTGTAGAAAATAAAAAAAATTCATTGAAATTAAATATGAACATACCTTATATTCCATCGTTCAGTAGGCCCCATTCGGGACGTTGTGTTTTGAAGTGTTAAAATTCGTCGTAATTTGTCGTCCGAAGTAACTTCATTTTTTTTAAGCGAATTTAAATGATGAAGTGTGTTTGTAGTTTTGACATTGTAAAAAATGTCTCCATTGTCATTTGTTTAAGGATTTGGAATATTGCATAAACAGTACTTCCTTTTTGATCATTTTTTTTCTTAAACAGAACTCGAAATTTTCCATATTTCTTTTATCTTTTGTAGATCATAAAAAATATTCGTTGAAATTAAATATAAACAGGCCTTATATTCCATCATTTAGCAGGCCTCATCCGGGATGCTGTGTCTTGAAATGTTGGAATTCGTTGTAATTTGTCGTTCGAAGTAACTTCATTTTTTATGCGAATTTAAATGGTGAAGTATGTTTGTAATCTGATATAGATTTCTAATTAATCTACTTAATCGGAAGAAATACGTTATATAAGTATTTTATAAGAGCTCTTTTACAGTGCTTGTGAAACTACCGCAGGTAGTTTTCGGTAGTTCCCATGGCATATTATTTCAGCCGTTTGATTCCTATCTAGCCCTGGTAAATTATTCTAGCCGTCCAATCATTAAGCTGAATATTAAAATTAATCAGTAGGGGGTATTGTGGTCCTTTGTCCACGAACTATTGCTCCTGCTACGCCCGTCCATCCGCTGGCTGCGGCGCCGCCGCCGTCCTCCTTCAAGCGGCCCCCGACGCCGTTCCCACAGGCTCGAGATCGTGAGGAGCTCCTGCACGCGGTCAACGACCTCGGCCACGCCGAGGTACACCACCCTCGCGGCAATCCATCTTGTCCCACACTCGGCCAGTCTCCATCCCCACCACCTGCGGCTCCCGATTCCTCGACCAGCTGACTGCGCCGCCGTCGCCCAGTTTGGTACACCGTCTACTGCTGATGCTGTTCTCAAGCCAACTCTAGGAACCAAGAGAAGTTTGCTATATTGGCTTGGTGGAGCTGAAGCAGTGAAGCATCTACTGACTACTGCTGGTGGAGCTGAAACGTTTACTGCTCGTGCTGTTCCGAAGCCAACTTCAGGTTGAGCTTCATTTGCTTGTAATCTGGACCCTTTATGGTGTGTGTGTATTGCTCAACCTGGAGCTGAACTTGTGTGTGTTTGTGCAAGACAATTTGCTCAAGTAATCCGAAGTTTCAAGACTAATTTGGTTGATGTACTATTTCGGCTTGCAATCTGGAGTTTTTACACTACTTTGGTTTCATCTACTTATGAAAAAAATTATCACCTATAATCTGTTGCAAATTACCTGTATTTCAGCTAAGGTCATGTCAAAACTTTTGACACAGTTCATTGATCAGTACAAGCTTCAGGTCCATTTGCATTTTCGAGTCCAAGCTTCAGGTCCATTAGTACAAGCTTATGTCAAACAATCACAGATTAGTACACGCTTTGCTCAAACACAAACACACTTCATTTCAAGATGAGTTCATAATCAGTACAAGCTTTGTGATGAACACAAGCTCTAGCAGCAAGATTACATATCTGCTGTTGTTGTTTGCAACACACATCAGAAGCACAAACAAACCATAAGATACACCTAGAACGACAATTTTTCCTATCTGTTGTTGCTGTTTGCAACACACAGTATCTCCGAGCCATGTTCTGCAGGGAAGGCCCCGGTTGGAGCTGCACTTCTCTGAGCTATCCAGTATCCAGCACCACTTCTCCGAGCTCCATCCACTGCCGATGTGCGGGACGAGATGATTCGGTGACCGGAACGCGTTCCTAGACAGTCGGTACTCCACCGAGGTTCAGCGACCTGGTAAGACTTGGCCCGCATGGCGTCCACTGTCTGACCTCTGCCCGGATGCGTGGACGCGCCGCCGCCTCGATACGGTAGTCCGGCAACGCTGCGGCCCGCGGCGGCCTCCGTACCGCGGCCATGCACGGCGACGACCTCGTGGAGATGGTGGAAGGAGCCGGCGCCGGTCGCCAAGCTCCCCGCAGCCCCGCTGACGGTCGCGTCGTACACGTACACCCTCGACGTACGTTGGCGACTCGTCGGTCTCCTTCTGCTCCGCCGGGGGAGGCGGCAGGGTGGGGATCAGAGGATCGGACAGAGGAGGTGTTGGGCCTCGTCATCGGCTACCGCGGCGGCGAAAGCGAGCGGGCAGAGGACGGCGGAGGCGGCGGCGGAGGCCGATACGCTGCGCCCCGCCATCGGGTAGAAGGGCGGCGGGTTGGGGATCAGAGTTTCGGAGAAAGTGAGGTGAGGGCAGCACGTAGAGAGGGAGATGAGAAAGAAGATGAATCTGATAGTGGGGTCACTAACACAAATTTACCTAAATACCCTTTTACTTTCGATTAAAAATAAAAGAATATTGGTAGTTTTAGGTTCTTTTTATCTGGTAGTTTCTGGTAGCTCTAATTTTACCACCGTACGATTAGAGTGGATGGACGGTTGTTAAAATTACCAAGTACTCTAAAAGTTGTAATTTTATAAATTCAAATCCTTTTTTTAGAAGGAATGCATTTAAGTTTTGTCGAAATGATCGGTAAGTTGTGTTGTTGAAAAATGATTGTATACTGGAAGGGATTGAAAATTTTAGAAATGTAAGTTGGTTTGAATTGATTTGTAGGTATATTTTAAAAGTTCCAAAAGCGTTGAAAAAAATTGGATTTGGAATATTGCATAAACAGTACTTCTTTTTTTATCCTATTTTTTTGTTTGAACAAAACCCGGAATTTTTCATATTTCTTTTATCTTGTGTAGAACATAAAAAAAATTCATTGAAATTAAATATGAACATACCTTATATTCCATCGTTCAGTAGCCCCATTCGGGACGTTGTGTTTTGAAATGTTAAAATTCGTCTTAATTTGTCGTCTGAAGTAACTTCATTTTTTAAGCGAATTTAAATGATGAAGTGTGTTTGTAGTTTTGACATTGTAAAAAATGTCTCCACTGTCATTTGTTTAAGGATTTGGAATATTGCATAAACAGTACTTCCTTTTTGATATATTGCATAAACAGTACTTCCTTTTTTATCATTTTTTTTCTTAAACTAAACTCGAAATTTTCCATATTTCCTTTACCTTTCGTAGATCATAAAAAAATATTCGTTGAAATTAAATATAAACAGGCCTTATATTTCATCATTTAGTAGGCCCCATCAAGGATGCTGTGGTTTGAAATGTTAGAATTCGTCGTAATTTGTCGTCCGAAGTAAAAATTAAATGGTGAAGTATGTTTGTAGTCTGGTATAGATCTTTAATTAATCTACTTAATCAGAAGAAATACAAGAAATACGTTATATAAGTATTTTGTAAATTCAAATCCCTTTTTTTAGAAGGAATGCATTTAAGTTTTGTCGAAAATATTCGTTGAAATTAAATATAAACAGGCCTTATTGATTTGTAGGTATATTTTAAAAGTTCCAAAAGCGTTGAAAAAAATTGGATTTGGAATATTGCATAAACAGTACTTCCTTTTTTATCCTTTTTTTTTGTTTGAACGAAACCCGGAATTTTTCATATTTCTTTTATCTTGTGTAGAACATAAAAAAATTCATTGAAATTAAATATGAACAGACCTTATATTCTATCGTTCAGTAGGCCTCATCCGGGACGCTGTGTCTTGAAATGTTGGAATTCGTTGTAATTTGTCGTCCGAAGTAACTTCATTTTTTTAAGCGAATTTAAATGATGAAGTGTGTTTGTAGTTTTGACATTGTAAAAAATGTCTCCATTGTCATTTGTTTAAGGATTTGGAATATTGCATAAACAGTACTTCCTTTTTGATCATTTTTTTTGCTTAAACTAAACTCGAAATTTTCCATATTTCCTTTATCTTTCGTAGATCATAAAAAAATATTTGTTGAAATTAAATATAAACAGGCCTTATATTTCATCATTTAGTAGGCCCCATCTGGGACGCTATGGTTTGAAATGTTAGAATTCGCCGTAATTTGTCGTCCGAAGTAACTTCATTTTTTCTGTGAAATTAAATGGTGAAGTATGTTTGTAGTCTGATATAGATCTTTAATTAATCTACTTAATCAGAAGAAATACATTATATAAGTATTTTGTAAATTCAAATCCCTTTTTTTTAGAAGGAATGCATTTAAGTTTTGTCAAAAATATTCGTTGAAATTAAATATAAACAGGCCTTATATTCCATCATTTAGTAGGCCTCATCCGGGACGCTGTGTCTTGAAATGTTGGAATTCGTTGTAATTTGTCGTTCGAAGTAACTTCATTTTTTATGCGAATTTAAATGGTGAAGTATGTTTGTAATCTGATATAGATTTCTAATTAATCTACTTAGTCGGAAGAAATACGTTATATAAGTATTTTATAAATTCAAATCCTTTTTTTGGAAGGAATGCATTTAAGTTTTGTCGAAATGATTGGTAAGTTGTGGTGTTGAAAAATGATTGTATACTGGAAGGGATTGAAAATTTTAGAAATGTAAGTTGGTTTGAATTGATTTGTAGGTATATTTTAAAAGTTCCAAAAGCGTTGAAAAAATTGGATTTGGAATATTGCATAAACAGTACTTCCTTTTTTATCCTTTTTTGTTTGTTTGAACGAAACCCGGAATTTTTCATATTTCTTTTATCTTGTGTAGAAAATAAAAAAATTCATTGAAATTAAATATGAACATACCTTATATTCCATCGTTCAGTAGGCCCCATTCGGGACGTTGTGTTTTGAAGTGTTAAAATTCATCGTAATTTGTCATCCGAAGTAACTTCATTTTTTTATGCGAATTTAAATGATGAAGTGTGTTTGTAGTTTTGACATTGTAAAAAATGTCTCCATTGTCATTTGTTTAAGGATTTGGAATATTGCATAAACAGTACTTCCATTTTGATCATTTTTTTTCTTAAACAGAACTCGAAATTTTCCATATTTCTTTTATCTTTTGTAGATCATAAAAAAAATATTCGTTGAAATTAAATATAAACAGGCCTTATATTCCATCATTTAGCAGGCCTCATCCGGGACGCTGTGTCTTGAAATGTTGGAATTCGTTGTAATTTGTCGTCCGAAGTAACTTCATTTTTTAAGCGAATTTAAATGATGAAGTGTGTTTGTAGTTTTGACATTGTAAAAAATGTCTCCATTGTCATTTGTTTAAGGGTTTGGAATATTGCATAAACAGTACTTCCTTTTTGATCATTTTTTTTGCTTAAACTAAACTCGTAATTTTCCATATTTCCTTTATCTTTCGTAGATCATAAAAAAATATTTGTTGAAATTAAATATAAACAGGCCTTATATTTCATCATTTAGTAGGCCCCATCTGGGACGCTGTGGTTTGAAATGTTAGAATTCGTCGTAATTTGTCGTCCGAAGTAACTTCATTTTTTTTCTGCGAAATTAAATGGTGAAGTATGTTTGTAGTCTGATATAGATCTTTAATTAATCTACTTAATCAGAAGAAATACGTTATATAAGTATTTTGTAAATTCAAATCCCTTTTTTTAGAAGGAATGCATTTAAGTTTTGTCGAAAATATTCGTTGAAATTAAATATAAACAGGCCTTATATTCCATCATTTAGTAGGCCTCATCCGGGACGCTGTGTCTTGAAATGTTGGAATTCGTTGTAATTTGTCGTTCGAAGTAACTTCATTTTTTATGCGAATTTAAAATGGTGAAGTATGTTTGTAATCTGATATAGATTTCTAATTAATCTACTTAGTCGGAAGAAATACGTTATATAAGTATTTTATAAATTCAAATCCTTTTTTTAGAAGGAATGCATTTAAGTTTTGTCGAAATGATTGGTAAGTTGTGGTGTTGAAAAATGATTGTATACTGGAAGGGATTGAAAATTTTAGAAATGTAAGTTGGTTTGAATTGATTTGTAGGTATATTTTAAAAGTTCCAAAAGCATTGAAAAAAATTGGATTTGGAATATTGCATAAACATTACTTCCTTTTTTATCCTTTTTTTTGTTTGAACGAAACCCGGAATTTTTCATATTTCTTTTATCTTGTGTAGAAAATAAAAAAATTCATTGAAATTAAATATGAACATACCTTATATTCCATCGTTCAGTAGGCCCCATTCGGGACGTTGTGTTTTGAAGTGTTAAAATTCGTCGTAATTTGTCATCCGAAGTAACTTCATTTTTTTTAAGCGAATTTAAATGATGAAGTGTGTTTGTAGTTTTGACATTGTAAAAAATGTCTCCATTGTCATTTGTTTAAGGATTTGGAATATTGCATAAACAGTACTTCCGTTTTGATCATTTTTTTTCTTAAACAGAACTCGAAATTTTCCATATTTCTTTTATCTTTTGTAGATCATAAAAAAAATATTCGTTGAAATTAAATATAAACAGGCCTTATATTCCATCATTTAGTAGGCCTCATCCGGGACGCTGTGTCTTGAAATGTTGGAATTCGTTGTAATTTGTCGTTCGAAGTAACTTCATTTTTTATGCGAATTTAAATGGTGAAGTATGTTTGTAATCTGATATAGATTTCTAATTAATCTACTTAATCGGAAGAAATACGTTATATAAGTATTTTATAAATTCAAATCCTTTTTTTAGAAGGAATGCATTTAAGTTTTGTCGAAATGATCGGTAAGTTGTGTTGTTGAAAAATGATTGTATACTGGAAGGGATTGAAAATTTTAGAAATGTAAGTTGGTTTGAATTGATTTGTAGGTATATTTTAAAAGTTCCAAAAGCGTTGAAAAAAATTGGATTTGGAATATTGCATAAACAGTACTTCTTTTTTTTATCCTTTTTTTGTTTGAACGAAACCCGGAATTTTTCATATTTCTTTTATCTTGTGTAGAACATTAAAAAAATTCATTGAAATTAAATATGAACATACCTTATATTCCATCGTTCAGTAGCCCCATTCGGGACGTTGTGTTTTGAAATGTTAAAATTCGTCTTCATTTGTCGTCTGAAGTAACTTCATTTTTTTAAGCGAATTTAAATGATGAAGTGTGTTTGTAGTTTTGACATTGTAAAAAATGTCTCCACTGTCATTTGTTTAAGGATTTGGAATATTGCATAAACGGTACTTCCTTTTTGATATATTGCATAAATAGTACTTCCTTTTTTATCATTTTTTTCTTAAACTAAACTCGAAATTTTCCATATTTTCTTTATCTTTCGTAGATCATAAAAAATATTCGTTGAAATTAAATATAAACAGGCCTTATATTTCATCATTTAGTAGGCCCCATCTAGGATGCTGTGGTTTGAAATGTTAGAATTCGTCGTAATTTGTCGTCCGAAGTAACTTCATTTTTTTCTGCGAAATTAAATGGTGAAGTATGTTTGTAGTCTGGTATAGATCTTTAATTAATCTACTTAATCAGAAGAAATACGTTATATAAGTATTTTGTAAATTCAAATCCCTTTTTTTAGAAGGAATGCATTTAAGTTTTGTCGAAAATATTCGTTGAAATTAAATATAAACAGACCTTATTGATTTGTAGGTATATTTTAAAAGTTCCAAAAGCGTTGAAAAAATTGGATTTGGAATATTGCATAAACACTACTTCCTTTTTTATCCTTTTTTTTTGTTTGAGCGAAACCCGGAATTTTTCATATTTCTTTTATCTTGTGTAGAACATAAAAAAATTCTTTGAAATTAAATATGAACAGACCTTATATTCTATCGTTCAGTAGGCCTCATCCGGGACGCTGTGTCTTGAAATGTTGGAATTCGTTGTAATTTGTCGTCCGAAGTAACTTCATTTTTTTAAGCGAATTTAAATGATGAAGTGTGTTTGTAGTTTTGACATTGTAAAAAATGTCTCCATTGTCATTTGTTTAAGGATTTGGAATATTGCATAAACAGTACTTCCTTTTTGATCATTTTTTTTTGCTTAAACTAAACTCGAAATTTTCCATATTTCCTTTATCTTTCGTAGATCATAAAAAAATATTAGTTGAAATTAAATATAAATAGGCCTTATATTTCATCATTTAGTAGGCCCCATCTGGGACGCTGTGGTTTGAAATGTTAGAATTCGTCGTAATTTGTCGTCCGAAGTAACTTCATTTTTTTCTGCGAAATTAAATGGTGAAGTATGTTTGTAGTCTGATATAGATCTTTAATTAATCTACTTAATCAGAAGAAATACGTTATATAAGTATTTTGTAAATTCAAATCCCTTTTTTTAGAAGGAATGCATTTAAGTTTTGTCGAAAATATTCGTTGAAATTAAATATAAACAGGCCTTATATTCCATCATTTAGTAGGCCTCATCCGGGACGCTGTGTCTTGAAATGTTGGAATTCGTTGTAATTTGTCGTTCGAAGTAACTTCATTTTTTATGCGAATTTAAATGGTGAAGTATGTTTGTAATCTGATATAGATTTCTAATTAATCTACTTAATCGGAAGAAATACGTTATATAAGTATTTTATAAATTCAAATCCTTTTTTTTAGAAGGAATGCATTTAAGTTTTGTCGAAATGATTGGTAAGTTGTGGTGTTGAAAAATGATTGTATACTGGAAGGGATTGAAAATTTTAGAAATGTAAGTTGGTTTGAATTGATTTGTAGGTATATTTTAAAAGTTCCAAAAGCGTTGAAAAAAATTGGATTTGGAATATTGCATAAACAGTACTTCCTTTTTTATCCTTTTTTTTGTTTGAACGAAACCCGGAATTTTTCATATTTCTTTTATCTTGTGTAGAAAATAAAAAAATTCATTGAAATTAAATATGAACATACCTTATATTCCATCGTTCAGTAGGCCCCATTCGGGACGTTGTGTTTTGAAGTGTTAAAATTCGTCGTAATTTGTCGTCCGAAGTAACTTCATTTTTTAAGCGAATTTAAATGATGAAGTGTGTTTGTAGTTTTGACATTGTAAAAAATGTCTCCATTGTCATTTGTTTAAGGATTTGAAATATTGCATAAACAGTACTTCCTTTTTGATCATTTTTTTTTGCTTAAACTAAACTCGAAATTTTCCATATTTCCATTTTCTTTCGTAGATCATAAAAAAATATTCGTTGAAATTAAATATAAACAGACCTTATATTCCATAATTTAGTAGGCCCCATCTAGGACGCTGTGGTTTGAAATGTTAGAATTCGTCGTAATTTGTCGTCCGAAGTAACTTCATTTTTTTATGCGAAATGAAATGGTGAAGTATGTTTGTGGTCTGATATAGATCTTTAATTAATCTACTTAATCAGAAGAAATATGTTATATAAGTATTTTGTAAATTCAAATCCCTTTTTTTTAGAAGGAATGCATTTAAGTTTTGTCGAAATGATCGATAAGTTGTGTTGTTGAAAAATGATTGAATATTGTCGCAAGTAGGTAGCATTTTTTTTTGGTCATTTTGATTTTTTTCCCATATTTTTTTATGGCTATTTTTTAAACTACTGGTAATGTGATTTTTTGTTTTCTGGGAATTCTATAATTTGAAGAACCACACTTGAATTTCATATGTCGACGAAGTTAATTCTGGTTATTTCCAAATTATTTTCCATATTGAAATATTCAAATTGAGTCCATAATTAGAGAGCATGTATGGAATCCATGTTTTTTTTTCTTTTTAGAAATGACATAAAGGTGTTAATTGAGCCTTTACGTATTATTAGAAATGTCCAAGATTTGAAATATCTTGAAAAAGGTTTAAAGTATTTTGAATGACTATTTTGATATTTATGAATTGTTAGAATTTGGTTAGAAATTATTTGGAGCTGTGTTTGAAAAGTTACAAAAGTTTAAAAAAAAGTAAAGCAGGAAAAAAAAAGTACAGGAAAAAAATAGGCCGAGCCAGCCGTACAGCATCCAGCCCGGCCCAGCAAGCAGCCCATCTGCCAGCCCAGCCCCGTGGCGACGTCAGGATGATGTCACCCACGGGCGGGGCAGCCGCGGCGGCGAAGCGCGGCGGTAGCATTTTTTTTGGTCATTTCGATTTTTTTCCCCATATTTTTTATGGCTATTTTTTAAACTACTGGTAATGTGATTTTTTGTTTTCTGGGAATTCTATAATTTGAAGAACCACACTTGAATTTCATATGTCGACGAAGTTAATTCTGGTTATTTCCAAATTATTTTCCATATTGAAATATTCAAATTGAGTCCATAATTAGAGAGCATGTATGGAATCCATGTTTTTTTTCTTTTTAGAAATGACATAAAGGTGTTAATTGAGCCTTTACGTATTATTCGAAATGTCCAAGATTTGAAATATCTTGAAAAGGTTTAAAGTATTTTGAATGACTATTTTGATATTTACGAATTGTTAGAATTTGGTTAGAAATTATTTGGAGCTGTGTTTGAAAAGTTACAAAAGTTTTTAAAAAAAGTAAAGCAGGGAAAAAAAAAGTACAAGAAAAAAATAGGCCGAGCCAGCCGCACAGCAGCCAGCCCGGCCCAGCAAGCAGCCCATCTGCCGGCCCAGCCCCGTGGCGACGTCAGGATGACGTCACCCACGGGCGGGGCAGCCGCAGCGGCGACGCGGACGCCGGCGGCGAAGCGCGGCGACCCAGCACGCGCGGCCGGGCGCGCTGAGCGCGCCTCGACGCGGGGAGCCAGAGGGGCGGCGCTGCGGACCATTTGGTCGCCGGACCCGCCGGCGGCGACCGAATCGGTGGCGGCGGCCTGCGGGCACGGCGAGGCCGATTCCGGCGAGCTGACGGCGTCCCGGCACGCGAGAGCGGGCGAGGAGGTGGACGGCGCGGCGGCGGACGTCCCCGCGTGCTTCGATCTGAACGGCGAGGGCCGGAGCGGCGGGAGCGAGCGCGGCGACCGGCGGCGACCTCCACGTCGCGGGAGAGAGAAGGAGAGGGGGGGGAGATTCTGCAGGCGATTTTTCGAAGAAACCCTTGCGTTTCACTAGAATTACGAACAGATCCCTGGCTACATTGAAATGTGGACCACGGGTTTGATTTTCTGTTTTCTGAGGGGTCTTTTCGCAAAACGATCACGGACGCGCTATGCTGCCCGTCGGATCGTCGGCGGACGGCCGGGATCGCAGCACCGAGCAAGGAGAGCGCGAGAATTCGTTTCACTTCAATATAGTTAGTAGATAAGGGGATAGGGTCGGAGGCGGCGTTTCGGGTCACGGGTGCATCTGCACCCGTTGTGTAAAAAAAATTTAAAAACTTTTCAAAATGTCAAAAAATTCTAAAAAAAATCGGATATACATCAGGAAATTTTGTACTAGCACAAAAATATTCGTGGTGAAAAGACATTTTTTGTGATCTGTGCAAAAAAGACAAAAACATGTCCCGTACAAAGTCATTTTGTATTGTCCGAATTTGTCTTTTTTGCACAGCTCACAAAAAATGTCTTTTCACCACGAAATTTTTTGTGCTAGCACAAAATGTCTTGAAGTATATGCAAAAATTTTATTTTGAATTTTTTGACATTTGGAAATTTGTTTTTTGGGCAGTGGGTGCATCTGCACGCACTACCCGAAATGGATTTCCGGATAGGGTCACGATATCTATGTTTTGACGGGGGAACAGCAGGAGCTCTGCTTATTTCATTAAGGGGAGAGGGAACAAGAAAACCCACTATGTTACACGAGAAAAGAAAACAACACTCCACAGCTTCACTGTGAAAAGAAACTCACAAAGACCCTAACTGAGACCAGCAATACTTGGTCCTCCTTTGGCCAACGAAAGCAAATCTAAATCAGCCTTGATCAACGTAGCCACCGCGACAGCCGGCATCATCTCGTCTTGGAAGATTCTCCACCCTCTTTCTTTCCAAATATGCTAGAAAATATAAACTGAGAGCATCACATCACGCTTCATTTGATTATCTTTCTTGCCTCGACGTACCTTCTCCCACCAGTCGTTCACCGACATGAAGTTTGCCGCCATTTGAACTGCCTCCGGGTTGGAAACCTGAAACCTCGTCCACACCTCTCTCGCGAAAGGGCAGCTCAACGCCAGGTGGGAGGCCATTTCAAATTGCTGATCACATAGGCTACAACGATCATTATGGGGCAGACCTCTAGCACGCAGTTTCTCCGCCATCCAATTTCTGTTCTGGAGAAGCAACAAAAAGAAAAAAATTTACCTTGCCTTCAGCGCCTATCTTCCAGACTTGCTCAAGGCCTGGTTGCCTGACCCTTCCATAGAACTGAATCGCGTAGGCCGAACTGGCCGAGTATTGTCCATCAGCAGCAACATGCCAGGCAATGGTGTCACTTTCATTGGTTAAGACGACAGACTGCAACATACTCCAAAGCTTGACGAATTGATCCAGCTGAGCTTCAGTTTGCATTCTTTGAAGGCCACGCATCCACCTTCCATCTGATAACGCTTCCCTTACGGTAAGCCTTTTCCTGTAGCCAGGGGGAAACAGGGCGGTGCCACTTGCTTGGGGGCCTGGCCGTGAAGCCATCGATCAGCCCAGAAAGAAGCCGTGTCCCCAATACCCAAGGAAAATGTAGTGCACGCTGCAAACAGGTCTCTGTCAGCCTGGTTACAAGGAGTGTCAGTGCCCACCCATGGACGGTCGCGGTCGACCCATCGGAACATTCCCATCTTAGGCGAAGCGCCCTGATGAAGGCTTGCAGATCCTTGACTCCTAGCCCGCCGTACATAGTTGGTGCACAAATCTTATTCCACCCGACCAAACATTTCCCCCCATTAGCCTCAGCGTCAGGTGCCCAAAGGAAGTTTCTTCTCAGTTTGTCAAACTTTTTAATCATCCATTTTTCTGCCGGGAACACCATCAAGAAATAAGTTGCGGTGGAGGTGACGACGCTATTGATCAGAGCCACCCTCCCCTTTCGGTTCATCATCTTCCCTCTCCACCCCTTGAGCCTTCCCATTGCACTGTCAAATAGGGGCTGCACCTCAACCTTTCTTGGCTTCCTGTAGCCGAGGGGAAGCCCAAGATATCTACAAGGAAAAACTCCTTGTGCTCCACCGAAATCATTCAGAACATTGTCCAGATCCATCCCTTCACAAGCAATTGGGTAGGCCACACATTTTTCGATATTTATCTTCAGCCCGGAGGCAGCACCAAACAGATGCAGAATAAGTTGCACAACCCTGATGTCTTGCTGCAGAGGGTTTACAAAGAGAGCTGCATCATCTGCGTAAAAGCTAGCTCTAAACCTGGCCGCTCTCAGCATTAGCGAAGAGATTAGCTCCTGTTCTGTGGCCCTCTCGAATAGACATTGCAGCGGCTCCATCGCCAAGATGAAAAGCATTGGTGACAAAGGATCTCCCTGCCGAAGGCCTCTCATGTGTTTGAACTGCTTGCCGGCACTGCCATTGAGCAAGATACGAGAGGAAGAAGATGCTAGAATCAGCAAAATTAAATTGCGCCATCTTTGCCCAAAGCCCATCCTTGTCAACACCCTGAGAGGAAAACCCCAATTAAGCGAGTCGAACGCCTTCGCAATATCCAACTTCAGGAAGATTAGGGGGTGTTTTTTTCTGTGTGCTTCTTTGATCACATTTCTGACATACAGGAAATTGTCTTGGATAGATCTTCCGCGAATAAAAGCACTCTGTCCAGGCGACACTAACTGATTCAGCTGAGGTGCTAGTCTATTGGCCAAAAGTTTGCATAGGATTTTTGCAGCACTGTGCATCACACTGACCGGCCTGTAGTCCTTCGCGTCTGCCGCTTCATTCTTTTTTGGTAGCAGAACGATCGTGGCCGTGTTCAATAACCTCCAGTGATCTCCCTTGAGAGAGTGCATTTGGTTCATTGCCGCAAGAAGATCAGAACGCAGGATCGGCCAGCATTTCTTGTAAAAATTGCCGATGAAGCCATCAGGCCCTGGCGCCTTCTCACCATGCATGCTATCAACTGCCATCTTCAGTTCAGTCATGGAGAAAGGTGCATCCAGATGGCCAAGCTCAGCAGTTGGGATGTTCAGCATTTCCCAATTCAGGTCAGCCTCCGTCGCTGCCCTAGTTCCCATCAGACTCGTGAAATGTTGTAGCAAAATCTGGGCTTTGTCCTCATGAGCAGTGGCAGCACCTCTAGGCCCAACCAGCAATGGAATATGGTTTTTCCTTCGGCGCCCATTGGCTCTCAGATGAAAAAACCTCGTGTTCGCATCCCCTTCTCTAATCCAAGTTATTCTCGATCGCTGTCTCCATCGCATTCTGTCAATAGCAGCAATTCCTAGGAGCTTGGCCTTGAGAAAGGATCGAAGTTCTCTCTCCTCAGCCGTCAGCACTCTATCCTCTTGCGCCACATCCAAGCCAAAGATCACCTCATCAGCCACGGCCGACACAAACTTTTCCCATCTTACTTTGCCCTTGTTCCATTTTTTTAGTGCTTTTGCTGTTCTACTGAGCTTGATATGCAACACTTTGATCGCATCTTTAGATTTGACTGGCTTGTCCCACACCTCCCGAACCACACGCAGAAAATCATCTTGGACCATCCAGTGAGCCTCAAAACGGAATCCAGTGTAGTGCCTTCTGTCCATCTTGGACAACATCAGCGGACAATGATCTGACACATTAGAGGATGCCGGAGTGAGCTGAAATTTGTAGTTGAATACGTGAAGTGTCTTCTTTAGTACTTAAGGGTAGATTTCTAGGCTTAAATACAGCTGACGGTATGAAATAGACGTCTAGATACTTGTTGCATGTTCGCTATTTGAAAACATAACATCTAAAGTTTATAATGGTATACTTTTTGTAATATATAACTTTTATTATGTTGGTGAAATTGATGACCTAAAACCACGCGTACGCCCTCTAAACTGAACCGGAAGGAGTATCTATCTAGCAAGCTACTAGTCATCTCGTCATCTGGCCATCCACATGTTGCATGTAGGATTTAGTCCAAGCTGTCAACGATGGTCTGATCTGCATTTGCAGCATGGACGACAGATGAACTAGCCAGCTATAGTGCGTACTAGTCTGTATCTTTCCGATAGAACTACAATCAGGGCCAATCGTTTTGTTGTGGAATGAGTTGTTCTTGTTGTGAAAATGATAGCCAAGGTGATGTTCTAAACGAATTGACATCAGTAAGCAAAACAGTCCCAGGCAGCTCTTGCCATCATCTAATTTGTCCAATCACTCTTCAACTGTGTTGATGACTGTCAACAACGGAATAATACAAGTATATTTTGCTCAGTCAGATAAGTTAGCCTCCTTTTTAGCGATCGATGTAGAATTGAAATTGGTAATGTATATGATAGTTTCTGCTACCATTACTTGATATTATCCGGGAGCAGTTGATAACGCCCAAGAATAAATTCACTTGAATTTTTTTCAAGATTTTAATACTCCATCTTAGATGCCCTCTTTCTGAAAAATGTGCAAAGCATTTGCATATCTTTCTGAAAAAACTGCACTTTACTGCTCTTGATACACATGCGTATCTCTGATTTTCTTGCATGATAATCCTAAGTAGCCTTGAAGATAGATTCATTACTGAATAGTAGCGCGTCTTTCTTGCATCTTCATCACCGTGTCTTGTGATCCCCGAGCAAAAATACGACCCAGTTTGCATCATTGCACATTGCCTGATAATGGTTCTGAATTCGTCAGCACTCCATTGGCTGAATCAAGTTGCATCCGCTTCGATTGACTATAGCGTTCGAGTTTTTTCATCATCTGCTTTCAATAGTATTTAGGCCATGCATTTCAGCATGTATTCTGTAGTCTGTAGCAATGTAGCATGCACTCTGTAGTCTGTAGCCATGTGCAATGCAGAAAAACCACATACTCTGTAGTCTGCACTCTACAGCATGCATTTCAGCATTTGGGTGTTTAGGCCAGCTAAGCGATTGCATATTTGTTTATTCCTGTGCTAATTCATAAATGAGGTATTTAGATTATCTACCTAACAAATTTAAGAATGCATTTGTGTGAGTTTAACATCAGTTTGGTAAGACGATATTACTCTTTTCTAGATCATTTTGACACCTTGCATTGTCTATGTTGTACGCAATGTTCTGGGAGACAGCGGTAGCTTATTCGACTGCCTGAGGCCATTTCGTAAGGTTTGCACGTGTAGCACATCCATTTCTGCCATGAATCATACAATTAATAGCATGTAATTTAGCTGATATGCTTTGTCGTCAGTCTAGTCCTGCAATATGTAATAGTGCCGGTTTCAAGAATTTTGTAGGTCATCCTTTTGAGATACAGTACTAATTTCCGTGATGGGCTCCATACATGATTTTCATGGTTCCGATTGCTGCACTGGATCGTTAGTATAACTTTCCTTCGAGCAAATCGGTCATATTTTATCCACTGTTCAAAAGAGCGCAATACATTGTTTATGGACATTAGCTCTGCTTGCTAAAATCAAGAGAAACAATTAACATGTCCTGTCAGACCATGATCTTGTAGTACCATCCATCTTGACGTTGGCTTTGTTGTTGGTACTCTCTTGGTTAGAAACAACGGATGGATGGCAACAAAACCGTGTCAAACATGCATTCACAGCGATAATATTTTCAATGAAAATTTTTTTTTCGTTTGTGTATCATGACTTTGTAAAATTCTTTACAGTACCCTTGAATCCTTTATGCATCTATCGCCTTTGAGCAGAACTTTACACTAGCCTCAGTGAAGCAAGCAATTGTAGCTCTTGGCAAGGATATTAGAACTTTCCACTAGCCATCGCCCTGTTGACGCGCGAGGCGGTGAAGAATGAAGCTGCCGCCGCCTCGCTGACGAGCAGGCCCGAGCTGTCCGGATGCTCGCAGCTCGGCGTACAGCCACGACACCTCCGTCAACTGCTTCGTTTTCATCTTTGACCAACGCCCAGCCGGAGATGCCAAGTGAGGGCAAGGCGCCGCCGCAATGAGCTCCGGTGTGTCAGTTTCCATGTGTACGTATACTGACATTTGCTGAACATATCCGTGCAATATGTCCATGTCTTTTGCTGAACATGTCCGTGTCCGTGTAAATATTTAGTGAAACTTGTCTAATTTCAGCATGTTGCCTGTTGTTTGATCGATGTTTTGGTGCATGATCTACGTTGCATGTGTTTGTATGGTTTTGAGGGGTAGGATGAGGAGCGACGGCTACATGGAATAGTTTTAGGGTTGTCCGGATCCTGTCCCAGACACGTTCGGACATATAGGAAACTCATATATATGAATTTAGGAAACTCATATACTCCCTCACATCTGAAAAAAAAATGTCACATGTCGTATTTACAAATTGAACGTGTTAGCTTGTTTTCTCACGGCAATTTTAACGGATCGGAGGGAGTATAAGAATTTACACACTGCTAAGTACATTTTGATTCTAGCATGTATCTAGTCTGCTGGAGTGCTGGCGCCTAACGACAGACGGACCGCTTCGCACGAGTATATTACACGGAGACGTCTACGTACCAGTATGCTGAAGTGCTGGCCGCTGGTAGTTTGCACTAGTGGAAAACGAGGCACTAGTCCCGATTTCAGAGGGCCTCTAGTTCCGGTTGGGCAACCGGGAGTAGCCAATCGGAACTAGAGCCCCCCCCCCCCTCTAGTCCCGGTTGTCCATGAACCAGGATAAGAGGCCCTCCCACGTGGCCACGGAGGAGCCTGCGGGGCTGGAGACGTTTAGTCCCGGTTCGTGTTACGAATCGGGACTAACTTTAGACCCTTTTTTTTCTTTTCGAATACTTTTCAGGGTTTGGGGTTTAGGGGTTTCGGATGGTTTCCATCGTACGGGGATCACGTCGATACGCCAAAAACGCGTTTTGGTATATATATAAATTATATTACTACATGAAGATCACGTTGATGCATATATATAACACATACAAATTAAGTAGTACATGAAGATCAATATTACATGGAGCTAGGCATTCGGTTTCTTGCCAACTTTAAAAGAATGAGTGGTACTCTCCAAATGGAGATATGACATCCGTAAGGAAAAATCCCGCCAATTCCTTTGCATTTGCTTTGAAGCGGTCCAGTATTTGGAGCGCGTTCCGCTTTCTTGCCAACTTTAAAAGAATGAGATCAAAATGAATACATGAGTTTTGTGTATATATATCAAATCATAATAAAACAATTATGAATGAAACTCAGCACAACTGATGGTAACAAAATAAAGTTGTGAATAATGTGGACGTACCTCTTTATTTCTTCGGTTGTTCATTCTCTTGTTGGTCTTAATGTGAATGTACTCGCAAACGTAATATCCACATAAAAGAGTCTCCAGTGGCTGTTTATGGCAAGACTGCACAAGAATCGAATTTAATCAAACAATAATCAAGTATGATAATGGTGCGCGGACCTAGGTAGTACTACTTACGTCGATCAAACGCCATGTCAGTTTCGGTTTCCATTCACCGGGTTCTTCCTTGATGAACGATTTCCAAACGCTGCGCGACAAAGAAAATGAACAAAGGAGTTATTAATTACATGATATCAGAAAATGAACTAAAGAGGCAATAAGAATTGAAATTACTCTGCGAGCATATCAAAACAGGTCTAGTATTGTTTAGGGCTTCTCCTTAATGAGTCAAGGACTTCAACTTCTCCAGCGTGAATTTTAATGACGAGAAGAATATAGTGGAACCTGCGCACGTTTATATACGCAGTCATGGATAATCATCAGTTAAAACTTAACATCTGGTGAGAAAAATAGAATGTGTACAAGACAGTAACACTCACTTGAAGTTGTAAGAAAAAAGTATTTGTTTTTTGTCACGTTGTCGCTTCAAAAACCTTAGCAAATTCCCCGGTGTCTCCTTGTTATGAAGGGGATCTTCTATGGTGACTTCATGAACTTTATCCGGGTCAATGAACCCAATGTCTGTGATTTCCTCCCTTCTGCATTCGAGAATCTTCATTCTGCATAATATAGCGCACAAAAGATTATAGTGAGGATAATTACAGACAATGAACGAGCTGAGCTAAAGACTTAAATTACAGAAATAAATCACTTACGGACAATAGGAACTGATGATAGATTTGTCGAGGGTCCAGAGATTGTATAACTGAAAAAGCTCACGAAACTCAACGGACACAACGCCTTTTTGGAAGTAGTGCTCTTCCTTAACTGCCACCATGATACTGACTGTCCCTTTCTTTGCCTCTTTCTTGTACCAGTCATGCAATTGACCCATTTTTGTTGTTAGGGACTTGACCTTCTCAACCAAATTTCTCCCGGCAACATATTCATATGCTAGACCAGAGATGGGGTAATCAATTGTCGAAACTATGTGTTGTTGAGAACCTTAAGCGGCCTTGTCGTCAAACACCTTGAGCGGGGGGACCGATTGTACGTCTTGTTCTCCGAGCTGGGGAACTTGTTTCCCTTTTTTCGGCTCCTCCGACTTATTGTCATATGACATTCCAATAGAACGCTCATAGTCTGATGGCGGCGCTGGTGAAGGGTCATATCGATTCTCAATGCAACGCTCAACGAGCACCAGGATCTAGTGTCTTCACAAATGGTATGTCGGGCACTTTCGGTGCAAAATGGGCGATCGTCTCGGCCCTCGAGATGGCACAGTTTTCCTCGTAAGTCCTTCCGTCGGGTAACTTCTCAAGCGGCGGCGGTGTTTTCTCCTTTCTAGGTTTCTTTCTTGGTGGCGTGTGGCGCTTCCTCGGGAGCCACTTAACGGGCGCTTCCTCACGCGGCGGAGGTGGACTTTGCTGCTGAGGTGGAGATCAAGATGGACTCGCGCTGGGGTCCCTCTCAGGTAGGGTTGGACTTTGCTGCTGAGGTGGACTGCTACAAGGAGGAGCCGGTGGCCTTGGCAAGGAGCCTGGAAAGACGATGTATTTACTGTTCCATAGGACGAAACCACGCTTGACATCTCCCAGTGTCATCTCCTCGTCACAACCAGGAATCTCAAGATCCATTGTTTCAAATCCCGGCACAATTTCATCCACCCCGACACGAGCATAGCCAACTGGAATGTTACCAAGATGGTAGCTTGCTCGAGGTTGATTTGGTAAAGCATAGCCGACCGCCACCTTCAAGGATATGTTCCTCATTGACATATGTAGCGCACAGCCTATCATCTCCGTGACATCATCCACGGGGTAGCGAGTAGCCGGCGATTCGAATGCAGATGATTCTAGCTGCATGGAATCCACGCTGCTTTTTTGCTGAGATGGGACGGCATCGGCTTGAGGATCTTATAGCTGCAGCTGCTGATATGCCCTTTGCTGACTAATTGAGTCTATTTGCTGTTGCTGCCGCTGCACCTGACGTCCCAATTCTGATAACCGGTCTAACTCCTTCTTCTTCTTCTTCTTCTTTCTCCCACGGCTTCTATAACTGTCAGCGCACTCCGGAAACCCTTCCTTCAAGGTGACACCGCCGGGATATCCTCGTAATCGTCCATAGTGTTCAGGATTCCCCAGGACGAGTGTCAGCTCGTCGTTCTCTCTCTCAGGATGGTACTCTCCCTTTCGAACTTTATTTATTGTGTCTACAATCAACGGAGTGATTGTTTCAAAAAAGTTCTTCCATTTTCCCTTTGCAACAATCAGCCCTGTTAGTGGGTCCACCACTGCCCCATGCGCGAACAACCAGAACTTGGACCTCTCGGGCCAGTCCGCTGTCTGTGGAGCGATCCCTTTAGCAAGAAGTTCTGCTTCATAGGCTTCCCACTTAGGAATGGCAGTCTTGTAGCCACCTGTCCCCAACCTATGGTGATATTCCTTCTTCCCAGCATTTATCTTATTTATGGCTGATCGGGCCACAGTGGTAGACGATTTCTTATATGCCACAAATGCGGGCCAGTAATGTTTATCTTCTCGAGTACTCCAGTGAAATTATCTGGATCTTTATTTTCATAGTTTCTCCATAATGTTTTCTTCTAGCTCTGGAATTGTGTGGCCATCTTCTTAAGAGTCCACTCCTTCACTTTCTCCTTCTTGCCTTCTGTGAGACTTTGCGGTAGGTTGAAATGTATCATGAGCGTATCGTAAAGCAAATCTTTTGTATGTTCGCGGACATAACTAGCTTCATCGTTCGCGTCCTTCGGCTTATGCCAATCTGTAATGGTGATCGGGAGCATGTCCCTAACAATGACTCCAGCTTGATTTACAAATTTACGGCAGTTCGTTATGGGTGCCGGCGGTTCGCCACTATCAGCAACTCCCTCGATCGTTAACCTCGGAACCTCGCTCGACATCCTTCTCGTCCGGCCTCGAGGACCTTGCTTTTTAGCAGATTTGCTCGATCCGGAGGGCTAAAAAATGATTCATTAATACGTGCAATACAAATCAATTAATGCATCTAGTGATCGACACAGCCTTAATATATATATACCTCATCGGAGTTTGTTAAGGGCACTTCGTCGTCTCTTCTTTCTTCAGACTCAAGTCCCTCGTCGGAGTCTTTCAGAAATTGTGAGTTGAAATCATCTTCTCCACCAGAATCTTCTCCACGGGCACTCGCATATATTATTTGTTGCATTTGGTCTTCATTCTCGTCATCTCTGAAGGGAGCGTCCATAACTCAATGTACCTGCAATCAATTATATATGCTTTCAATTTTGTAACGAGAAAATGCCATTCTGCAATGTTTCACATAAAATTACAGCCCAAATTTGGGCCAGCATTAGGTCCTACCTGCCAGCCCAAATTTGGGCTAGCATTGTTCCTTTAAAATTCCAGCCCCGCGTCCTACACGTACCTGCCAGCCCAAATTTGGGCCAGCATGCATTGGGTCGACGCGCCGCGTCCACCCCCTGGCCACGAGCGCGTGGTCAATGCTGGTCCACCTACCAGCGACCCGCCGCCCCACCGCCCCGTTGATAATCCCCAAGAGCAAGGAATCACTGTAGCACAATTCAATGTGGAAGTAAGGTATCGATCCGCAGGAGCAAGAAGGAAAAATTATCTATTCCCTACAACTAAAGTGTCACAAGTTTTAGTTGATTATGCACTAAACAAGTTTATAGAATAAGGTGGTTGATTTAATGGATGGAAGTTTGATGTAACAAAACAGGAGTGTGCAAGTGTCCCAATCCTCTTTAATGCAAGAGGACAAGACAAGGGAACAAGGGTGTGAAAGTGTCCCAATCCTGTTTAATGCAAGAGGACAAGACAAAGGTGTAAACGGTGCTTTGGAAATAAGGCCTAGGGATCATGCTTTCACTAGTGGACACTCTCAACAATAATAATATAATTGAATACATAGATAATTCCTCCTCATTATGCTACTCTGAATTAATTTCTGGTTGGATAAAGAACACCAATCCATTATGTAGGGCTACAAAAAGCACACCTTAAAGTTCGTATTCCACATCTATGGACACTTCATGCGGTCACTATTCGCATCCAAGGATAGTATTAACAAACACCACAATATCATAGAGACACCCAACACAAATAATAACTCATGATAAGTATTCATATAATCTTTAGCCTAAGAGCCACACACGGTGCACGCACTGTCAACTTCACACCATGGGACAAAGGTGACTCCGGCAATCACATCAATAAAACCACTTGAGTAGCATAATTCATAAGAGAAAGAAGAGTACCATCTATGGATTCAACTAGATTACAAAGCTCATGATCACATAAAGATCACACCATGGGAGAGAGAGATAAACCACATAGCTACCAGCATGAGCCTTCAGCCCCGAGGGAGACTACTCCCCCTTCATCATGGCGATGAGGAGCTTGATGGAGAGGTTGATGAAGAGGTCCAGCCCGTAGTGGAGACGATCTTGCTGTAGATGTTGATGATGATCACGCCGGAGGGGGGTGGAGCCCTCCAGAGGTGGATTCCGGCAGCGTTTCCCCCCTCCGATCTTCTCCGGCGGCAGCCTTCTGCCTCTCTGTTTCTGGTTTTGTGTTTCTCCGCCGCCTCCCTCTGCAAAACGTCGGGGGACCTTTTATATAGGCGTTTTTAGGTCACGAGGATGCTTCTGGGCGAAGGATCGATGCAAACGGGGCCACGAGGGCCAAATTGGATGGGCCCATGCGGCCTGGTACAGTAGCCGCGTGGGACCCCCCCCATTTTGGTCCTCCGGCCTCTGTTCGTTGACTTCTTTCGCTCCTAAATCTTCTCCTTCCAAAATAATGACCCCCCTAAATTTATAGCTCATTATGACGTCGTTAAGGTCCTGAAACAAATAAAGAAAGAAATAGGGGTTTTCTGCCTGCGCAGGATTAATTCCATATAAAGGGGAAATCATTATAAATTACCAAAAATCATTAAATAATAGTAATATACCCCTTATATGATGCAAATATGAATGGAATATAACTATTATAGTGCAAAGTTCATGTATGCATTTTAGATGCATCAACATCCCCAAGCTTAACTCATGCTCGTCCTCGAGTATGAAAGTGATAAAACTAACATGAACTTTGCAATATAATCAACAACATGGATATAAAAGATGATTGCTACTGCTACATAAAGTCAAATGATTCATTATTCAAAGAAGTATCAATATGCAAACAGTTTATAAAGTGATATCAAGTATTCAATGCAAGGATGTTCAATGATAGTTCACAAAGTGTAACATAAAAGATAGTAATATGGACATTCTTACTTTTGCATACTTGATGTCCATAGAGTGTAGATGAAAATTTGAATATAAAAGGTGGACACATTGGAAAAGATATATAAATAAGTAGAGGTAAAGCATGCATGAGTTTCATCTATCCTCCAAACTATTCTACTTAAGTTATTGATTGCAATGGTAATGCTTGGTGTAAAGCTCTCATTCCCCTATCATAGCATCTTGAATGATTAAAGTTAAATGTGAAAGCAAATATGAGTAGTCGCCTTGATAAAGTAAAGGTTAGATGTCTCATGCCCCTTGAATACAAGTACCTACACCATGATTACTCAACTTGGGAAACAAAGCAAGTTTAAGTTATCTATCATTGCAAGTAATAATGGTATCATCAAGAGTCTCAGCTGGGGTACCTATTGTCCCATGATATGGATCAAGCCCACATCAAAACAACAAGACAAACAAACATAATGAACAATCTCAACACCCTCTTTATTTACCACTTGATATAGCTTTTTATTGTAAGGTGTATCACAGAGAGTCAAAATAGCATGTAAGTAAATTTCCACCATGAATGATGCATGGCTTAGATTAGCGGCCCGGGTTTCTCTCTAACCATTTATACAAACTCATTTAAACTTAACTCTATTTCCACATTATTTCGTCATGATAGGCATCCATAAACAAAAGTACATGATATCAACTAAACAAATGATGGAACATGTTGAAAGCTTTGCATGTGACAGCAGATATGGGCTAACTCCCAACCTTAAATATTT
This sequence comes from Puccinellia tenuiflora, assembly GCA_012064385.1. Lineage (NCBI taxonomy): Eukaryota > Viridiplantae > Streptophyta > Magnoliopsida > Poales > Poaceae > Puccinellia > Puccinellia tenuiflora. The sequence continues at coordinate 94,866 of QRDG01000151.1, read as the reverse complement.
ATTAAGCCACTATCATCATAGTATTAATCACAATGGTTCATCTTTATTGAATACAATAAAAGTAAAGTGTGCATCAAGTTCGCGAGAGCTTTTTAACCAACTTTTCCCATTACAATAAATAACATCATCATTTTCATTTAGAGGTATAGATAACACAAATAACATGATAAACATACTTGGAGTAGCATAAAGCTAATAGGTAGATATGGTGGACTCACTGGAAAAACTTGGGTTGAAGGTGTTGGAAACAAGTTTTTACTTGTTGGAATTTTTGGGCTAGCAAAAGGGAGAAAGATGACTATCTAGATGCATGCATGAGTGTCCATAGAACTAACTAATTCATGTCAAACAAGGTGAAATAACATACAGCATCAAAACATGAATAAAAGATAGCCCATGATAAAGCATTTGCAAATTATTACTCATAAAGAAGCTCATGAATCATGCAACTATATGTGTCATTAAAAATCAACTTAGACATCCCTTTTCCCAATACAATAAAAGCATGCAAGATATTTCAAACCATATTTCCAGTAGCATTATCATTTGAAAGATAGTATGGTGGTCTCACAAAAAATAAAAATAAAAGCAAAACAAACAAAAAGACGCTCCAAGTTTATGCGATAAAGTGCATTGATAGAAAAACAGAAGTTAGACGTGTGCAAACCGAGAGTGTGTTGGTTCAGTGGGGATGTTCACATCCCCAAGCTTATGGTTTTCACCATCCTTGGATAACTCATGTTGCATCTCCTCCAATCCCTGTGAAAAAACTTCAAAACACAATTTCTCCCATCTCTTTTCTGTGGGGTGATATTAGTAGAGATAAATAAACAAGTTTCTTGCTGCATGTAATCCATGGACTAAAATTCATATGAATGATTAGAGATTATATAATGTTGTATGCCTACTCATAAACTCAATTGGATCAACTCAATAGTTCAAACTATGCATAAAACAATATGGGACAGAATCTGTCCAGAAAAACAGCAGCAGAAAAACGTATTTTTATTTCCTACTTAAACTTGTCTAAAAATTCTGAACAAATTCAGGCATACAGAGGATGAAAAGTTGCAGTTACAGTAAAAATCTCAGATCATTCGGAGTTACAGAATAAGAATGAAAAATCAAACCGTGCACAGACTCCGTGCAGGAATAAAATCTCCGACATAGAAATAGCAACTTTTTCAAACCAAAATGGGTAGACTTGGCACTTTATTAAAAATTTCAGAAACTAAACTAAGAAAACAATCTCTTGTTACAGCAAGAGGACACAAAGAAAATCCAAATAAAAACAACTGGGTTGCCTCCCGTAAAGCGCTATCTTTATAGCCATATAGCTAGGCTTGATAGTTTTAATGATGCTGACATAGGAATAAGAATTGAAATGCAAAAGAGAGCATCAAGAGAAAAATATGAACACATTTATGTCTACCCCACTTCCTATGCATTGGGATCTTGTAAGAAAATAAATCAATAAAGCACAAAGTGACTAGCATAGGAAGGCAAAGCGAGTGCAACTTCAAAATTTTCAACAAAAAGAGAGAAGACTTAATATTTTTGAGATAAATGAAATCATGTCTTCCTTTCTCATAAAATCTTTCAGTAGCATCATTGATAAACTCAACAATATAGCTATCACATGAAACATTCTTATCATGATCCATATGTATAAAAATATCAATATTTTCCACATAAGCAAAGTTCTTCTTATTAATAGCAATGGGAGTAGCATCATCGTAAAGAACTCAAACATGATAGACAAGTTGTATATTAATTGGATGGTTTTGGGTAATCCTTCCAAAACTATGACAAGTTTCATGAGGATGATTGTAATTATTAGCATCATCATTTTCGGGATTAGTACCAAAGAGATTTTCAATATCAAAAGTACTATGCTTTTCCCAATCATGATCACTACTATAGGTAACAGGCATAAGATCATCATCGAAATCAGACTTATTAGCAACAACTATAATAGGAGCAACATGCTTAGGGGAATATACCGTTTCCTCTATCCTTTTACTCCTCCTCTTTTTCTTCTTTCCCTTCTCAGGAGGGAGAGGCTTGAAAGGAGGCTTCTCCACATACCCTGGTTTATTGTTAGAAACAATAGAAGAAACTCGGGAGGATTCCTCCTTTTCATTAATAAGAGTAAGACAAACATTAGTCCTTTCATATTTTGGTAAAGCCATTCCATCTTTTATAATATTTTGAATGTAAGTGTTGTCATGGCAATTATTAACACAATAGAGATAACATCCATGCAACACGCTATTCATATCAAAAGCACTCATATCTAACGAAGAAGTTTTTCTTGACAACTCTTCACACCCCAAAAATAATGTAAGTTCATCATGCTGATTAGGAGTGATCATGTTATCACAAAAGTCTCTCGCAGTACTTATATTAGAATCTGAGCATTGGAATTTGAAATGACCCTCTTTATAGCAAAGTTCACAAATAAAAGGATAGGTGTCACAAACCTTTTTAGCAAGATCACTTAGAGCTCTGTACCATGTTGTAGTTTTTTCATTCCTATGATGAATACAACATTCCTCTTCGATTTTATTCTTTTCACAAGGTCTAAGTGCTCCACAATAATTAACATGCTTATAGGAAATAGTACTTTCAGAAGTTTGAGCATGTTTATTGCAATCATCAATAACAGTTTCGGTTTCCAAGCAAGTGTCTTTAGAAGGTTCATGATACATGTCCCAATTCTCTTTAGGAATATAAATATGAGAAGCAAAAGTTTTACAACAATCAACAATAATTTGAGAATCAAGACCAAATTTAGCACTGAGCTCATCGAAACTAGTAGTTTTACTGAAAGACTCAATGCAATCATACTTATAGTTTATACCTGATTCTTTACCTTTGTCGTTATCCCAATCTTCGGTATTGCGTTGAATTGTTTCAAGAAGATCCCATTTAGCTTCAACCTTCTTGCTTGTGAAAGAACCTCCTGAACAGGCATCCAGATGATCCTTATAATGACCTGAAAGCCTTGCATAAAAATTAGTAATAATTATTTTCTTAGGAAGCTCATGGTTAGGACATTTGAGTATTAATGCTTTCAGTCTTCCCCAAGCTTGAGCAATTCTTTCTCTATCATGAGGATAAAAATTGAAAATGTAACACCTATCTAGATGCACTTCATGAAGAGGATAAAACTTAGAGTAAAAGAGAGATTCAAGCTGTTTCCAATTCGAAGGGGGGTCATCCAGCATCCTATACCACTTCTTTGCTTTGCCCTTAAGTGAAAATGGAAATAATTTCCTCATGACATCTTCCCTTGATAAACCTGCAACCTTAAACAGCTCACAAAGTTCTGTAAATTTCAACAAGTGATCATGTGGATGGATTGTTCCATCCCCTGCATAACATTCATCCATAACCATTTTAATATATTCTGTAGGTATTTCAAAAGGAATACTTTCAGTAGGTGGTTTTAGAATATCACAAGTATCCTTAGAATTATCACATATAGGAGACAAAGTATTATCAAGGCAATTTTTTTATCCAAAGCTGGGGAACTAAAAAGATCATTTTCATATAAACTAGCTTCCCCAAGCTTAGACTTTTCCATAGCATTAGGAATAATGATGTTCAGAGAATTCATGCTAATAGCATTGCCATCACTATTATGCGAACAAACTCCCATTGGTTTAATTATCTCTTCAAAAGCATCATCAGAATCATAAAAGCAAAGTTTATCATCAACCAAATTTTGAGTGTTACCCTCATCCATAGGTGGTGAAGGTGGATGTTTCCTCTCTTCAGTCTCTAGTTGTTCATCATTTTCTTCATCTTCTTGCTCTTCATTGTCCTCCTCTTGGGGCTGCATGGGCATCCCCAAGCTTAGGCTTTTGTCATCTTCTTCACATACTTCCTCTTTCAAGCTTATATTTTCATCATCTTCTTCCTGCAAAACATTACATATTACTTGGGCATATCTCTTCCTTGTGTCAACGACATAGATATTTTCATCAAATTCATCTATGCATTTATTAAGGAGATTAGTGATAGTAACTTTATATTTAGAAGCTATAGGGCAGGTTTCATGTTCATCAATGAAGGTGTTTAATTCATATGCTCCCATGAAAAGAACGAATTGCTCTACTTCTTTCATCCCTAAGTGAGCATAATTTCCTGTATGATAAGTTGCAATAACAGGTTCAACTTTATTGGAAGGGCATTGGAATTCAAAGTGTCTAGAGTATTCAGAGCAACAAGTTTCTTCCTTATGCTCCTCAAGCAGCCCACTAGCAATCATATCTAGAACCTCCATGAACATTCCCAATCTTTTCCCTTCATATGATTCTCTAAATATTTTCCCTTCATATGTTTTTCTAAACCAAGCAACTTTCATGGCATTTTTATAATAGTTTTCCATTTTTTTAATTTTTTGGGTTTTTGATAAATGCAAAACTGAAATTAAAACTAAACTAAATGCAAAACTGAAAGTAAACTAGACTATATGCAAAACTGAAAATAAATATCTAGTGCAAACAAGAATAGAAACTTAAGCGCTACGCTCCCCGGCAACGACGCCAGAAAAGTACTTGATAATCCCCAAGAGCAAGGAATCACTGTAACACAATTCAATGTGGAAGTAAGGTATCGATCCGCAGGAGCAAGAAGGAAAAGTTATCTATTCCCTACAACTAAAGTGTCACAAGTTTTAGTTGATTCTGCACTAAACAAGTTTATAGAACAAGGTGGTTGATTTAATGGATGGAAGTTTGATGTAACAAACAGGAGTGTGAAAGTGTCCCAATCCTCTTTAATGCAAGAGGACAAGACAAGGGAACAAGGGTGTGAAAGTGTCCCAATCCTCTTTAATGCAAGAGGACAAGACCAAAGGTGTAAACGGTGCTTTGGAAATAAGGCCTAGGGATCATGCTTTCACTAGTGGACACTCTCAACAATAATAATATAATTGAATACATAGATAATTCCTCCTCATTATGCTACTCTGAATTAATTTCTGGTTGGATAAAGAACACCAATCCATTATGTAGGGCTACAAAAAGCACACCTTAAAGTTCGTATTCCACATCTATGGACACTTCATGCGGTCACTATTCGCATCCAAGGATAGTATTAACAAACACCACAATATCATAGAGACACCCAACACAAATAATAACTCATGATAAGTATTCATGTAATCTTTAGCCTAAGAGCCACACACGGTGCACGCACTGTCAACTTCACACTATGGGACAAAGGTGACTCCGGTAATCACATCAATAAAACCACTTGAGTAGCATAATTCATAAGATAAAGAAGAGTACCATCTATGGATTCAACTAGATTACAAAGCTCATGATCACATAAAGATCACAGCATGGGAGAGAGAGATAAACCACATAGCTACCGGCATGAGCCTTCAGCCCCGAGGGAGACTACTCCCCCTTCATCATGGAGATGAGGAGCTTGATGGAGAGGTTGATGAAGAGGTCCAGCCCGGAGTGGAGACGATCTTGCTGTAGATGTTGATGATGATCACGCCGGAGGGGGGTGGAGCCCTCCGGAGGTGGATTCCGGCAGCGTTTCCCCCCTCCGATCTTCTCCGGCGGCAGCCTTCTGCCTCTCTGTTTCTGGTTTTGTGTTTCTCCGCCGCCTCCCTCTGGAAAACGTCGGGGGACCTTTTATATAGGCGTTTTTAGGTCACGAGGATGCTTCTGGGCGAAGGATCGATGCAAACGGGGCCACGAGGGACAAATTGGATGGGCCCACGCGGCCTGGTACTGTAGCCGCGTGGGACCCCCCTTTTGGTCCTCCGGCCTCCATTCCTTGACTTTTTTCGCTCCTAAATCTTCTCCTTCCAAAATAATGACCCCCCTAAATTTATAGCTCATTATGACGTCGTTAAGGTCCTGAAACAAATAAAGAAAGAAATAGGGGTTTTCTGCCTGCGCAGGATTAATTCCATATAAAGGGGAAATCATTATAAATTACCAAAAATCATTAAATAACAGTAATATACCCCTTATATGATGCAAATATGAATGGAATATAACTATTATAGTGCAAAGTTCATGTATGTATTTTAGATGCATCACCCGTCTTCCCTACATGGCCGCGTCCGCGTGTGAATGCCTAACTGGCCACGCGCGCGGTCAATGCTAGCCCACCTGCCAGCGACCCTCGTCTGGCCCACCTGCCAGCGACCCACCGGCCTCCTCGTCTTCCCACCCCCGTAATCAATGCTGGCCCTGGCTGGTCCTTTAAAAATGGACCCCGTCCGTGTGGATAGCGACCTCAGTCCACACCGCCGCCCCCACCCCTAGCCGGTGCACAGCGACCCCCTCGCCGGAGCCATGTTGCGCTGGTTCAAGACGCCCAAGAATCAGCACGAGGCCAGCGGCTCCTCCGGCCAGCGCGCCTCCCTTCCTCCTCCTTCGCCACCACCGGCGGCATTCGGCATCGCGCCGGACGACATGTGGGTTGTCCTTGGAGCAGCGCCGGCGCACCGTGCCGGTGCAGTGGACCCGGCGCCGAAGAAGAAGCGGATGCGGTGCTACCTCCGCGTGGATGAGTGCCGGTGGAATTGGAACAATGCCACCCCCGTGGGCTGGTTCGACGTCCACCTGCTGGATGACTCGCAGCTGAATCCGCAGCGGATTCCGGTGCCGCCGATTCCGGCCAGTGGCCGGGCCAGGGTGGTGGAGATCACGCGCCGCCGCCGTCTCCTCCCACCGGACCTCTACAACGACCCCGCCTACATGTCGGAGTCCCCCCACTGGTACCAGTGGTTCGCGGATGAGCACGACGAGCGTTGCCGCGCTTATTTCGCGCCGGCCCCAGCACCGCCGCAGGAGCCCACGGCGTACCCCGCACCGCCGCTCGGCCATGAGCAGGAGCTGTGGTTCGAGGAGGAGGTCATCGACGACGACGATCCGGACATGCAGGCCGCCTACGAGGTGTCCCGGCGCTCCCTCATCGACGACGAGGTCAGGCGCTGGGAGGCAGTGGTGCAGGCCGCGGCCCAAATGCCGCCACCGCCGCAGCAGCCTGCACTGGCCTGGTGGTCGCAGTTGACCCAGGAGCACGAGGCCGAGGAGCTGTATCTGGAGCCAGTTCCTCCACTGCCCAGAGGCCTCCTTGGCCAGTCCTGGGTCTTCACTGGCGGCAGTTGGCCGCCACAGGAGCAGGAGCAGCCGGCCCAGGCGCAGCAGGAGCCGGAGGAGCAGCACGTTCCGCCGAAGGTGCAGCCGCCACCGGCCCATCTGTGTGTCGCGCCAGGCTACGTCTTCCTCTCTGACAACGAGGACTAGGGCTCCGGCGCCGCCGCCGTGTCCTCCCCCATCCCCCTAATTGTAATGGCCTTTAGGCCTCCTAATATGAATGTAATGACATTTATGCCTTTTTATTATTAATGAAATGTCCCTGCCTGCCCCTAAATGTAATGTTCCCGCCGCCCACCGTGGTTCCACCGCCGCCGATCTAGGGTTACCACGCCACCGCAGCTGATCTAGGGTTACCGGACCGCCGCCGATTTAGGACTTTTGAGCGAGAGAGGAGGGCGGGGATAGAGGAGACTGTACCTTGCACGTGGGGACGGCGGCGTGGACGTCGGGTGCTCGGGGACGGCCGCGGGCAACAGGACGACGAGAGTGCCGGAGCGGCGGTGCCTGACTTGGGACAAAAAACCGGGCCGATTTTGGCCGATTCACGGCCGCTCAGCTCGTGAAACTCGACGGCGAGGAAGAGGGTGGCCGCGGTGACCAGAATAGGAGAAGGCGGTGGTGACGGTGGCGGCACGGGAGTAGGGGAGCACGGCACGGCAGCCTAGCGGTGTCCTTCGTCTTCTTCGGCCTGGCGGCAAACTACGGGGACGAGAGGAAGGGGAGGGATCTAAAAGGCACTAATGGGCCTTTAGACCCGGTTCCAGGAACGAACCGGGACTAAAGGTCACTTTAGTCCTGGTTGCAGCCACGAACCGGGACTAAAGGTCCATTTTTGGGCCGCTGCCAAATTAGCGCGCCAAAGCCCACCTTTAGTCCCGGTTGCAACCAACACCCGGGACTAAAGGGTCGTTTGTAATTTTTTTCTATTTTCCTTTCTCCTGATTTATTTTATTCTATTGATTTAATTGTTCAAATTTGACAAACTTTATATCAAACGTAAGCCATGGACATGTAAAATCTTTCGGTACTGGTTATTTTCAAATTTGACTATGTTGAATGTATTCAAATTTCAAATGGATGAGTTGAGTAAATTTGACATAGATTTCAAACCGTGATCGTAAACCCTAACCATAAACCTAACCGTAACTTCAATCCAGCAAAAACCGCTAAAGATCTTTAAAGAAAGTATATATTGTGGATCTGAAAGTGATTTTTGCCAAAAATCATGACCAAACTATGCGGCACTCGTAGTTCAAATCAGACCCACTTCCCGCGAAATCGGCAGGAACTTATATGAAATGTTTGAAATACCTAATTATGTTTTTACATCCAAAACCAGGGTTATATGCACTTATAAGGTGGTCTATTATTTTCTATCTATTTGGATGTTACTCTTTCGGTGAGCCGTTTTGGTAGCCGCTTCACAAAAAAAGCCTGTTTTGACACTTAAAAAATGAAAAATGGGTTTTTTATTCAATGAAAACCCTAAACCCCCTTAGTCAACACAATTCTACAACCAAGATACACAAGTGTGTCAAATATTTCCTCATTCCGACATTTTTTGCTATGTTAAATGTCATACCCTAGCTCATTTGAGTCGAAACCATACATCTTTATACCTCGTAGCTCATTTCTGTGAAGGTTTTTTATAAAAACCTCCATAACACATGTTTATAATTTTTTCCAGGTGGTAGGTTACATAAAAGGATGCCATGTGAATGTTTTCCATTTTTTTGATTTTTTAATTAGTTATGTATAACCCTAGCCCGAAACCGTAACCGTAAACCCTAACCATAAACCTAAACCTAATCATAACTTCGATCCAGCAAAAACCACCAAAAATCTTTAAAGAAAGTATATATTATGGATCTGAAAGTGATTTTTGCCAAAAATCATGAGCAAACTATGCGGCACTCGTAGTTCAAATCAGACCCACTTCCAGCTAAATGGGCAGGAACTTATATGAAATGTTTGAAATACCTAATTATGCTTTTACATCCAAACCCAGGGTTATATGCACTTATGAGGTGATCTATTATTTTCTATCTATTTGGATGTTCCTCTTTCGGTGAGCCGTTTTGGTAGCCGCTTCATAAAAAAAGCCTGTTTTGACACTAAAAAATGAAAAATGGGTTTTTTATTCAATGAAAACCCTAAACCCCTTAGTCAACACTATTCTACCGATTATTACACATAGAACCAGGATAAAAAATGTTTCATACATTATTACACATGACCATCAACATCCGTCTCCAGTGTTGTGGTATAAACTTCTTCGTGTGTGTCCTTTTCTTTTGATCGCGCCGTAACCATGGACAATCTTCATCATTCAACACGATGCTTGGGTTAGTTTTCACTGTGAAAGGGGGAATTTCGTCAAACTTATTGTAATCTTCTAACATGTCTGTCTTGTCCTCCACTCCCACGATGTTTCTTTTCTCTGAAAGAACTATGTGGCGCTTTGGCTCATCGTATGATGTATTCGCTTGTTTATCTTTTCTTTTCTTCGGTCTGCTAGACATGTCCTTCACATAGAAAACCTGAGCCACTTCACTAGATAGGACGAATGGTTCGGTGTCGTACCCATGATTCTTGAGATCCACTATCGTTATTTCGTACTTCGGGTCTATATGTACCCCGCCTGTCAGGTTGAACCATTTGCACCAGAACAAAGGGACCTTAAAAGAAGGTCCATAGTCAAGTTCCCATATCTGCTCTATGTAACCATAATATGTGTCCTTTTGCCCATTGTTGTTTGTTGCATCAAAGCTGACACCACTGTTTTGGTTGGTGCTCTTTTTATCTTGGTCGGTCGTGGAAAATGTATTCCCATTTATCTCGTACCCTTGAAAAGTCAATATAGTCGAAGATGGTGCCTTGGCCAACAAGTATAGCTGTTCTCCAACAGTGGTGTCATTAATGAGACGTGTTTGCAACCAACCTCCGAAAGTCTTCACGTGTTCTCCATCAATCCAATATTTAGGTTGCTCCGGGTATTTCAAGCGTAAAATATTCTTGTGTTCCTCGATATGCGGAGCCACCAAGCTGGAATTATGTAGAACTGTGTAATGTGATTGAGTGAAAGAATGCCTGTCCATACATATTGTTGCTTTCTTTCCTAGCGTGCCTTTTCCCCGCAGTCTCCTCTTTTGACGCGATTGAGGAACACCGATCGGCTTAAGGTCAGGAATAAAGTCAACACAAAACTCAATGACCTCCTCTGTTCCATAGCCCGTGGAGATGCTTCCTTTTGGCATAGCACGGTTGTGAACGTATTTCTTTAAGACTCCCATGAACCTCTCAAAGGGAACATGTTGTGTAGAAATACCGGACCGAGAACGGAAATATCTTTGACTAGGTGAACTATGACGTGCGTCATAATATTGAAGAAGGATGGTGGGAACACCAACTTGAAGCTGACAAGATATTGGACCACATCCTTCTATAAACTTGGTAGAGTTACTGGATTGATGACCTTCTGAGAAATTGCATTAAGGAATGCACATAGCTTCACAATGGGTACTCGAACATTTTCTAGCAGAAGCCCCCTCAATGCAACCGGAAGTAATTGTGTCATAATCACGTGGCAGTCATGGGACTTTAGGTTTTGGAACTTTTGCTCTGTCATGTTTATTATTCCCTTTATATTCGACGAGAAGCCAGACGGGACCTTGATACTGCTAAGGACTTAAAAAAAGATCTTCTTCTCTTCTTTGGTAAGAGCGTAGCTGGCAGGACATTGATACTTCTCTGGATTCAGATTGTCTCGTTCGTGCATATGTTGCTGGTCCTGCCATGATTTCGGTGTATTTTTCGTCTTCCCATACACGTCGAAGAAGTTTAGCAGGTTCACGCAAATATTTTTCATCACGTGCATCACGTCGATTGCAGAGTGAACCTCTAGGATTTTCCAATAGGGTAACTCCCAAAATATAGATTTCTTCTTCCACATCGGTACGTGTCCATCAGCGTCATTCGGAACAGATTGTCCGCCAAGACCCTTTCTAAAGATTACTTTTAAATCCTTGATCATATCATATATAACATCCCTAGTAGGGCGGGTAGGCTTCGTCCGGTGATCTGCCTCACCTTTGAAATGCTTGCCTTTCTTTCTTACAGGATGCTGTTTTGGAAGAAATCAACGATGCCCCGGGTACACATTCTTGTTTCCCAAATATATACTTTCAGTCTCATCTAAACAGTGCGTGCATGCATTGTATCCCTTGTTTGACTGTCCTGAAATGTTACTAAGAGCGGGCCAATCATTAATGGTTACAAACAACAATGCTCGTAGGTCAAATTCCTTTTGTTCGTGCTCATCTCACACACGTACACCTTCTTCACGCCACAACTCTAAAAGTTTTTTAACCAATGGCCTCAGGTACACATCAATGTCGTTGACGGGTTGCTTCGGGCCTTGGATGAGCACTAGCATCATAATGAACTTCCGCTTCGCGCACAACCAAGGAGGAAGGTTATAGATACATAGAGTCACATGCCAGGTGCTATGACTGGAGCTCTGCTCCCCAAAAGGATTAAAGCCATCTGTACTTAGACCAAATCTTAAGTTCCTTGCGTCATCTGAAAATGTCGGGAACTCTTTGTCGATTTTTCTCCACTGCGACCCATCAGCGGGATGTCTCAGCATCACGTCTTTCTTACGGTCTTGTTTGTGCCATCGCAACAACTTGGCATGCTCTTTTTTTGGAACAAACGTTTCAACTGTGGTATTATAGGAGCATACCACATCACCTCCGCAGGAACCCTCTTCCTGGGGCGCAGCTCGTCCTCAACTTCACCAGGGTCATCTCGTCTGATCTTATACCGCAATGCACCGCATACCGGGCATGCATTTAAATTCTCGTACTCCTCACCGCGGTAGAGGATGCAGTCATTGATGCATGTATGTATCTTCTGCACCTCTAATCCTAGAGGGCAGACAACCTTCTTTCCTTCATACGTACTGGGGGGCAATACGTTATCCCTTGTAAGCATCTTCTTTATTATTTTCAGCAAATTTTCAAAACTCTTGTCAGAAGAACCATTCTCTGCCTTCCAGTGAAGCAATTCCAGTGTGGTACCCAGCTTTTCTGGCCATCTTCGCAATTTGGGTACAACAATATGTTGTGATCCACTAACATTCTCTCAAACTTCAACCTCTTGTTTTCACTACCGCAGTTTATCTTCGTTTCAAGAATGGCCCGACGGCTCTTCTTCAGCTTCGTCTTCCCCCATTGTAGTACCACCGTGTTCAGTGAACATAGGATAGTTGTCATTATCCTCTTCTTCTTCTTCATTGTCTTCCATTATAACCCCTCTTTCTCCGTGCTTGGTCCAACAATTATAACCGTACATGAAACCAGACTTCAACAGGTGGACGTGAATGGTTTCTGAGGTAGAGTAATCCTGAGTATTCTTACAGACACTACATGGACAAGAAATAAAACCATTCGGCGGCTTGTTTGTCTCAGCCACACGGAGAAAATCATGCATGCCATTAATAAAGTCGGGATAACGTCAGTCACTATACTTCCATTGCCGGCGCATAAAAATCACAACTAAGTTAATTATTGAACCAACAACATAATGATACCAAGCCTATTTATGAATGGCATATTTTCTAATGTTTCTAATCTTCAAGCGCATTGCATCCATCTTGATCTTGTGTTTATCGACGACGTCGGCAAGATCTAACTCCAATTCCATGTTCTCTTCTAGGCATTGGAGACGAAGATTTTCACTTCTTTTCAATTTTGCTTTCAAATCATTATTTTCTTTTTCAAAAAACTCGACAATAGGGTCGGTTGGAATTTCCGGTTCAACCACATCCGTATCATAGACCGGACGAGGGCCGACGGGGACGGATATCAAAACCATGGCACTATACATATAAAAAACGTAAGAAATTTATACAAGTAATAACTATGCATCTAAATCATATAAATAAGTTTTTTTAAAACAAAAGAGAAAAACAAGAGGCTCACCGAGGTGGTGCCGGTGACGGGACGGTGCGGGCGATCGACGGCGGTGAGGACGGGGACCGGACGACACTAAAACCCACACATTATACTTTAATTTGAGCTCAAATTGCATATAAAACAAATGAAATCCCTAACTTAGGCCTTTCATCAAACACCTAGCTAGTACTAGAAAAATTAAATGAGCTAAACTAGCAACGAAATGAGCTCAAGTAGCAACGCCAGAAGTGCTAATCCTTGGATAGATGAGGCGCCGTCAATCTTGACAAATGGTGGGAAAAATGGGGACGAAATTGAGCTCGGGAGATGAAATAGATGAGAAAATGGTGATGAACTCGAGCTCAAAAATGGCCATGGCCGGCTCGGGGGTGGGGGATGATATAGGGAAAATAATTTAGTCCCGGTTCATAACACGAACCGATACTAAAGGTCAATCTTTAGTCCCGGTTCGTGTTACGAACCGATACTAATGGTTGCTCCCTTTAGTACCGGTTCATAACACGAACCGGGACTGGACCTGGCCGGCACCCTGGACATTCGAACCGGGACTAGTTGCCCCATTGGTACCGGTTCGTAAGAGAACCGGGACGAAAGGGCCAAACCGATGGCCCTGTTTCCACTAGTGTTGCCTAACTAGGTGGTGGGTTTTAAACGGGCAGACAAAGGCCGCTTCGTATGAGTGTATTATACGGAGACACAGAGGCATCCCGTTTACGTTATACGGACACAAGTGACAGTTGGTTGGCCGCCGTTAACATGCCCACTTACTGGCTGAGTAGGAGACGCATGTACCGCCGTGGCTTCAACAACATTTTAGAAAAGACAAACCACATGCACACACATAAACACGCCGTGGGTCGTCCAACAACTAGCAGTCACCTGATAGTTGTCTGGCTGAGTTAGAATGGGGACCTGTCCTTCCAAGAGAGCTTCCAAGAACTTCAGAGCCCAAGAATCGTTCATTGATATAGTCTTTCTCATAGTAAACGTAATCAGCCAGGTTGCAAGGAGGAATCACGATCATATACCTGGAAACAAGTTCGTTCGTTAGCCAAAGTGAAGAAAATACTCCCAAGGAAACTAGGCATCATAGTGGTCATTATATATACTCACAAAGCGGATGTGGAATCCCGATCCATCTCATTCCCAAGAGGCTCGATGACCATCATCTAGAGCAGCATATATCTACTAATGGCACGAGCTGCAGATCTAACGGCATTATACGTTTCACACGATGGTTGGGTCTCTTGATATGTCTCCACTCACCAACTATATATTGCCTCTCCTTTGCATCACTTCCTTCACATGGCTATGACAGGTTGCTAATGGGTCTTTCAATTTGTAGGCAATACAATACTGAATGCTTTAAGCTTTTCTCTGTTTATTAGTATTTGTACCGCGGGTATTACTACATGAAAATCGTATGTTGTTGAGTATTACTCCTCCTATCTCAACATACAACAACCCTAATTTTAATGCCTTCAGTGTGAATTTTCGTAGGTTTTGTTAATTTGTATTTCAACTTCAAAGATGATAAAACTCATAGACCACATACTACATTTACGTCACCATATCCGTGACAGATGCATACTGTTGAAAAATATCAGAAACACCCTCGTGCCAGAAACTAAATGCAGAGAAAAGTACCCTATATATTCAATCGTAGGCGTGTCAATACTCAATAATGGAGTTCAACCTTGGTGAGACAGGGGGAACGACCATACTCCCAACAATAGGCAACGCCGGAACGTACTCGTATATTTGGTTTGAGAAAGATACTAGTTGATACACCGTTCAAGAGTTCACTTAGTGATACCCAGATATATGTATTAATAAAAATAATTATGGCCATGTATTTAAAACAATCACATCATGTTTTCATACTAATGCATGGATTATTTTTTTGGTCAATACAAAAATCCAAAATTCTTGATAGTGCGTTGATACAAAAAATGTTAACACATGGCTTAAAATTTTGATAATGCATTGATAAAAAATAAATATCGTTTTTTTCCGAAATGGGGAATGAAACCCCGGCCTTTGCATCAAGCGATGCACACAGCCATTTGTTGCAGAGTGTTCATAAGTATCAATTCTTATAAATCATGGATCACATAAGGTTGAAACAAAAATCAACCATCGAAACATAATCAACATATAGCAACTAGACATGCGTAATGCGATTAATATGCTACCACGAAGCCCGGCTGAAGATATCCCGAGCGACCATCCGGAGCCGTGAACATCCAGTAGCCATAAGTTCCCGCTGATCCGACGGGAGAAGGAGGGCCCAAAGCTGAATCCAATGAGCTGCCATATTGATAACCTGCATAACATGAAAATTCCGTGCTCTGTTAAAGATAAGATTATTTCTGCAATTCCAAATTGCCCAACAAATGGCTGAAACGCCTATACGAATATGAGCCTTTGTCTGTTTGTCGACTCCATTTAACCAGTTATCAAACATATTAGTAATATTAGTCGGTGGAGTGATATTATAAGTACTGTAAACAACTGTCCAAATAATTTTGGCGAAAGGACATTCAATAAATAAATGTTCTACTGTCTCCTCCGAGCCACAGAAAGAACATTTTGTGCACCCTTGCCAACGTCGTTTAGCGAGATTATCTTTAGTAAGCAACACTTTTTTTATTAAGAAACCACATAAAAACTTTTATCTTGAGTGGAATCTTAAGTTTCCATAAATATGTCTGAAGGAATCTAGTATGACCATTCATCAAATCCTCATACATCAATTTAACTGAAAAGATCCCTGAAGCGGTTAACTTCCACACAAAGCGGTCTGGAGACTGAGATAGATCAACATCCATAAGTCAAAGACATAAGTGTGGCCACGCAACCAATTATCTCCTGTCAAAGATCGACGGAAACTCATATTGAGTGGGGGCGCAACAGACAATACGTCATGAACCGCGATGTTCTTCCTATTGGTGATGTTATAAAGGGATGGATATTGAGCTTGCAGCGACTGATCACCTAGTCATGTATCCTCACAAAACCGAATTGTCTTACCATCCCCAAGTTGGAACTTTCCCCTGTTAAAGAAATCATCTTTGACTTCCATAAGTCCTTTCCAAAAAGGTGAATCTGTCGGTTTTGCTTGAACTTCTACTGAAGTTTTATTAGAGAGGTACTTGTTATGCAGCAATTCCTGCCAAATACCCTCCTCGTTGATCAACTTACTAAGCCATTTACTCAGTAAGCAGCGATTTTTTAATTCTAATACTTCAATACCTAAGCCCCCTTGATCTTTCGGTCGACAAATCATGTTCCATTTGGTAAGCCTATACTTACGTTTATGCTCGTCGCTTTGCCAAAAAAGCAAGAGCGATAGTAATCTAGTCTTTTCCTTACCCCAACAGGTACTTGAAGAAAAGATAACATGAACATTGGAAGGCTTGTCAGAACCGAGTTGACTAGGATTAATCGGTCTCCGTATGAGAGCAATTTCCCTTTCCAACAACTTAATTTTCCTTCGAAACGAGTCTCAACTGGGTACCATTAAGAATTAAGCAACTTCCTATAATGAATCGGTATCCCCAGATATTTAAAAGGTAGGGCTCCCACCTCGCAACCAAAAATTTCTTTGTATTGCTCCTCATCATCCTTAGCCTTTCCAAAGCAGAAAATCTCGCTCTTATGAAAATTAATTTTTAAACCCGAGAGTTGCTCAAAGAGGCATAAAATTAATTTCATGTTCAAAGTTTTTGACAAGTCATGGTCCATAAATAGGATAGTATCATCAGCATATTGGAGAATAGAAATCCCCTGTCAACTAGATGAGGGATGAGACCACTAATCTGCCCATCCTCCTTAGCTCGTTCAATAATAATTGCTAACATATCGACTATTATATTGAAGAGTAAGGGGGAAAGAGGATCTCCCTGACTAAGCCCTTTTCTTGTTTGAAAATAATGACCAATATCATCATTAACACGAATACCAATGCTACCCCCCCTGAATATACTTCATAATTTGGTCGCACCAAGCCTTATCGAAGCCTTTCATTCTGAGAACTTGTTGTAAAAATGACCATTTAACCTTATCATACGCCTTCTCAAAAATCAATTTTAAATATGACCCATCCATTTTCTTCCGATGAAGTTCATGAATAGTTTCATGGAGTACCACTACTCCTTCTAAGATGTGTCTACCTAGCATAAAGGCCGTTTGAGAAGGTCTAATCACATTCTGAGCTACAGACGTCACACGATTAGTGGCAACCTTAGTAAAAATTTTGAAGCTCACATTGAGTAGGTAAATAGGTCTATATTGCTGGATTTGTACTGCATTCTCTTTTTTGGGAATTAAAGTAATGACTCCAAAATTTAAGCGATACAGAGTTAAAGTCCCCGGTTGAAACTGACGGAACAAATCCATCAGATCATCTTTTATAACTCCCCAAAATTTCTAATAGAACTCAGCCGGGAACCCGTCTGGTCCCGGAGCTTTATTAGCTTCCATTTGAGAAATCGCCTAAAAAATCTCCTCCTCATTGAAATCTTTAGTTAATAAGTCGTTTTCTTCCGAACTGAGTTGTGGTATGTCTTGATTTAAATTTTCCATTAGAGAGAAAGTATTTGGTTCCGACAGCCCAAACAATTTCTTGTAATATTCAGTAATATAAACCTTTAAGTTTTCCTCACCAACTATGGTTCCTTCATCTTGTTCTAGTTGAAAGATTTTCTTTCTCCTATGTTTACCATTTGCAATAAGGTGAAAATACTTCGTATTATTTCCGCCTTCTTGTACATGTTTAACTTTCGCACGCTGTGCCCATTTAGTTTCCTTATCTCTTCTTAGTTGACAAATGCTATCATTCGCCTTCCTCAAAGTTTCCCTTTCATAAGTGTTAAGAGGAACTAATTCAGCCTTAATATCAAGTTCATCTATCAATCTAGATAGGCACTCCTTTTCCTTTTTATATTTTCCACTTAGATTTTTTGCCCAGCCTTTTAGAAAACGATGCAAGTGTCTAATTTTATTAAGCCACTTATCAATCGGAGTATTATCCTCTCATACCGATCTCCATTCTGCTGCCACCATCTCAAAGAAACCATCCTGACTAAACCTAGATAGTTCAAAAGAAAAGTGTGGTTTATTTCCGAGGTGTGCATGATTTCCCGAGTCTAGTAACAGAGGCGTGTGATCAGACCCCGCACGAGTCATTGCACGAACCGTCACTAGTGGAAATTTCTGCTCCCAATCTACACTTGCAAGAACACGGTCTAGCTTTTCAAACGTTGGCGTATCTCGATGATTTGCCCACGTATATTGTCTTCCCGAAAGATCAATTTCTCTCAGATCAAGACTCTCAATGATAGCGTTAAAAACAAAAGGCCAACGTTGGTTAAAATTGTCATTGTTCTTATCTTCTCGTTTTCTAAGAATATTAAAGTCTCCTCCCACCAAAGTAGGTAAGGAACCTGAACCACACATCCGAGCTAACTCAGAAATATATTCGGACTTGTGCTCATCTTGGGCTGCCCCATAACCAGGGATTAGATTCCACTCAAAACCATCCATTTTCGATCTAAGGTGGATCTAAATGATCTTCCACATCAACAAATTCCTCATCAATCAAATACTCCGAAAGACTTGAGGCCTTAGTCAAACAAGATTGTGAGGACCGACATCCCCTTTCCCCATTGAATCAGCATTTTTTTTCCAAAATATGCACCGCCCATTGTAATTCCAAGTTTTTAATCTCCCTAGCTGAATTCGATTTTTCTAAAATATTACTTCCCAAAGAATCCCAAGTGTAGAAGCTCTAGAAAGAATTTCGCTTTCCGAAAATGTTAAAATAGAGAGAGGATGCTTGTTACCCAAACCTTGAGGTGTATCATGGCGACAGGCTCACTCCATAGCCTCGGCCATAATGGTAGTGTCCACCGACTCCTGGGCCCGTAGACGACAGCTCGAATGGACTGCCATTGCATTAGGAATCCCTCCAAAGTTGACGACGGCGCGCTCCACAGCCGGGGTCAACGGCGAAGCACACCCCACGACTAGGGTGGCTGTCATGTGCCTCGGACTCAATCCCACACCCCCACCTGGGGCATTGGGAGAGTCCAACTTCAACGCCTGAGCAATGCTCGATCCCCTACCCGCCACCGGGTTAGAAGGAGAGCAAGAGGCTATGGCAACCTCACTCGAGCCCGTCCCCCCTCCTGGGGAACAAGGTGAACAGAGGCTCGCGTGCACTTGCCCAATAGCAGCAGCACATCCCGAAACAACATCCACATCAGTCTCAGCCAAGGCAGACACAGACGTCGCTGCCGCGTCAGAGAAAATCGGCCGAAATTCTGCCCCGACAGGAAAAACTGGGCAGTTCTCTGTCGCAGGAAGCCAGTTCTCTGCCGCGACAGAAGGAACTGAGCAATTCTCTGCCGTGACAGAAAGCTGATAAACAGGAGCAGGATCAGAAATTGTAGCCTCCATAGACAAATCTCCATTCCCCATTGCCTCAAGACCAGAACTAAAACTATCAGCTTCCAAGTCCACAATAGAGAAACCAGTAGTATTCATACCATCATGATCATTAGCCTCATCTTGCATCGGCGGTAGAGACAACTCCTCACGAGCCATCTTGAACCCCTTTTTAACCAAAGGGGAGAAGATCACTCCCGATTTCATCGAATTAGCAGGAGGACTAGCGCCCCCACCTCCTTCTTTATTTGGTTTTGTTGATTTCTCCGACTCTCTAGCATTGGGTACCCGAACATTAGAAGTTGCATTTCTTCCATTTGACTCAGCCTCTTTAAAATCATCTCCCAGGTCATCATCATCATCGTCCTGACGGTCTTGATGCGGTTCAGCCATAACCACATCAGCCGGTGCACCTCTTGCTTCTCCCTCCACATAAAATGACAACTCAAAAATCTCTCCCTTAATAAGCAAAGGAAAATATCTCGGAATTTTAGTATGATTCAGGCAACCAATCAAAATTCTGAGCACTTTATGCTTGCGGGTATAAGTCATATCCACACTCACAGTCTCCCAGAACATATCTCCAAGAGCCCACATAGCCAAGTAGTCACAAAGATGCTCCTCTGGGATACCTGAAACGCGCACCCATATATATGGTAAAGTGTCAACAGGCTCAATTGTCTTCGACCAATCATCAACTATGATCTCACACGGAGAGTTAGGGACCCGACAACTACCAAATACCTTGAGCCTATCCAACTCATTCCTAGATGGAAATTGAACCTGAAATAAATTATGTCTTACTTGAGTTACCTCCCAATGGAAATTCTCTGTGGGAACAAGCCTCTGGAGCTGACTCACAACCTGCGGAATGAGCATGTCACCTCCTGTCACAGTCACCGACGCCAGAGGAAGGTTCATCATCTTTGGCTTATATGTATCAGTACATGGCAGCTTAAAGATGATCAATTCCTCATGCGCATATCCAAACATGGGCAACCGAGGTTTTGGTGCAGAAATTAGCGGGCATTCTATATCATGAGCCGGTCCCTCACAAATATTACATATCTCAATAGAACAATAAGCGGAGAAGTGACCACCCAAACCACATCGGAAACATTTGTTCTTGTCCACTTTCTTGGCCTTCTTCTGAGTCGCTGTTTGCAGGGCCCCCACAAGCTGATCAGCCGAAACCACAACAACATGAGGAGCAGCCGCCGGCACCGGACCCCGCTGAATCACCAAAGGGGGGGCGGCAGCATCTGCAGTACCCCCAGCTTGAGCAGCCACCACAGGTGCCGGGTTCTGGACCAACAAAGTCGGTGCAGCAGTAGCAGCAGCCGCACCATTTAGGTGCCCTCTTCCACCGCCAGTAGCATGCCCCGTCTCCACATATCGACCACGGACTCCACGCACATCAGCATGACCCCTGGCACCTCCATAGCCCTGGCCATTGCCATGGCCATAGTTGTAGCCATATCCTCCACGCTGCCTTGCTCCAATCCTATAGCCATGAGCCGGACCGCCTCAGTAACCACCACGATAGCCACCGCCACCGCGATATCCTCCATGCCGATCCCCANAAAGGGGCGGCGGCAGCATCTGCAGTACCCCTAGCTTGAGCAGCCACCATAGGTGCCGAGTTCTGCACCAACAAAGTCGGTGCAGCAGTAGCAGCAGCCACACCATTTAGGTACTCTTCCACCACCAGTAGCACGCCCCGTCTCCACATATCGACCACGGACTCCACGCACATCAGCATGACCCCTGGCACCTCCATAGCCCCGGCCATTGCCATGGCCGTAGTTGTAGCCATATCCTCCACGCTGCCCTGCTCCAACCCTATAGCCATGAGCCGGACCGCCTCGGTAACCACCACGATAGCCACCGCCACCGCGATATCCTCCATGCCGATCCCCATTGAAACCAGACCCAGCATGAAAACGCCCGTTAGGGCCTTGGAAGCCAGTGGCAGTCCCCGAAGGAGCTCCACCATGGCGGCCATCGGGAGTGCCCGCCGTGCCGCTCGGCCTGCCCTGCTCGAATACTCTGCCGCCAGAAGCACCAGCAGCGTTTGCTCCTCCACGGCCTAGCGGAGCGACACCCCTCCCAGCATCGCCGCCTCCTCGCCCACCGCCCCGATACGCCATCGGAGCAAGGAAATCGCGCCGAAACGAGGCGACCGCCTTTTCCCACGTAAACCCTAGGATTCGATGGAGATCGACGCCTCCTACGATAGAGTTTCGTCTTTGATTGACAGGAGGGCCCAAATCGCAACCCAAACAGTCGATCGGGCCCCTCGGTGGGCTTGCATGCAACCGAGACGCAGGCGGGCCAACGCCCCCCAAATTTCGGTGTTTTGAATTTCTAGAACGGAAATCTTGGATCAAGAACGACGAACGCGGAAGCGGAGCTCGCCGCCGGTGTCGGACCACCAAGGTCCAATCACCCTACTCCAGATCCTCAGTGACAAAGGAGGGTTTCATCATTGGGATCTTGAGAGGACGAGGTAGCCGTTCCGACATCTGATTCGTCGTCTTCTTCCACTCCGGCGAACCTGCAGCAGCAACATCGTCAGAAAACAATGAAAGTGCTGCGTACCTCTGAGCTTTCCGTCGATCCATCCTCTTCGCCATCCTTGCCGACGCCGCAGACAGGTCCCTGTCCACTACAGAAATAGGAGAGGCGCATGCCTCCTCCCATAGAGTAGCCAAATACTTCTCCGCGTCTGTGGTAGAGGTCGTCTCACATCCCAAATTTTGGAACTAAGAAAAACTTAGCTTTTTAAGACCCAAATTTCAGAACCAACAAAAACTTTTTGAAATGCTTCACTAATGAGTGTGTTTTCCTTCCTATTGCTCTGTTGGCCTTATGTGACTTGATGTTTGTGTGTTGGACCAATAAAAAAATTAACCTAAGAACTCAACCCAGATAAAAATATACCTAACCTTGGTAATCATGTCATGACAAGAAAAATATTCCATACATCTTTCCCACTCTTATTTTGGCCAAATTCCATTTCAAAGATACTTGGTTTAGCCGCAACCAAAATACCCACTCTTTGAGAAAGTAAAAGTATTTCCAAAATTATGTGTTTCCAAAAATTTACTTGCTTATAAACCAAGAAGAACAATATACTATCTCCTACCTATATTTCAACCTTGATGTTTCCCTTGTATCGGTAGCTCTTAATTTAAATCCATACTTTCCTTCTTTTGAAAACAATAAAGGTGGGAAGTTTACTGCCCATGTATTTTAGCAACCCTTTGCAAAGATATCAAACTATGGAATTGAGCTTTTCCAACAACATACTTGTCATGAGGATACTTGATCACCATCGCACCACCTAACTAAGTATTTGATAATTGCTTGAGAATTTATATTGTTTGCTTGTTTGACTTGTGTTTGTGTTGACTGTTATTTCCTTGTTTGCTTGCATGCATATTCTTGTTTTTGAGTATTTATTAATTTGTTTGCTTGCCATTGTTTGTGAGATCATAAATGATCTAGCTGAAAATCAAACACCAATTAAATCTTGGTTTATAAAAGTAAAGATCAAGATTGAGACCCAAAAACTCTAACACTTGTGATCCCACTTATTCCACCACTTTACTTCTTTCTCTCTAAACTTTTCCTTCTATACTTAATTATTTTTAGAAAAAGGATTCTTGTGAGCCAAAAACCAGAGGGAAGTTAGTTAACCTCCCACCACATACTTTGGTTCACTACTTTAAAGTGATTTTCCTAAAATACGAATTTATTAAAAGAATTCAAAGTTCTTCTCTTTTACATTCGGCCATAAAGGGAAAACCCTAATTCTTTCTTCACCAAAAATTTAGGAAAATTAGGGGAACTTTCTAGCACCCTTCTAAACCTAAATGTGAGCCTAAATTAATTAAAACAAACTCAGACTTGGTTTATCCATATTAATAAATAAGGATCAATTTGATTTCCAAAAATATTATTTTCTTCCCTATTTAAAAATCTTAGTGAATTCCTTAAAGATAAGAAATCATGGTGATCCCTTGCGGATCGTCTCTACGCAAATTTATAAGGGTTTATGCCCTACGTGAAATTGGAGCCAAAATACTAACTAGACCATATGCATTTGATTTATGCATTTTAACCCAACAATCACCAACTCAATTTGAATAAGATCAATTGTCATGATTAAATCATCTGGAGGCACCCAAAAGACCAGCAAGGATTCACCTCTTGCCCCCAAATATTTTCTTCAAAATAATCTTTTTAGGAAGACAAGAAGTGGCACATGAAATAATAAACCTCTTACCTTTTTCCACATTTTCTTTTGGCCAAAAGTGGAATGTCAACTCTGAAAATAAATAAATGCCCACACATAAAATGGCATTGCCATTTTCCCACAGCCACTTGCACCATTTGTCCCCTCCTTGTTTCATGGCACTAAGTTGCAACTAGTGCAAATGTGTTCCCTAAACTCTATAGGCAATGGCAGCCCCCAAGCTTGTTCCCTTGGTTGTCCCCTCTTGTCCAGCACCTATCCCTAGACTCCCTACACCTCCTGGACAAGCTCAAGCTCCCCCATGACCTACACCTAACCCTAGAACACCTATGGCATGGAGATGGCCACCACATGCTCACCTTGTCCCCCAAAGCCAGCAACCCATGGAACAACATGTCCTGGAGCTCGCACGTGTCACCTAGAACCTCACCCACTCGAACCCCTTGCTCCTGGCCCCTCACCCTGTCCAAAATCGCTGGTGCTCTAGATGCCGACCAGGCATCGAACACCTGGCGTGCACCCCGTGCTCCGGCCGCCCCGGCCCGACCAACGGCCACCCGAGCTGGCCCCGACCGCCCGCACGCACGCCACGACGCCGTCGACCCGCTGGCGCCGCGCCCGTGCCTCCCATGCCCTGCACTCTTACCTGCCAACGATCGAACACCTTCGCTGTACTCCGGCCCCCGCCACCCCGAGCTCATGCTCGACCCTTCCCGCGCACGCCTCGCAAACCCAAACCCTAGCCGCACCTCCCGCACAGTCCGCCTATGGCGTCGCCCCTTGCCCTCTGCTCGCCTTGGTGCACCACGCCCACCGTGCACCCATCCCGCTTTATAAAAGGACATACGGAGCCTCCTTCTTCACCGCACCGCTCCCTCCACCTCTCCCTCGCTCACCACCATCTCCTGCACCGCTAGAGCAGCTGCGGCTCTGCTGCTTTCTCTTGCCAAGAAGAACGAGTAGGAGCTCGTCCCGGGCCTCCTCTCGAGACAGCCGAGGTAGGAAAGCCATGCTGCTACTTCTCTCCCCGTCTTTCTTCTTATCCACACTCCAGTATCTCTAACCTGCAGCGTTTCTTCTTATCCACATGTCAGTGTAGTCATTAGGTTTGTGTTTTTGTGATGTTTTGGTGAATGGTTGTTTGATTGTGTGTACTTTTCTTTTACGGCGTTTAGACGGTTGCGACATCGGAGAGGATCTCATCCCGAAGGGAAAGGATTATCTTTATTACCACTATCTTTTATTGATCAAGAGTATCAAGACCAGGGACAAGTCGCTGACCAAGGCAAGCCATTCATTTGATCATACCCTTTGTCCTATTATTTTTAATAAGCATGTTTTACTTATGTTAAGATGCATGAAATGTTTTCAAGTGGCGTGTGCCACTAAAACCTTTTTAAGTATTACCTACGTTTTATGCCATGATTAGGCCCCTCTTTTATATAGGGGTTTAATTAGAGAAATGAAAAAAATTCTAGGTTGGGAAAAACCAATGTTTTATTCAAAAATCCTCTTTATGAAAATCTTTGGGTGAACTTGTGTTTTACCCAAGATGTTGCTAAATGATTAGCTTTGGAACTGGAGTAAGAATGGAGTATGAAGATTTTGAGAAAAATGCACATTGTGTCTTAGTACTTACGTCGACCAGCTGAAACATGTGCGACCACATTACCCCACATATGGGCACGGGGCTTAACTCGTAGTTTGTCCATGTTAGTATGAGGTGCCTCAAACTCCTCCTAAGGGTCCGAGGACCCTCGAACCGATTAATAAAAGTGTATGCGTATCATACCGGGTGACTACGGTGGGTTTCCCGTCGTGGCAGTGTGGAGTCCGGGTTTGATGAAAGGATATGTTGGATCCACACGGTGTGCCGGGGATGATAAACCCATTGAGGGGAACTTTGTACTAGCATGGACATAGCGAAAGGTTATGATCGGTTACTCAACTTCGCATACAACTTGTATGGCGGGACGTGGCTAACACGGTGAGTTTACCGGATGGTGTGGGTAAAGTGTGCAACCTCTGCAGAGTGTAAAACTATTCGAATAGCCGAGTCCTCGGTTATGGACAGTTGGAAGGCCCTACTTAGACCTATGTGCAAAGCTTTGTGTTTCTAAAATGGAGATGTTGTTAGAGTCATACCAAAGGATCGATATGAGGAGAAAGGAAGAAGGGGGATGCACGACTGTCGGCACAGTGGAAACCAGGGTACCACGGGCCGGCCTGCCAGGGCCCACAAGATTCTTTGGATGATTTTCACTAAGGACCAGGCTCTCCAAGCCTGGCGAGCTTCGCGAGGTTTTCTCCCCTCGCGAAGGGTTTTCTCCTCGCCAAGGGTTCTTTCCCTCGGCGAGGGATCGCTCCTCGACAAGGCGTCTCCGACGCCGCCCGCAATTCTGCCAAGGACCAAGCTGAAGGGTTTGGCGAGGCTTTTCGCCTCGCGAAGCGCTTTCTTCGTGAAGCCATCTCTGCCCCCGCGGCAGAGCGCACATGGGCTCTGCGCCGTGTGCAGAGTGACGCGCGTGCCTACGCGCGATGACGACAACGCCGCAGTTGCCATTTCCATGTATAAAGCAGTCAACAAAGCGGAGCCAAGCAAAGCGGACAACGAGTATTGCCTCTTTGGTGACAAGGGAACAGTCTGCAGCTACGCTCCAAGGACGACGTCACTGTGGGTCACCTCCCACCTCGGCAAGCGCCAGCCCGCTGTCCAGCTGGTCGGTGCCCCTTTTCAGCTTTGGTGACGCCGTTCCCCTGCCGTGGACCGCGTCCACGATCTTTACCTTTATGGTAGACCTCACCTTTACGGTGCACCGCGCCTCCTCCTTCGTCGCCATGTGGTAGCCCTTCCCGCCCAAATGTTTGGGCAGAAGAGGCCCAGGGCGCCTATAAAAGGAGGAGGAGCACGCCCTAGCAAAGGGTTCGATCTTCGGTTGGTGCAGCTCTAGCAAACCCTAACCCTAGATCTAAAGACTAGCAAGTAGCCATTGTTAGCCACCTAGAGCTCGACAAGCTCTCCTTGTACTGTAAAACTCTCCAAGCATTGCAATACACGAAAGCAGGACGTAGGGGTTTTACCTCCACAAGAGGGCCCTGAACCTGGGTAATACCTTGTGTCAATCTCTGCAGTGACGTCCGCAGCGAGCCTGACGAGCACCGTCGCCGGAGCACGTTGTGGATTGTTTGACTCCGTGTTCAGCCCCTTACACGATACCTTGGAGACACCCCTAGTTCCCGGGGACAATCTCCGACATTTGGCGCGCCAGGTAGGGGGCTGAGGCGCGTCTTCATCCTCGACACAGCCATGGCCGGTTCTCGTGCCGAACGTCTCGCTCGCCGGACGGCTAGCGCCGCCACCGCTCCCGCAGGCCGCCCGCGTGGGGGCTCTGCTCCGGAGCGCCGCGTCGACCCCGAGCCCCGCGTCGAGCACCCCGACGACGACGACATCGACCACGCTGAGGACGGCCTCGGCGAAGAGGAGGCCTCCTCCCTGCCCCCGTCGCGGGACCGTGCTGCCTCCTCGCTGGGCCGCCCTGCGCCCAGCCCGGCGACTGCGCTCCTCATGGCGCAGGAGCTGCTGCAGTACCGTCCCACGCCGGCGGCTCAGGAGGCCTGGCTCAACCGCGTTGCCGAGCTCATCGGCGTTGCTCGCGCCGCGGCACCTGCGCCGTCTCGTTCCTTGGTTCCTTCTGCGCTCGTGGGGGACGTGCCGCACGGCGCACCTCCCGCGCCTCCTCTCCAACCCGCACCCGTTCTGGCTCCACCGGTTGCACCGCAACCTGCTCCAGCGGGGGCTCCTCCTCGCGACGGCCGCGCTGCATCGCACGCGTTGTCGCCGCATGACTGCCAGATCGTGCAGCGAGTCCCTGAGGACGCACGCGTGAGCATAGAGCGCGGGCAAGAACGCCGCAACCGCGCCGTCCAGGACGTCGCCACCGCCGGGCGCCACCTCCGCGCCACCCTTGCCAACGGCACGGTCACCTACGGCACGACGGCCGCGTTCACTCGCGGCCTTCGTCGCGTCGTTTGGCCGGTCAAGTTCAGGCCGGACCTCCCTCCGCGCTACGATGGCAAGAACAACCCCCTGGAGTTCCTGCAGCTCTACTCTCTGGCCATCCAGGCCGCCGGGGGCGACGACAAGGTCATGGCGAACTGGTTCCCCATGGCCCTCAAGGACTCTGCGTCCTCATGGCTCACCAACCTCCCCGCCGAGTCCATCAACTCCTGGGAGGAGCTCTGCCGGTGCTTCGTCGCCAACTTCAAGGGCACGTACGAGCGCGGCCTCACCTACAACGACCTCCGCGCCGTGCGTCAGAAGCCCGGCGAGACCCTCCGCAAGTACATCCAGCGCTTCAGCCAAGTGCGCAACAAGATCCCCAACGCCACCGACGCGCAAGTCATTTCGGCCTTCCAGGCTGGGGTCACGGACGTGCGGATGCTCGAGAAGCTCGGCATCCACGACAACATCACCACCGTCGTCAAGCTTTTCGACTTGGCGGACAAGTGCGCCAAGGCTGAAGAGGGCCACTTGTTCGTCAAGAACGAGCCAGGGGACCCCGCCGAGGGGTCCAAGAAGAAGAAATCCTCTGAGAAGCGCAAGACTACTGCGGTCCTCGCGGCGGAGCCTGACGCCAAGCAGTCTCGCCAGGCTGCCACTCCAGCCGCAGGACCTGAGAAAAAGGACGATCGCCCTTTCTGCATCTACCACAACAGGCACTCTCACGCCACCGAGGACTGCTTCGACATCAAGAGGCTTCGCGAGGCTCGCGAGGCTCGCGAGGCAAACGGAGGCCGCGGAGGCCGCGGCGGAGGCCGCAGCGGCCGCGGGGGGCGACGCTGGAACAACAACTACAACGACAACTACCAGCAGAACCCCTAGGCCAACGCTGCCCAGCCCGCAAACGACAACCTGCCTGCCGAGGCTGACGAAGGCTACCAGGTACCTCGCGGAGCCGCTTGCATCCTTGGCGGGGCTCAGGCCCCTCGCTCCAACTGCCACTTCAAGCAACTCGCTCGCGAGGTCGCAGCAGCCCTTCCTGGAGTCGAGGCCTCCAGGCCCCTCAAGTGGTCCCAGTGCCCCATTACTTTCGACTCCGACGACCACCCCAAGTCCACTTCAACCGTTGGCACCATCCCGTTGGTCTGCACCCCCACCATCAACAATATCGCCGTCTCTAAGACGCTCATTGATGGGGGTGCTGGCCTCAACGTCATCTCCGTCGAGACATTCGAGAAGCTGCAGGTGCCCTACGAGCGGCTCATGCCTACCAGGCCCTTCTCGGGAGTGACAGAGGGTCTCACCACCCCTTTGGGGCAGGTGAGGCTCGCCGTCACTTTCGGCACCCAGACCAACTACCGCACCGAGCTGATCGACTTCGACGTCGCGCACATCGGCCTACCCTACAACGCCATACTCGGCTACCCCGCCCTCGCCAAATTCATGGCGGTGACCCACCACGCCTACAACCTCGTCAAGCTCCCTGGCTCGGGTGGCACCATTGTCATCCGCGGCGTGGTCTCGGACGCCCTGTACGCTGCGCAGGCGGCCTACAAGGCTGCCGCGGTGGCGTCACCCGCCGACGAGGACGAGGAACCCCTCCCGAGGCCCCCCGCGAAGAAGAAGCAGCTGTTCTCTCAGGAGAAGGCCGCGACAAAACAAGTGTCTCTGGAGGCGAGTGGCTCGGGGGCTTGCGTCACCATCGGCGCCAACCCGCCTCCTAAGTAGGGAAGCGCCCTCCCGGAGAAGCAAAGCTTCATCATCAAAGAAGAAAAACTCCTGGCCGCGCCAGTGTAATGAACACCTATTTCAGGTCATTCTGAACCTTTGCGCATCGCGCCAGCATGTTTTGCGACTTCGGCAAAGCTGTTATTACTATTTATTCTCGCTCGTATGATCCCTCCTGTGTATCTCACGAGCGGGGGCTAGCAGGGTGCCATGCCACGGGAGCATCCCGGCAGCGCCTAAAACCCAAGGGATCCGAGCTCTGAACTTGCGGGTCAGCTCTCATGCATGTCAACTCCCAAGGAGCTCTGAACTCATGGGTCAGCTCCCGCGCACGTCAACTCACCAAGGATCACCAAAACCTTGGTGCCTGTTTCTCCTCGCGAGACACACATGAAGGAACCTACGAGCACCATAAGATTCTTTAGCTATCTATTGCTTGTGGGTACGCCTGTTTCTCCAAGTGCAGGAAACAAGCATCAGGCACCCTCTCCAAGGCAACAACGCCTCGCCAGGGCACCAACACCCTCTCCAAGGCGGAAACGCCCCGTCAAGCTAAGTACAAGGACTTGGTAGAATTTCCTCTTGCTGGTTCTTTGCTCCTCGAGTCTCTTTTCTCTCTCCCACGCCTCATGGGCTGCTTGCACGTCAAAGGGGAGCCCCAAGCATCGCGCTTCGTGGAGCTCTTACTTCTTGAGGCCTCACGCACCCCCCGGACTTGTGGAGCACTGACTCGCACATACCGAAGCGGCGGTGGTGTAGCGCTAAGAGAGGGTCCTAAGACGTAGAGCGAAAAAGACATGAGGGGGAAGGACAAAGGCTTCCCGAGGGACATTCACAAGTACACTCAAATATAACTTGATAAGTTTTTAAAAAGTTTACAATCAAAATGGCTAAGATAAATGTGCCCTCGGCACGTCCAGCTACAGGCAAGGACCTCAGGCCGTCGCGCCTCCTGAGGTGCCTGCGCGATCCACGGTGTTTTCCGCCTCTTCCAGGGCTTCCTCATCGTCGCCTTCGATCACCACTTGGTCGAATTTCTTGGCGTACGCGATGGCGGCCTGCGTGGCGGTCTCCCGCGCTTTGTCGCTGATGGCGCGCGGTGGCGCCATCACGTCCTCAAGATCAAGTGAGGGCTGGAGCCTCACGAGGTTGCTGAAGACGCGGCTGATGGCAAGGACGAGGAGATCGCGGCTCTCCGCCACAACGCGCTCGTCGAAGCACTTCGCGACCTTTTCAATCTTCCCGAGGAATTGCCCGAAGAATTGCGTGTGCGCTGCCTCGTCGTCGATCCCTCCGGAAGGAAGGTGGGGGACCTCGATCCTCAAGTCGTCCCCGATGGCGTTCGCGCGGCGAACCAACTCGTGGAGCATGAGCTGGCACTGGCGCGTCATGGCCCGGTTGTGCCGCGCGGAGTCCTGCGCTTGCTCTGCGCGGTCAGCGGCCGGCCCCACCTGTTGCTGGAGGTCGCTCAGGTCAGCCTTCAGGGCGGCAATCTCCTTCTCCGCGCGAGCCAGCGCCTCCTGGGCGTGCTGAAGGCGGGAGGTCAATTCCCTCTCCGACTCCTCGAGCCCCTCGATCTGATGCAGGACTCGTTGCGTTTCATCGTAAAGCGTTCTTCCTGTTTCGTGGCCTTGGCGTCATAGTCATTGGCGAGGCTCTCGCGGATGCGCTCAACCCTGGTGTCAGCCTCATCCTAGGTCCTCTTCTGCTTCATCGCGAGGTCAGCGTTGGCCTTGTCGTGGCGCTCCTTGCGGGTGGCCTCGCTCCTGGCCACCGAGTTCTCGCGCTCCTGCAGCAGCCCTTCGCGGGTGGCCTGCTCCTCCTCCTCCAGAGAGTGGACCTGCTCTTCGCGCCGATCCAGCTCTTTCTCACGGAGGGAGAGCTCTTCCTCGCGTTTCTTCAGCTCGGTCTCGCGAGGCGTCAGCTGCCCCTCGTGGGCGTCCAGCTGCTCGCGCAGCTCCTTCAAGATGGTCCTCGCGGCCTCGGACTCGTTGGCGAACTTCTCTTCGCGCGCCGCCAGCTCCTGGAGCTTGGCAGTGGTATCCGTCTCCAGCGCCTCCCGGGCAGCGTCCAGCTGGTCCATGACCTCGGTCGCCTCCCGCTTGACGCTGTCGCGGGTCTCCTTCGCGAAGCGCATCGCTTCTTCGCGCGCCATCTTTGCCGCCGCGTCCTGCCGGCGACACATTTCCACTCGCTCGTGGAGAAGGGCCCAGGCGTCGGCAAGCCTCGCCCGCTCCTTCTCCCTGGCGAGATCTTCCTTGGCGAGCTGCGCCGCCAGCTCGTCAAGTGCCTGCCGCGATTGGCGGAAGACAACGTCGCGGCGAACCGCGCGAGGGCGCGGCTCACCTAGCGCCAAGACCCCTGCATCCTTGTGGGGCGCAGAGGCCTCGACGCTTGTCGAGGCGCCTAGGGCATCCTGCCCCGAACTTGTAGCGGCCCCCGCCGCGGCGTGGGGGCTTGTGGGGGCGTCTCCCTCGCCGCCCGCATCGAGAGCCCTCAGGGGGCTGGGCATCTCCTCGCCCCTGGCCCCGTCGCTCGGGGGCTCCAGAGGCGTCTCTGCCTCCCGCTCTTCAGGGGCGCTCCCCGCCCCCTCCGTGGTGGCCGCGTCTGCCGTGGCCGCGGGAGTACCTGCCCTCCTTGTGGGAGCCTCCCTTGCTGCTGGGGGCGACTCCGCGACGATCTCTTCGTCCACCTCCTCTTCTTCTGCGCGGTGCTCCGCCGCGGGAGGAGTAGCCGCCCGAGTAGGCGGAGGCGTCGCCAGCTCAATCACCTCCTCCACACGGTGCTCGACCGCGGGGGGAGAGGCAGCCCCAGCTGGAGGCGACGCCGCCTCTTCAATCATCACCACCTCCACGCGGTGCTCACCCGCGAGAGGAACTGACTCTTGCTGCTGCCCGACAGCCGCTTGCCGTGGCTCGTCAGCCATATGCTGCAGCTCGACGGCCGCCTGCTGCAACTCGTCGGCCACAGGTGTCTCGGCGGTGCAGGCGATCTCCCCGAGCTTGCGGAGACGCCGTTTTTTCGGCGCCGCGGGTACGCTGAAAAAACACAGCCAAGCAAAAATCCTTCAGGAGGGGATTCGCAGAAGCAAATGCTGAAAGGAAAGAAAAGAGCCAAACTCACTCGTCGACCGCTCTCCACACCCTCTTCTTCCCTTTTGGTGGCTGGAGAGTGCTCGCTCCGGCCTGCTCATGGGGCGCCGCTACCTTTTCGCGAGGAGCTTCCCTCGTGGCGACCCCGGCGTCCCTGTCATGAAGGACCTTGGCGTGAGGCTCGCGGCGTTCTCCCCTGCTGCTGTCCTCCTCCTCTGCGGGGCGCTGGGAGCGAACCACGTGGAAGGCGCCCCCGTCGTCGCTGGAGGAGATCTCCTGGAGGTCCTCGCCGGGCGGCGCGTTCCTTGAGCCTGCGTCGCCCCCTGAGGGGTCGGCACCCCTTGAAGCCTCGTCCTCCTCGGACCCTTCGTCCTCGTCTGGCTCCAGCGCGTCGCCCTCCTGCTCTTGTTCCGCCGCCCACGGGTTGCGGCGGGGTCCAACGAGCCTCGCGGGCTTGATACCCCATTCGTCGAAGTGGGGCAGGAGCTTGCGGGCTTCGCGCACTCGCTCCTCCGTGTAGGCGAACAGCGGCAAGGCGTCGTCGTTGCTTGGGGCCGGAATGGACGTCGTGGCGAAGAGGACTTTCATGATCCGCTTCATCTCGTCCGGAGTGAAGTCGCCGGGGCTGAGGCGCATCCTGTCGTCCGGGCCCGAATAGGTCCACATCGGCTTCGAGTGCCACTGGAGAGGAGCAATGCGGCGCGAAACGAAGTCCATCGCCACCATCCGGCCGGTGAGCCCGGCCTCGCGGAGCACCTGAATACGCTCGTATACTGCCTCAAGCTTGGGACCCTCAAATTCACCGCTCGCCCAACGCGCCCACTTCCTCGGGGGCGCCACGGGAACCTCCAGGTGGCGGTTCGACGACTTGGTGCCGACGAAAACCCACTTCTCGCGGAACTTCTCCACTTTCTTCGTCACCTCGGTGATGGCGTTCTCACCCTGCCATGCGATGGGGATGTACCCTTCACTCCTGGCGGCGGCGACGCGGAAGGAGATGCATCCAAATCGTTCGTTCGACTTGGTGCTCCGGAGGGAGTAGAAGCTCCGGAAGAGCGCCACCGAGGGGCGGACACCGACATACGCCTCGCAGAGGTAGGCGAAGATGGCGAGAATGAGCACGGAGTTTGGATGAAGATGGAGCAGCTGGATCCGGTATGCCTCAAGGACCCCTAGGAGAAAACTGGAGAAAGGAGGAACGAAGCTAGCAAAGAGTGTGTGAAAGAAGATGGGGTGGAACCCCGCGCCGACCCTGCTGCTGCCGGGCGCTATGTTGGTGGCACCGATCTCGTGGGTGTTGGAGGCCACCAGGAGCCGCACCTTGGAAACCGTCGCCGCGCTGATAAGGGACTCGGGCATTGTCCCCTGGGGCGCAGCGTCCCGCGCCGCCGCCGCTGACGAGCTCGCCTGCGCGGTGGCCTTGCCCTTCAAGTCGGTGGCTGCTTTCTTGGGCGCCATCGGTCGGCCGAAGAAGAAGAGTACTCTGGAGATTGGAGCTCTCTGGAGAGATTGGAGGCGTGGGGGGAAGTGTGCGGAGGAGTTACGGGAGAAGTAATGGGCGCCTCCTGCGCGCCCAGGCTTTATTGACCAGCACTCGAGTCGTGGCGGGCCCCACCACGTCGCCCGTTGGAGCCGAGGAGGTCGTGGCCGCGGGCGCAACCGCTGCGTGACACGTGTCGCGGCCCTGCCAGGCATCTTTGGCCCCTCGACGCTTCGCCTTCGTCCATGGGCCTCGGCGTGCCCGTCGCGGGCCCGGGGGCTACTATCGGCACAGTGGAAACCAGGGTACCACGGGCCGGCCTGCCAGGGCCCACAAGATTCTTTGGATGATTTCCGCTAAGGACCAGGCTCTCCAAGCCTGGCGAGCTTCGCGAGGTTTTCTCCCCTCGCGAAGGGTTTTTCTCCTCGCCAAGGGTTCTTTCCCTCGGCGAGGGATCGCTTCTCGACAAGGCGTCTCTGACGCCGCCCGCAATTCTGCCAAGGACCAAGCTGAAGGGTTTGGCGAGGCTTTTCGCCTCGCGAAGCGCTTTCTTCATGAAGCCATCTCTGCCCCCGCGGCAGAGCGCACATGGGCTCTGCGCCGTGTGCAGAGTGACGCGCGTGCCTACGCGCGATGACGACAACGCCGCAGTTGCCATTTCCATGTATAAAGCAGTCAACAAAGCGGAGCCAAGCAAAGCGGACAACGAGTATTGCCTCTTTGGTGACAAGGGAACAGTCTGCAGCTACGCTCCAAGGACGACGTCACTGTGGGTCACCTCCCACCTCGGCAAGCGCCAGCCCGCTGTCCAGCTGGTCGGTGCCCCTTTTCAGCTTTGGTGACGCCGTTCCCCTGCCGTGGACCGCGTCCACGATCTTTACCTTTATGGTAGACCTCACCTTTACGGTGCACCGCGCCTCCTCCTTCGTCGCCATGTGATAGCCCTTCCCGCCCAAATGTTTGGGCAGAAGAGGCCCAGGGCGCCTATAAAAGGAGGAGGAGCACGCCCTAGCAAAGGGTTCGATCTTCGGTTGGTGCAGCTCTAGCAAACCCTAACCCTAGATCTAAAGACTAGCAAGTAGCCATTGTTAGCCACCTAGAGCTCGACAAGCTCTCCTTGTACTGTAAAACTCTCCAAGCATCGCAATACACGAAAGCAGGACGTAGGGGTTTTACCTCCACAAGAGGGCCCTGAACCTGGGTAATACCTTGTGTCAATCTTTGCAGTGACGTCCGTAGCGAGCCTGACGAGCACCGTCGCCGGAGCACGTTGTGGATTGTTTGACTCCGTGTTCAGCCCCTTACACGATACCTTGGAGACACCCCTAGTTCCCGGGGACAATCTCCGACAACGACAGGCCGTAATCCCATCAGAGGAGTTTTGGAAGAAAAACTGTCTTTGTTGAAAAAACCTCTTTTCAAATGCCTTACCTTTTTCAACAAAGATATGGAGATATCTTTTCTTTAAAAGGAAATGTTTTTCTTATAAATCAAAGGCTATCCTTAGAGCCTCCCACCATATTATTATGCATTAATCCTTCCAATAATTAAATACCGGATGGTTTGCGAGTACATTCCAATGTACTCATATTGGTTTCGTCCCTGGCCATTGTCTTGGCCAGACTATGAGAAGAAGTACAAGGAAGAAGATTGCGATGACGGCTATGCGGACTAGGACGTTCTCCCAGTCAGTTGCCTGTAGGGTTATGCCAAGAGACTTGGGCTCCCCGCTATTTGATGATTCCGCTGCAAGTCTATGCTGAAGTTTATAACTTCACTCAAGTAAGTATATTTATTCGATATATATGGATGTTCTATTGATACCAGTTTGATTGTGCTCAACGACACACTGATCATGGGATCGCTGATGTTGTAGGCACAAGGGTACTTCGGAAAGCTAGTCCGGGGTCCCGACAGGTCGCCTCCGTCGTCTCCTCATCCTCATCTTCCGAGTCCGACCCAAGGACCCAGAAGCGCGAACCACCAGCTAGCGAACCCCTGGAGACAGCCTCCGGCGCTGGCCTGCCCGCGGGCAAAGACCGGCCGTCGTCCGTCTCCCCGGTCGCCTCCATCATACCTACAATCCACACGAGTAGTAAAGCTCAATAAATGTTGGTAGACGAACTCATTGTTCAAGTTATGAACACTTCGCAATTTCACGCTCCCTCTAGCTCTTCCTCTCGCTAGAAGCTTGGACGAAGGGGAATGGCTCTTATGTTTAGTTGACGAAACGACGAAGAGTTCAACTTTGATGAATGCATGGTGCTATATCTAACCAGAGACAAAGTACTTCGATGAAGTTGAAATCACAATTACCAACGACTTGTGTTTCATCTATTTGGACAATGTGAACAATGTTATAAAATTCCCACCAGGACACACTGGTAATTATATAGAATAGACAATGACTGAAATTTATGGACCGACTTAATTGGCGGCTATGGGTTCACACGTTATAGAGTCCAAGTCCTTTCCGAGACACTTCAAACTTAACTTTCTTACAAAGATATGGAGGGAATATTCTTATGTTACTCATGTATGTCGGGCATTTTGAGCACTAAGCCTTAGGTAGCACCAGCGCTTGACTTACCCCTCCTAATAATTGTCTTCTCTATGACTCGTAGTGATTCAAATCACTTAGCATATGAATTCCATCGAACCTTCATTGTTATCTTGTCATCTTCTTATCAATCATATCTGTCAGATCCGAATTGCTCTGTAATCATTGGTAGCTCGCCTAAAGAAAACACGGAACTCCGAATCTACAAAATCACAGATGGATAGAGAAGTTTGATTCTGAAAAAATAGATAAGAGGGCCGACCACATAATTTCGGCCGATAGGACCGAAAAGTTAAATTGACATTTCAAAATTTAAAAAATTCTGAAAAAATCTAAATGTTGGCAACGACGTATTCCACGATTCTGCAAATTTTCAAACCAAAATAGTTTGTATTCCGGCCTACATAAAAATTACAAATCCTGACAAATACGAAAATTTTCGAATTTTACACTATTCACATCTCATATCGAGAAATTTGTCATTTTTAAACAAACTAAAACACAAAATATTTCGCACTATGTTTTTGCACACCAGTAGAAATAGTCATGTTCTACTTCTAGGATTTTTTTTTTCACTTTTTCTCGAAACTCAAAAATGTGCTTTCTGACTATTTTTTAAAAAAGAGCTTCGTGGAGCTCGTCCGCCAAATCACCGCATACCCAATAGGGGACTTGAATGCAAAACTGAAACTACTGCTACCTCTGATCCTAAGAGAGTGTCGATATGAAACTTTGAACTTTTTTTTGAGAGAGAATGAAGCTTTGAACTTGTGCATGGTAAGTATATTTCCTCCGACACTTAAATAGGATCGGAGGCTGTAACAGGCTTTCATTCACGATGGGAACGGGTCGACCCGACCCTGGACCTGGTCCTGGCCCCTCCGGCCTCGAAGCCAATTCACAAGGCCACGGGTTGACCCATTGACTTACAATATCTGGCCCTACTGGACCATCGGGTTTCGTGGGTCGACCCACTTTTGGTCTTTTGCCTAGCCGCTCGTCCTTCCCTCATGCTGTACAAAATTGTCTTCCTTGCAGGTCCCAATTTCCATGATTCCATCTCTGCAGACGACGGAGGAAATCGTCCTCGTCGGCATCGGTAGGGCGAGCACTTCGTCGCAGACGACGTCACGGCGAGTTCTTGCGCGCGCACGGCGGCGCGGTGACCTCTTCGTCGCAGGCGGTGCAGCGACGAGCTGCTATACACAGATGGCAAGGCGGCGAGCTCTATGTCCAGCGCGGCTAGATTCTGCCATCGATTCGACGACGGTCTGCTCCAGCTCGACATGCTCCATGATGGCATGTCCTATCCGAACGGCGTGTCCGTCGCTGCAGACGTATCACATGTGATGGTGTCGCATGTCTAAGCCGCGCCGGTTCTGGGTGCACAGGCCTACCGCCCGGCGAGAACGTGACGTTCGCGGAGGTGCCAGGCTGGTGCGCGCCGACAGGCGCGGGTACTGGGTGGCACTAAGCCACGGTGCCGACGACGACTCCGTGCCGACGGTGGCCATGAGGGTCAGTCGCGGCCCTGACGTGGAGGAGGCGCTTGGCGGGCTCAGCTTCGCAACGTGGAGGAGGCGCTTGGCGAGCTCAACCCCGTCGATTGAACCACCTTCGAACGGTTCGACGGAAGGAATCGATCAGCTATACCGAGCTAGCTTGTGTACATGCGTGTCTCATCGGAAAGCTTCGCCGCCCTCGGCGGAAAGTAATCAGCGCAAAGACTAGAGATGGGGCGGCCCTGCTGACCCAAATCTTGTTCAAGGCCGACCCGTATGACCCATTGGCCTCGAAAATTTTGGTCGGGCCGGCGACCCAGCGGACCGACCCGGCCCATTCCCATCCCGAGCTTTCATATCCTGTTGGGTTAAGTATAGTTTTCACCCCCAAATCTATCACATTAGACACAATTCACCATGAACAAAAAATTGGGATACTTCCAACCCTCAAATGTGCAATACCGGATAAATCACCCCCTAAGCTGGTTTTGGACAGTTTTGGTGGTTTCGTGGGATGACATGGCGCTGACTTGGCGATGACGTGTTGTCGGCAGTAGATAACGGCCGTTTATGTCTGAGCGTGGGCCCCACCAGTCATCTTCTCCAAAGGACCTAGGGTTCGAACTCAGCCGCAGCATAGTACGCGACCTTCTCCTGCACCGACACCGGCCTGTTGATTATCACGATTGGGGTGTACTAGGCGTGCCGAACTTGGCATTGACCCGGGCGCTGATGGCGCCGGCCTCCTCCTGTACCTCCTGGACGTCACGCCCCTTGCTACGCGCCGGGTTGACGATCTGCACGAGCACGGCGCGGCCTCGGAGCTCAGGGTGCTCCACCAGCAGCTGCTCCATGCCCAGGAACTTGAGCCCGATTCCTTTGAAGAGATCAATGTCGTCCACGCTCAGCATCAGGCGCCGGCCCTTGTACGCCTCGGTCACCCGGCGCACCACATCGCCCGTCTCCGGCGCGGACACCACCGACCTGAGCTGGCCCAGGTCGATCCCGACGGGGAGTATTTTGACGGTGACAGTACGGCTGTAGTACTCGATGCCGATGTATCCTCGCTTGGACTGGTAGTCGAGGCCGAGGAGGCGGGAGCAGGCGGAGAGGAAGTGGCGCACGTAGTCGAAGGTGTGGAAGCCGATGAGGTCGGCGTTGAGGAGGGCGCGGAGGAGGTCGTCGCAGACGGGGATGGTGCGGAAGATCTCGGAGGAGGGGAAGGGGAAGGGGGAGTGGAGGAAGAAGCCGACCTTGGCGCGCGGGAAGCGCTTGCGGAGGAAGGTGGGCAGGGCGAGGAGGTGGTAGTCCTGGATCCAGACGAAGTCGTCGTCGGGGCTGAGGACCTCAGTGAGGCGGTCGGCGAAGGCGCTGTTGGCGGAGAGGAAGGAGTGGTAGAGGGCGCGGTCGAAGGGGAGGTCGCCGAGGGTGGAGGGCGTGAGCGGGAGCAGGTAGTGGAGGAGCGGCCACATGTAGTGCTTGCAGAAGCCGTGGTAGAACCTGCGGTGGAGGTCAGCGGGGAGGAAGACGGGGAGGCAGGAGAAGTTGGCGAGCAGGTAGCTGGCCAGCTCGTCGGAGGCGGCCTCGGCGGCGGCGGGAGGGAGCGTGCCGACATGGAGCACGGGGGCGGAGGGGGGCAGGCGACCTCCTGGGTAGATGGGAGAGATGGTAGAACGTCGACCTCGTCAACGGCGTGCCAGCCGATGGAGGTAGATTGGCGGTGGCGTGCCGACCGATAGAGGTAGAACGTCGTCGGCGGCGTCTAGCTAGGGCGGCGTCTAGATCTGGAGCGCTGGGGGTAGAAATGCTAGTGGGCCCCGCTAGTCAGTAACGGAGTTAACGGCAGGCCACACGTCACCGCCACGTCGCCAAACAGTTGGCATATGCAAACCGCCCAAATTAACACAAAACCGCTAAAATTCTTCCAAAACCACTAGCAAGGGGTGATTTATCCGGTATTACACATTTGAGGGTTGGAAGTATCCCAATTTTTTCTTCAGGGTGAATTGTGTCCAATGTGATAGATTTAGGGATGAAAACTATACTTAATCCTATCCTGTTTTTAAATTAAACCCCGCCAGAAAACTCATGTAAAAAAGCAAAAATCAGAACCCAACAAGAAAGCTCTAGGCCCAACCCACTTAAAATCCCGACGCCTACTCCGAACCGACGGTTCAGATCTGGCATCGTTAAGCCCAGTGCCCAAACCCTAGAGATCCCCACTTATATAAGCCCTTCCCTTCACGCCCGCCTCCATTCCTTCGCCGCGCCACCCCAAACCCTAGCCGCCGCTGCCGCCGCCAGCTCGCCGCCGCGATGGCCTCCAACACACGCCCCCTCGTCTCCGTGAAGGCCCTGGAGGGCGACATGGCCACCGACTCCGCCGGCCTCGCCCTCGCCGAGGTCTTCCGCGCCCCGATCCGCCCCGACATCGTCCGCTTCGCCCACAGGCTGCTCTCCTGCAACAAGCGCCAGCCCTACGCCGTCTCCCGCAAGGCCGGACACCAGACCTCGGCCGAGTCCTGGGGCACTGGGCGTGCGGTGTCCCGTATCCCCCGTGTCCCAGGAGGCGGAACCCACCGGGCTGGCCAGGGAGCCTTCGGCAACATGTGCCGTGGCGGACGGATGTTCGCTCCCACCAAGACCTGGCGCAAGTGGCACCGCCGCGTCAACGTCCACCTCCGCCGTGTCGCCGTCACCTCCGCCCTCGCCGCCACCGCTGTCCCGGCCCTCGTCCTCGCCCGTGGCCACCGCATCGAGACCGTCCCCGAGATGCCCCTAGTCATTTCTGACTCGGCGGAGTCCATCGAGAAGACCTCCCAGGCCATCAAGATCCTGAAGCAGATCGGTGCCTACGCTGATGCTGAGAAGGCCAAGGACTCCGTTGGCATCCGCCCAGGCAAGGGTAAGATGCGCAACCGTCGCTACATCAACCGCAAGGGCCCCCTCATCGTCTATGGCACCGAGGGATCCAAGATCGTCAAGGCCTTCCGCAACTTGCCTGGTGTGGATGTCGCCAACGTTGAGCGCCTCAACCTGCTTGACCTGGCCCCTGGTGGCCACCTTGGGCGGTTTGTGATCTGGACGGAGAGTGCATTCAAGAAGTTGGAGGAGGTGTATGGCACCTTTGATGCGCCTTCACTAAAGAAGAAGGGCTTTGTTCTGCCTAGGCCCAAGATGGCCAACGCTGACCTTGGCAGGATCATCAACTCTGATGAGGTGCAGTCTGTTGTTAAGCCAATCAACAAGGAAATCAAGCTCAGGGAGAAGAGGAGGAACCCGCTCAAGAATGCTGCAGCTGTGCTCAAGCTCAACCCCTACTTCGGCACTGCCCGCAGGATGGCTACCCTGGCTGAGGCTGCTCGCGTCAAGGCAAGGAAGGAGAAGATTGCTTCCAAGAGGACCAAGCTTAGCCCGGTATAACTCTTTATCTCCTTAATCTTTTATCAGTATAATCATACTATTGTTCACTTATGCTAGTTATGTCTGCTTGTGTGATAGAGCTACCATGGTCTGTTCTATTGCTTGTTAGTATGTTAGTAATCTGTTGCCTTAGATGTTCAACACTTTTAGTAGTTGTTTGCTCTATATGGTTAGCATGTTTAGCTGTGCGTACTCCTTTAATGTAAATAATTATTTTCCTGTAAACTATTTGATTATTATCTATTTTGTTCTAAACTAGACGATTTTAGAACCAAGCTACTGTGTTATCTGTTTAGTTCTTCTGTCTTCAGTGTGGACAATCTTTAATGGATAGTTATGACATTTCTGTATGATAATTAGATACAGAGTTAGCATTCAAAAATCAACCTGATGCTTAATTTGCTCTTCATAGTTATTGATATTACCGCCACATTTTAGCTTGTTAGTTATGATAATATAAGAATGTCAATGTTATAGGATCCTCGCAAGTTGTTTGTTACTTTTTTCTGGTTCAGATATCCTGTTTTATTGTTGAACTATAATAATGCCAGATCCATTCCCTGTTATTTATAACCAATTTCCTAGTGTCTTTGATGTTGTCCTAACAATCTACCTCTGCTGTTCTTTGTTTTAGGAGGAGGCTGCTAAGGTCAAGGCTGCTGGCAAGGCATGGTACCAAACCATGATCTCTGACAGTGACTACACTGAGTTTGATGTCTTCTCAAAGTGGCTCGGTGTGTCGCAGTAAGCATGTTCGTGTTCAAGTTTTGGGTAGTAGTCCGATCACCGAGAGCTTATATGAAGGATTCCTTGTTCGTCTTTTATCCTGCTATCACCATAAGTTTTCTGTGGGATTTTGAGACTATTGTTATGTCCGTCTTGTTGATGCGTCATCGTGAGAACATAGAGTATGATGTTGTTCAGACTAGTTATCTGAATTGTGTTTGCACTTCATGTTCCGTTTGATGTCTTGTGTTGCCAGTCAATCTGGTGGTGATCGACAGCTCTCACCTGTTGTGCACTGTTCCTTACATGCTTACGCTAAACTGATAGTTGCAGGAATCAGTGGTTGTTTATTTGATGTGGTGACCTCTGTTGATC
Source organism: Puccinellia tenuiflora (assembly GCA_012064385.1). NCBI lineage: Eukaryota > Viridiplantae > Streptophyta > Magnoliopsida > Poales > Poaceae > Puccinellia > Puccinellia tenuiflora. The sequence continues at coordinate 52,152 of QRDG01000151.1, read as the reverse complement.
GGCATCAGATTTCTAATGGGGTGTTAAGTATCAGCTGTTGACAGCATGTTCTCGATCACTTATCGTGTCTGTTTTTGTGTACCAATTCACAACAGTACAACTTAGTTTCTGCTGAATTGGTGGCTTCACTTAGTCCCTTCGTTCGTTGAACAACTTGTTCGACCCCCGGAGATTCTACTTCCCTCTGGGAAACCTAATTGTTCTCTCACTGGTCGTGCTCATGACTTGGTCGAGCTCCCTTCTCGTGTACGGCAGGCTTTGTTCTGTTTTCCTGCATCATCGACCTCCGGTTCATAACCCTATGATCATAGGAAGTGCTTACTGTCCGTTCTCAAGCTGAGCAGATTCTTAAAACTCATCTAAATATTCTTAAATACTTTTCCTCGAACATTTAGGAATGGTTTGGTTCATTTTCTACTTGCTTGACCTCCTTTGACTCTAGTTCAGTGCTGAGTAAACTGCCACGTAACTTACTAGGCTAGTATCTCCTCACCAGTCGATCATCCTCCCTGCACGGCTATCTCTCTACCGCTCGGCCGCACCATCTTGGATGGCGATGCCTTCTGCGGGAACGATGCACGCAATTGAGGCATTGGTGGCGATGTATATATGAAGCTACTGCTCCCCTTGGAGTCAGACTTCCCTCATTTTTAAATTATGCCGCACATCAGTTTCAGTAAAAAAAAAGGTCTAACCAAAAATATATATTAACATCCACTGTACAGACATTGCATGAAATGTGAAAAGTATATTTCAAGATAGTTCTCGTAATCTCCACTATTTAAAAAGAAAATTTGGTTCCTCATTCTGCCCCCAAAGCTTTTAGCCTCTCCGTTGTCCGGCTCTTCATCCATCACCCTAAATGACCGATTTATCCTCCCACCAAATACATACTACCTCATTTTTGCCATCGTACCATTTCACCTCTTCTCTTCTCCTCACCCGATCGAAACAACCAACCTGCTCTACTGGCGTCGCGTAGAAGACAAGGTATCGATGTCGTGTTGCAGATAGGGAGCTTGGGAGGCATAGGGAGGTGGTGCGTTGGGAGACTGGAATGCGTCACATCATCATTGCATACTCGCATGGCTTGGTGTCGTCGCAACACAACTCGATGTCATCATAGCTTTGGGGTAGGGCGGCGGTGCGCTGGAGCATGGGAGAGTGGGCGGCGCCACAATGTGTAGTGGCGGCGGGAGGCCACCGGTTGCGGGCGGCCCAGCGACTTGGGTAGGATTGGCGGCCGTATGGTCTTGTGGCGGTCGATTCGTGGTTGGGGAGACGAGGACTTGGGTCGGGGTGCATCTGGGTAGTGAACATAAGCAATCTTGGGTCACGTGTGTAGTAATTCGGTAGTTGGGATGTGCCTTGGGCTGTTTGGGGGATTTTGAGGCGTCCTTTTTATATAGTGTTTTTACTTATTGAATTATTATGTAGAGGTAGGGATTCTATCATTTTACCGTGTAAAAAGGCACCATTCCTGTCTGTGTATGCAGGCAATGCAATTACCAACGACCAATCTCATACTAGGCAAGAAAGGCCAAATAAAGAAGCCAATATGATGATTAAAAGCATTTAAAGTCAATCTCAAAGATACACAATTTGCCGGAATTAACAAAAGGTCAAAACCCAGTTGACAAAAGGTTTAACGACTGGCGGTACGGTCGCTACCGACCGTACCCGCCACCGTACCAAGCATCTCGCTCGGTACGGGAGCGGAAGATCCAGGTTTCCGTCACCGCCACTCATAACGACCTCCGGTAGGGTGGCAAGCGACCATACCCGCCATCGTACCGGGGTGCGTTGGACTCTCCTCATCAAGTACTTTAACCCCGTGCCTTCGGATTTGGGAGAAGAGAGCCAGAACAGCCGCCAGACACGAAACACCACCAAACCCTAGCCTCCGGAAGGTGTCCGGAGGGGGAATTTGTAGTTGGGAATCCATCTCCATCGACTACATCATCGTGAAGGCCTCCACGTCGATCTCCATCACCACCATCATCATCTTCATCTACGTGATAGAATCCCACATCCATCTCGTTGTAATTCTAGAACATATAGTTGTGGATTTGCACGTGTATTCATTCATACATCAATCTATCATTTGCAATACAATCATTATGATGTTCATTGCCTTCATGTGTGAGTAGTTTCATTAGTTCTTGGGGAGATGGGAAACCCTAGCAATATTATGAATTGAGATAAAATATGCAATGTTTACTATTGGCTATCTTATGGTAACAATCCTCATGTTGCTTGTGTGAAGTCAACCGCATCAAGTATTTGCCTACGGGTCATGAATCAGTTGTTAGTGTTAGTGTGAGGCAGGAGGGGAATGTTGCCTCTCCTCCTTTCCGATCATTAGCATGGGGATAACGGGGATTCAAAGTTCCAATACCACATCCGCGGGGAAATCCTTAATTACTGGACCAGTGAGGCGCATTGTTTATGATCTGGGCTAGTAGTGGTTGTGAGTAGTGTGTTGCCTAGATGAGCTCAGGGCACACTAATATATATACGGAGCTCCGCCCTCATAAGACATACAAGAGTTGAACATATATCATACTCAATTTATAAAGACATGCTAGTGGTAGAACCAAGCCTTCCCAAGAACGCCTTCATCCCTGTTGCAGTTCCAAGCATTTTCCATTCACCGTTCTGTTCTCATTTTCATTTCAGTTTATTTTACTTTTTAGTTATTTCCACTATTAAAAATCAATACTATTTCCCACGTTCATTCTGCTTAACTAGATTTAAAGACAACTTGCAGGTACAATCGAGATAAGCGATGAAAACTATTAACACGTTTTCCTCAGCTCCACCATGGTTCGATACTCTTACTTCGAAACTAGATACAATGACCTGTGCACTTGCAGTATCATATTTTATCACTAGGATTTTTCTATATTTCGAGATATTCGGACACCCAGATTAAAACCTGAATTTTCCGAATTAAACCCGAGTTTTTAGTCTTGTCACCCAAAAAATTGCTCGGAAATTTCGGGTTGAGACTTCGACAGCGGGTTTTATGCTCATCTTACTCCTTTATCATGTTCCTTTTCCTCTAGAAGAATACTTCTCGTGGCAACTGCTCTCGTTGCTAGTTGGATTTGGTTTAGTTGCCCCTTCTCCTCTAGAGAGTTGCTTGGTTCTTTTTGTGTGCCTCATGTCAGGTTTCTAGGTTGTCGGGTTGTCTTGTGTTCGAAGAGGCATGTTGGGTTTTGGTGCATACGTTTGTTCTTATTTTTATCATCGATTCTTACTTCTGTTGATGATTTGATCTTTTTTTTCTGCATTGACGGGAGGCTGGTATATGATACAAAGTTCACCTTGATGATGTGTGATACCATCTTAATCTCCGTAGTTGGAGGCCCTTTGTGTGTTTTTGGTATAGGAAACAACACCATGATCTCAACATTGACATTGTAACCCATGCCACAATTGTTTTTTCGGCAGCTGATGTAGCACCTTCTCCAACATCTTCACTGTAGGTTGTTGAAGTTTTATAATTTCATGTGTGTTGCATGGTTGTCCCCTAAATCATAGGCACCAGCATAACTTCCTAGTAGCATTTCATGCCACCGATCTTGACCTTTGTTAGCGTCCATGAGGGATAGATCAAAGGAAAGATGAAAATTTGGCGACTTTGCTGCTGGCAGATGAGACTCTAGCTTATTAGCGATAGGCTGTATTTCGGTCAACGGAGACAATATGTGGTTGGCTACCCCGAGTTTCTTGAAGGATCTCAATGCAACCCTAGGTAAGTTGGATGCTGAAATCAAAATTTAGACATAAGTTCAATATTGAACCATGAAATTATATGAATGCCCTCGGGCGACAATATTCTCTGGCAAGATGGCATCCAACGTCTACACTATCACTAGTGGAAAACTAGGCTTTTGTCCATGCTGAAAAAGAGCATTTGTCCCGGTTACGTCACGAACCGGGACTAATGATAGCATTAGTCCCGGTTCGAGCGGCCAGGACGTCGCGCGGGGACCGGAAAGCATTAGTCCCGGTTCGGGCGGGACCTTTAGTCCCGGTTCCAGCCATGAACCAAGACTAAAGGTGTGCCGTCAGGCGCGAGGACCTTTAGTCCCGGTTGGTGGCTCCAACCGGGACTAAAGTTGCAGCCTTTAGTCCCGGTTTTGGACACCGACCATGACTAGAGCTTTGCCTATATATATCTCGCCCCTGCCAGCCCTCTCCTCTGTTTTTTCCTCCTAGAAGGTGTGAGAGAGTGTGCTAGTTTGTTTTTCTTCTTATGCACAAGAGGTGTTCGATGTAATGCCGATGCCACTTGAGTTCACACAAAACAAACATGATATGAGGTGCCCGAGCAACACTTAAGCTTTCTGGTCTTTCCTTCCTCCTCGAGCGAGGTTAGCAACTTTATCCTTTCATCTGTCATTGATACAATGCATGTGTCGATGTACAGTGGTCAATTCACTATTCATGTTGTTCTGTAATGGTTTTTGATAAACTTAATTATATAATGCAGATGAACCGGCAGTGGATGTATGGTGACCGACGGACTGGCGAGTTCATTACGGGCCTGCGTAGCTTTATTGGTGTGGCCGAGGCAAACGATCAGAATGGTTTTATGTGTTGTCCATGTGTTGTCTGTCAGAATAAGAAGGATTACTCTTCCTCGAAAATCCTTCACACCCACCTGCTTCGGTACAATTTCATGCACAACTATAATTGTTGGACCAAGCACGGAGAAACAGGGGTTATGATAGAAGAAAATGAAGAAGAAGAGGATGGTGACAACTATCCTATGTTCCCTGAATACGGTGATACTGCAACGGGGGAAGCTGAAGATCAAGAAGCATCAGATGAGCCGGCTGATGATCTTGGTCGTGCCATTGCTGATGCAAAGAGAGACAGCGAAACCGAAAATGAGAGGTCGAAATTCGCGCGCATGTTAGAGGATCACAACAAACCGTTGTACCCAAATTACGAAGATAGCCTGAAAAAACTGGGTAGCACACTGGAATTGCTGCAATGGAAGGCAGAGAACGGTGTGACTGACAAGGGATTTGAAAAGTTGCTGAAAATAATGAAGAAGGACCTTCCAAAGGTTAACAAATTGCCCGCCAGTACGTACGAAGCAAAGAAGGTTGTCTGCCCTCTAGGATTAGACGTGCAGAAGATATATGCATGCCCTAATGACTGCATCCTCTACCGCGGTGAGGAGTACAAGAATTTGGATGCATGCCCGGTATGCACTGCATTGCGGTATAAGATTAGACGAGATGACCCTGGTGATGTTGAGGGCGAGCGCCCCAGGAAAAGGGTTCCTGCCAAGGTGATGTGGTATGCTCCTATAATACCACGGTTGAAACGTTTGTTCAGAAACAAAGAGCATGCCAGGTTTTTGCGATGGCACAAAGAAGACCGTAAAAAATACGTGATGTTGAGACACCCCACTGATGGGTCGCAGTGGAGAAAAATCGAGAGAGAGTTCCTGAACTTTGCAGATGACGCAAGGAACTTAAGGTTTGGTCTAAGTACAGATGGCATGAATCCTTTTGGAGAGCAGAGTTGCAGTCATAGCACCTGGCCTGTGACTCTATGTATCTATAACCTTCCTCCTTGGTTGTGCATGAAGCGGAAGTTCATTATGATGCCAGTGCTCATCCAAGGCCCGAAGCAACCCGACAACGACATTGATGTGTACCTGAGGCCATTAGTTGAAGAACTTTTATAGTTGTGGCGTGAAGAAGGTGTACGTGTGTGGGATGAGCACAAACAGGTGGAATTTGACCTACGAGTATTGCTGTTCGTAACCATCAATGATTGGCCAGCTCTTAGTAACCTTTCAGGACAGACAAACAAGGGATACAATGCATGCACGCACTGTTTAGAGCAGACTGATAGTACATATTTGGAGAAATGTAAGAAGGTTGTGTACCTGGTACATCGTCGATTTCTTCCGACCAAGCATCCCGTAAGAAAGAAAGGCAAGCATTTCAAAGGTATGCCCGATCATCGGAGGAAGCCTGACCACCGTACTGGTGTTGATATATTTGGTATGGTCAAGGATCTAGAAGTGATCTTTGGAAAGGGTCCTGGCGGTCAATCTGTTCCGAATGACGGTACCGGACACGTGCCCATGTGGAAGAAGAAATCTATATTTTGGGAGCTACCCTATTGGAAAGTCCTAGAGGTCCGCTCTTCAATCGACGTGATGCACGTGACGAAGAATCTTTGCGTTAACCTGCTAGGCTTCCTGGGCGTGTATGGGAAGACAAAAGATACACCGGAAGCACGGGAGGACCAGCAACGTATGAAAGACCCAAACAACATGCATCCACAAGACAAGACCCGGACCAGCTACACTCTTACCAAAGCAGAGAAGGAAATCTTTTTTGAATGCCTGAGCAGTATCAAGGTCCCGTCTGGATTCTCGTCGAATATAAAGGGAATAATAAATATGTCAGAGAAAAAATTCCAAAACCTGAAGTCTCATGACTGCCACGTGATTATGACGCAGTTGCTTCCGGTTGCATTGAGGGGCCTTCTACCGGAAAATGTTCGAGTACCCATTGTGAAGCTATGTGCATTCCTCAATGCAATATCTCATAAGGTAATTGATACGTCTCCAACGTATCTATAATTTCTTATGATCCATGCTTGTTTTCATACCATTTGCTACATGTTTTGTTTACATCTTATAGCATTTTTATGCATTTTCTGGAACTAACCTATTAACAAGATGCCACAGTGCCAGTTCCTGTTTTCTGCTGTTTTCCCGTTTCAGAAAAGTACTTAAGGAAATATTCTCGGAATTGGACGGGACAAAAAGCAGCAGTCTTATAATTCAATGGACTACACGGAGCCCGAAGGAGAGGACCTGGAGGGCCGTGGGCCGGCCACACCATAGGGTGGCGCGGGACCCATGCCTGCCGCGCCAGCAGGTGGTTTGGGGCCCACGGGATCCCTCCGACGCCGCCCTTTCGCCTATATATTGCCCCCGATGCATAAAACCTAGACGGACCCCGTCATATTCCAAAGAAACATCTGCAGCGCCGCCGCCATCGCCGACAAGTTTCGGGGGACAGAAGTCTCTGTTCCGGCACCCTGCCGGGACGGGGAAGTGCCCCCGGAGCCATCTCCATCGACTCCACCACCATCTTCATCGCCGTTGCTGACTCCCATGATGAGGAGGGAGTAGTTCTCCCTCGGGGCTGAGGGCCGTACCGGTAGCCATGTGGTCTATATCTCTCTCTCCCATGATGTGATCTATATGTGATCATGAGCTTTGCAATCTAGATGTTGTTATGTTACTCAAGTGGGCTTTATTTATGTGATCTCCGGAGACTCCTTGTCCCACGTGTGTAAAGGTGACAGTGTGTGCACCGTGTGGGTCTTTAGGCTATATTTCACAAGATACTTGTTCACTGATTTATTATTTGAGTTGGATGTCTCTATGAAATTGTGGTGTGTTAGTACCTCCTATGAATGCTCATGGTCCAGTGTGGGGTATTCATTAGTACTTGGGAATATATCTTTGAGGAGTGCTTTTGCATTCCTACACAATGAATTAGTGTTCGTTATCCAGCCGGAGAATACTTCGGAGTAGTATATTGAAGTGCTTATATTTATATTCAATTATGATTGCATTGTTGAGAGTGACCACTGGTGAAAGTATGATCCCTAGGCCTTGTTTCTAAGCATTGAAACACCGTTTACAACAAGATCTGCTACATGTTTGCTTGCTGCCATTTTTATTTCAGATTGCAATTACTACTTATAATCATCCATATTACTTGTATTTCACTATCTCTTTGCCGAACTAGTGCACCTATACATCTGACAAGTGTATTGGGTGTGTTGGGGACACAAGAGAGTTTTTGTATTGTGATTGCAGGGTTGCTTGAGAGGGATACCTTTGACCTCTACCTCCCTGAGTTCGATAAACCTTGGGTGATTCACTTAAGGGAAACTTGCTGCTGTTCTACAAACCTCTGCTCTTGGAGGCCCAACACTGTCTACAAGAATAGAAGCGTGTGTAGACATCAAGCTATTTTCTGGCGCCGTTGCCGGGGAGGTAAGGTAAGCGGCACTCACACTCCAACAACAAAGCTATCCGGCAACGAAGCTATTTTCTGGCGCCGTTGCCGGGGAGGTAAGGTAAGCGGCACTCACACTCCAACAACAAAGCTATCCGGCAACGAAGCTATTTTCTGGCGCCGTTGCCGGGGAGGTAAGGTAAAAGGTACTCACATCATCTGGCTACTAAGCTATTTTCTAGTGCTGTTGCTGTTGTGTGAGTGCTCAAAGTTATTTCCTTTAGATTCTGCAATTATATCTTTTTGTTTCTTGTTTTTAATTTCACTAGTTAGGCTTAATGGAAAACAACAAAAAAATTAGGGATCTTTATGAACTTTATATTGAATTAGGACATGATGCTTTTGAAGAGAAAATTAAAAAACCTATGGAAGCTTGTTTGCATAATAGTGGTAGTAATGTTATTAGTATGAATTCTTTGAACACCATTATTGCTAATGCTATGGAAAAGTCTAAGCTTGGGGAAGCTGGTTTTTATGAAAATGATCTTTTTAGTCCCCCAAGCTTTAAGGAGGAAATTTGCTTTGATGATACTATACCTCCTATATATGATGATTATAATGATGAATGTGATCTTTTCAGTCCACCTACTATTGAGCATAAAATCTCTTATGATTATGATATGCCTCCTATATATGATGATTACAATGATGGCTATGGTAGTTTTACTCTCACTATTACTAATGAGAAGGATTTTACTTATGTGGAGAGTAATAATAATACTTTTATGCATATGGATCATGATAAGAATTTTACATGTGATGGTTATATTGTGGATTTTATCAATGATGCTACTGAAAGTTTTTATGAAAAAGGGAGACATGGTTTCATATATCACAATAACATTGAATCTCCTCTCCTTTTGTTGAAATTTTTGAAGTTGCACCTATTTTGTCTTCCTATGCTAGTCAATTTATGCTTCATGGATTTATTTACTTACAAGATTCCAATGCATAGGAAGTGGGTTAGACTTAAATGAGTTTTATAGTTGCTTCTTGATGCTCCCTTATTGTGCTCCAACTCTCATTTTTATATGAGCATCATCAAAATTACCATGCCTAGCTAAAAGGCTTTAAAGAAAAGCGCTTATGGGAGACAACCCATCATTTTATTTTCAGTATCTTTTATTTTATTTGAGTCAAGAAGTTTGTTTACTTCTGTAGCAACTTCTTTGTATCTTTATTTTCTTGCAATGTTGTGCCAAGTAAGGTCTAGTATAAGTTTTGCTATATTTGGATTTCTGCACAGGAAACAGATTTCTGTCTGTCACCGTTAAATTCGTCATTTATTCCAGAAGCGATGAAATGCTTTGAGATTTTGTGTGCTGAATCTTCATATATGTATGAAACTTTTTCTAGTTCAGTGATTTTCGATTTGAGCAACTCTAGTGCCTCGAAAAAATTCATCTTTACAGACTGTTCAGATTTTGACAGATTCTGCCTTTTATTGTGCATTGCTTCTTTTGCGATGTTTATTTGGATCTTTTTGATTCTTTGAGCATCAGTGGATGTAGCTAATGTTATAATGCATTAAGGTGTGCTTGTGTCACAGTAGAACTTGTGAATTTTTGGTTTATGCACTAACCCTCTAATGAGAATTACTTTGAGTTTGATGTGGTGGAAGTTTTCAAGTAAGCAAAAGGGACGATATGATGAGATCAAGAAGAGTGAAAAGCCTAAGCTTGGGGATGCCCCGGTGGGTCATCCCCAGCAAATTCAAGAAGACTCAAGCATCTAAGCTTGGGGATGCCCAAGGCATCCCCTTCTTCATCGACAAAACTATCAGGTCATCTCTAGTGATACTATATTTTTATTCCACTACATCTTATGTATTTTGCTTGGAGCGTCTGTTTTTATTTTGAGTGTGTGTTTTAGTTTGCTTAATAAGTTGGATCCTAGCATTCTTGTGTGGGAGAGAGACACGCTCCGCTTTTTCATATGAATACTCTTGTGCTTCGCTTATATTTGTTGAGTATTCTTAGCTACTGTTTGTTTTCTAGTAAGCTCTCGCTTTTAGCATGTTATCTTGTTTAGAGCTGCTAGTTCTTTGTGTTAAGCTCTCTTGTATTTCACTCTTATTTGTTAGAGAGTTGTTTTAGTTGCTTGGTTGATGTGTTAGATTGGAAAATGCTATGCTTGTGATAGTGGTATGAAATAGAGAAAAGCTGCATAGTCATGTAGACCATTGTGTAGATAACTTGCTCCTCTTCAATTGTTTTGAGGTATTAAAATAACTAATGGTTAAAATATGTTGGTTAATGTTGTTAAGAGCTGATTAGTGAAGATGTGTTAGTAGAGCGTGGAGCCGTACTTTTCTGAACTAGAAACAACTTAAGTCAATAGTGCTTTAGTGTTGTGATTTCCTCTTAGTTGAAAAGAAGTTTCTAATGGTATAGTTACTGCAACGGTCGGGGAAGCCAACGGGGCACTTGTGTCGCCGCCACGATCCCTCTCGGGGTGTCTCTAACCATTTGTAAAACTTTGATACTGTTAGTTGTTTGTAATATACGACATGCTATGTGAGTTTTTGGTTTTTGGCACTTCCACCTCCATATTTTGCTAGCCTCTTCGGTACTTTGCATTGCCCTTTTTCACATTGAGATTGGTGCATACTTCGCAAGTACATCCAACCCCGTGGGAGATCTTCATCTTGTTCTCCTACACATAAGCCAACTATCTTCCTCAAAACAGCCACCATATCTACCTATCACAAGCATTTCCATAGCTGTTCCGAGATACATTGCCATGCAACATCCATCATTTACATTACATGACTTTATGTCATTTTTACTTCATTACCATATAGTATTGCTTGACCATTTGAGTTAGTGTGATGCGTGGTTTTCCACATGTTTTACATCTTTTCCACACTACGCTCGATCATGCATATCCACCATACACCATGTATTAGTCTTTGAGTTTTGAGTACACCAAAAAAGTGTGATGATCATCTTGTAAAATAGAGTGTTGCCTCTACCTGTGAGCATATTGAAAAGAGTCCAAAGTGGCCAATCAAAAGAGTCCAAAAGAGACCAATGAGAGAAAAATATAAAAGAGCCACAAAGGCCTCAAAAAGCAAAAAGCGAAAAAAGAAAAAAAAAAGAATATAAAATGAGAGAGGGGGCAACACTACTATCCTTTTATTCCACACTTGTGATAGTAGCACCTACATCATTGTAGTGAGTTTTCATGCTTCATTAGTATAACTATGTGGGGACCAAACGTTATAGAACTTGGCTTGTATATTCCAACGATGAGCCTCCTCAAGTGAGCTCTAGGTCTTCATGAGCAAGCAAGTTGGATGCACCCCCACTAGTTCCATTGGAGAGCTTCCATTCATATAGCTCTATGTGTATCCGTTGCATGGCAATCACTACTCCTCATTCAGTGTCTACTACGGGACTTCCTCTTGTCTTGTGGTTACCTCTTCCACTGTTTGAGCCTTTCTTTTTGGCCTTCCAAACCCCCATTATTATTCTCTTTGCCATAACATCATGGTGCCAAGCCTTCTTCTTGCTTGTATTAGTTGAGTGGACTTCATAACAGTTGATAAGTTAAGTGGATGGATTAAGGACACTTGACTTGAGCTTGGCTATTTCTATTATTGACTGAATTTGATGCTTTGAAGATTGATTGACATTTTACATTGGAGACACAATTTACTATCCTTCTTTCTAAACCTTATGTATGGTTCCTTGTCTCCAACACGCTGATTCATGAAAAGTTCTAGCTTCTTTTAGCTAGCATTTGTTAATCATTGTTTGCTTAATGTCAACTATAGACAATTGTTTTGGATCACCTTATTCACATCATGTGCTTTGCATTGCTATGTTGATCTAGATTGTGAGTTAGCATGTCTCCTAAGAAATTATTTGTTATCGTTTTACCTACTCGAGGACGAGTAGAACTAAGCTTGGGGATGCTGATACGTCTCCAACGTATCTATAATTTCTTATGATCCATGCTTGTTTTCATACCATTTGCTACATGTTTTGTTTACATCTTATAGCATTTTTATGCATTTTCTGGAACTAACCTATTAACAAGATGCCACAGTGCCAGTTCCTGTTTTCTGCTGTTTTCCCGTTTCAGAAAAGTACTTAAGGAAATATTCTCGGAATTGGACGGGACAAAAAGCAGCAGTCTTATAATTCAATGGACTACACGGAGCCCGAAGGAGAGGACCTGGAGGGCCGTGGGCCGGCCACACCATAGGGTGGCGCGGGACCCATGCCTGCCGCGCCACTAGGTGGTGTGGGGCCCACGGGATCCCTCCGACGCCGCCCTTTCTCCTATATATTGCCCCCGACGCATAAAACCTAGACGGACCCCGTCATATTTCAAAGAAACATCTGCAGCGCCGCCGCCATCGCCGACAAGTTTCGGGGGACAGAAGTCTCTGTTCCGGCACCCTGCCGGGACGGGGAAGTGCCCCCGGAGCCATCTCCATCGACTCCACCACCATCTTCATCGCCGTTGCTGACTCCCATGATGAGGAGGGAGTAGTTCTCCCTCGGGGCTGAGGGCCGTACCGGTAGCCATGTGGTCTATATCTCTCTCTCCCATGATGTGATCTATATGTGATCATGAGCTTTGCAATCTAGATGTTGTTATGTTACTCAAGTGGGCTTTATTTATGTGATCTCCGGAGACTCCTTGTCCCACGTGTGTAAAGGTGACAGTGTGTGCACCGTGTGGGTCTTTAGGCTATATTTCACAAGATACTTGTTCACTGATTTATTATTTGAGTTGGATGTCTCTATGAAATTGTGGTGTGTTAGTACCTCCTATGAATGCTCATGGTCCAGTGTGGGGTATTCATTAGTACTTGGGAATATATCTTTGAGGAGTGCTTTTGCATTCCTACACAATGAATTAGTGTTCGTTATCCAGCCGGAGAATACTTCGGAGTAGTATATTGAAGTGCTTATATTTATATTCAATTATGATTGCATTGTTGAGAGTGACCACTGGTGAAAGTATGATCCCTAGGCCTTGTTTCTAAGCATTGAAACACCGTTTACAACAAGATCTGCTACATGTTTGCTTGCTGCCATTTTTATTTCAGATTGCAATTACTACTTATAATCATCCATATTACTTGTATTTCACTATCTCTTTGCCGAACTAGTGCACCTATACATCTGACAAGTGTATTGGGTGTGTTGGGGACACAAGAGACTTTTTGTATTGTGATTGCAGGGTTGCTTGAGAGGGATACCTTTGACCTCTACCTCCCTGAATTCGATAAACCTTGGGTGATTCACTTAAGGAAAACTTGCTGCTGTTCTACAAACCTCTGCTCTTGGAGGCCCAACACTGTCTACAAGAATAGAAGCGTGTGTAGACATCAGTAATAAATCCAGATATTCTGCCAAGGTTACAGAATGATGTGGTCCAATGTCTTGTTAGTTTTGAGTTGGTGTTCCCACCATCCTTCTTCAATAGTATGACGCATCTTCTGGTTGACCTAGTCGAAGAGATTGCCATTCTCGGTCCTGTATTTCTACACAATATGTTCCCCTTTGAGAGGTTCATGGGAGTCTTAAAGAAATATGTCCATAACCGTGCTAGGCTAGAAGGAAGCATCTCCAAGGAATATGGAACTGAGGAGGTCATTGAGTTCTGTGTTGACTTTATTCCTTACCTTAAGCCGATTGGTGTTCCACAATCACGGCATGAGGGGAGACTGAGTGGAAAAGGCACGCTAGGAAAGAAAGCAAAAATATGTACGGACGGGCATTTTTTAACTCAAGCACACTACACAGTTCTACAAAGTTCTACCTTGGTGGCTCCGTATATCGAGGAACACATGAATATAGTATGGTCCCAACACCCGGGACAGTTTGACTCCTGGATTACACATGAACACATTGAGACTTTCGGCGGTTGGTTGCGAACACATCTCATGAATAACAACATTGTTGGAGATCAGCTGTACTTGTTGGCCAGGTCACCATCTTCGACTGTATTGACTTTCGAAGGGTACGAGATAAATGGGAATACATTTTACACGATCGGCCAAGATAAAAAGAGCACCAACCAAAACTGTGGTGTTCGCTTTGATGCAACAAACAACAATGGGCAAAAGGACACATATTATGTTTACATAGAGGAGATATGGGAACTTGACTATGGACCTTCTTTTAAGGTCCCTTTGTTTCGGTGCAAATGGGTCAAGCTGAACGGAGTCGGGGTTCAGGTGGACAAGCCGTACGGAATGACAACAGTGGATCTCAACAATCTTGCTTATAGAGACGAACCATTCGTCCAAGCCAATGATGTGGCTCAGGTTTTCTATGTGAAGGACATGTCTACCAAACCGAGAAAAACAAAAAAAATAAGCAAACGAATAAATCATCCGACGATCCAAAGCGTCACATAGTTCTTTTAGGGAAAAGAAACATCGTGGGAGTGAAGGACAAGACAGACATGTCAGAAGATTATAATAAGTTTGATGAAATTCCGCCCTTCACGGTGAACATTGACCCAAGCATCGTGTTAAATGATGAAGATGCTCCATGGTTACGGCCGGCGCGATCATAAGCAAGGGACATACGCTAGATGGGGATGTTGGTCGTGTAATAATATATTAAATATTTATGTATGAGTGTTCTCAAACTTGGCACACATGTGTATCTTATTTTGTTGACATCTTTGCACTAAGAGAACACTTCTATGCCGAACCCCTCGAAGATGTCCTAGTGAAAGGACACGGATGTCGCCTAGAGGGGGGGGGGGGGTGAATAGGCGATTTAAAACTATTACGGTTAAGGCTTGAATAAATGCGGAATAAAACTAACGTTTAATTTATCAAGTCAAAACCTAAACTAGCTAGGTTCACCTATGTGCACCAACACTTATGCTAAGCAATATAATCAACTAGGTGATAGCAAGATATATGACTTTAAACTCGATGTCTATCACAAAGTAAATAGCATAAGTAAGAAGCTCGGGTATAGAAATACCGAGGCACTTGGAGACGATGATTTATCCCGAAGTTCACTTCCCAATGGAAGCTAGTCTCCGTTGGAGCGGCACGGTGTTCACCAATGTGAAACACCGAATAGCCTTGATATGGCACACCGTATCTCCGTTGTGTCTTACCACCAATGTGGCGAGGCACTTGTCACTATGTTGCCGTTGAGGTTGACAACTAGAACCTTTACAAGGATGAAGCTCACTCCACAAGTTGGAGGGTCTTCACCAAATGCACCGAGCCACCAAGACTCGATGCCCAAGGCCGAGGCACACACCACAACTTAATTGGTGGCTCCCGGCAATGTCTTCGTAGCTACAAAAGCTTCGAAGCGAACAAGGTTGGGCCTCCCTCCACAACCTAATTGGAGGCTCCCAACAAATCCCGTGAGCCACCAAGACTCCGAGAGATCAACAACCGTCTAGGGTACCAACGTGCCCTAGAGGAACAAGCTCTAGGGCACCAAAGCACCCAAGAGTAACAAGCTTCTCAATTTCACTTCCACGTATCACCGTGGAGAACTCAAACCGATGCAACTAATGCAATGGCAAGAACACACTAAGTGGTCAAGTTCTTCCAACCCGAATCCAACCAAAGGAACTAATGCTTGGGAGGGATTTGAGAGGAAGAACAAAGGAGAAACACAAAGAAACTCCAAAGATCTAGATCCAAAGTGTTCCCCTCACTTAGAGGAGAAATCAATCGGTGGAAACGTGGATCTAGACCTCCTCTCTCTTTTCCTCAAAAACTAGCAAGAACTATTGGAGGGATTGAGAGATAGCAAAGCTCAGAGGGATGGCAACAATGGAGGAAAATGAGCTCAAGAATTGGTCAAAAGGTCAAGTTCATTTGGGGAAGAAACCCCTTAAATAGGAAGGGTAAAATTCTGCCCGTTGAAGGCAAAAGGCACGAGGCCGGCCAAGCTGGCCAAATTGCTGGCCAAATGGCTAGCCAGGGCATTGCGTAGCCCAGCCAGTAGCCCGACCATGATGGCCGGCCCCCTACAGAGGAGCCCCGGCCATTTGCCCAGCCAGGCCGGCCAAGTGGCTGGACAGGTTCTTTCCCCTTTTTTTCTTTCTTTCTTTTTTTTCTGTCTAGAAAACGTCCGATACCGGAAATGCAATAACTTTTGTATCCGGACTCCGTTTTCGATAATCTTGGACTTGTTGGAATCACCACAACAAGCACTACAAGATTATGCAGAAAATATCATAGTCCAACAATATATTATAATAACAAATGAGGAAAGGTTAAACCTCTTTATTGCAAACCGGAACCGTCATATCTTTTGCAAATGAAGTCCGGAAGTGGTGAAACCAATTTTGGTGGAAAGAGGATGATAGTAGCCATCCTTGTAAATATTTGGAAACAATTAAGAGATAAATTATCAACACATGTATGTGTGGATAATTTCTCAAGGACAAACCGACAATATTTCTAATATCGAAAACGCAATGGAAGACGCATATGAAAACCGTTTTCGATGAGCTTGGCCTTGTCATAACAAGCACGACAAGCACCAAGACCACACCATGATAAGAGACAAATAAGAACCAATAAAGATGATGCCAATGATGCAAAGGTTTGAGCTCTCTAGGACCAATACGCTAAAGCTCACTAGAGAGCCCAGTCTCCCAACTACACCGCGAGACCGGTAAAATAGAAACCTATCAAGATCATACCTTTGCATTGCGCATTCCACTTGAGCTAGATGATGACGATCTTGATCTCCTCTCAAGTGGATCACCTTTCTTGATTACGCTCCGCTCGGTGAAGCCTCGCATATTGCTCCCCCATACACCAATATGGGAGAGACACTCTTTCGCATATCTTCACTTGCCCTTATCTTGTATGTTGATCAACTTGCACTTAGCCTTGATCAACATATAATCTTCTTCTTTTAGCTTCGACTCCAACATATGGAGTTCTTGCACTTAGCCTTGATCAACATATAATCTTCTTCTTTTAGCTTCGACTCCAACATATGGAGTTCAAGCATTCCTTATGGACCAACACTACAAATATAACTCAAAGCACACATTAGTCCATAGATATTGTCATTAATTACCAAAACAACATATGGGGGCAACCATGCTCTTTCACCTAGGTCACTGCCCAAGGACATCTTCGAGAAGCTCGGGCATAGAGATGTCCTCTGTCTTTGCCTTCCGGACTAGCTTGACTACAGTATGAACCCTCTTAGCACTGAGAGAACGCTTCTATGCCGAGCCCCTCGAAGATGTCATAGGTCACTGCCCAACGACATCTTTGAGAAGCTCGTGCATAGAGGAGTCCTCTGTCTTCGCTTTCCGGCTAGCTTGACTACAGTATGAACCCTCTTAGCACTGAGAGAACGCTTCTATGCCGAGCCCCTCTGTCTTCTCTTTCTGTTGTTGCCGTGCTCTTGTTCGTCATCTCCTCCTCATGGTGGGTATTTATAGCTAAAAGATCAGGGCAACTCTTCACCTTTAGTCCCGGTTGGTAGCTGGAACCGGGACTAAAGGAGCGTTGATATGTGTGCCTTATCTTCTGCTTGAGATCCAACGGCTCACAAGCTCTAAAGAAACACACCGCTGATCCAACGGCTCATAAGCGTTCGAAGGAAACACATGATCCGTGTGCTTCTTCCTGATTGGGCATACTACACCCGGTACCGACATAAAAAAGGGGTAGAAAAGTGAAATAGAAAATATGTATGTTTAATGACTTAATGGAGTTCAAAATCCAAATTTTGTAATTAAATTAATTTACCTCAAATCTCAAACAAAAATGAATTTGTTATCCATAGATAGATTACATTTTTATCAACAATTTGATATTTTCATTGCATTTTTCTGATAAACAGATCAAAAGATATTGAATTTATAAGTTTAATGACTTAATGGAGTTTAAATTCAAAATTTTGTAATTAAATGAATTCACCTAAAATCTCAAACAAAAATGAATTTGTTATAAATAGATAGATTACATTTTTATGAATAATTAGATATATTACTTGCATTTTTCTGATAAATATATCAAAAGATATTGAATTTATAAGTTTATTACATTTTTCAAAAAACAAACTAAACTGTGGCCTTCACGCCGAAAATTTAATTTTCAAAATCACCTTTAGTCCCGGTTCGTGGATGGAGCCGGGACTAAAGGTGGTTTTGGCGTGCGCCTTTTCGGTGCCACCGAAAAACACTTTTAGTCCCAGTTCGTGGCTGGAACTGGGACTAAAGGGTCACCTTTCGTCCCGGTTGGAGCTACGAACCGGGACGAAAGGGTCTGGACTAAAGCCCTATCCTATAATTGCGCTCTTCTCGCCCACTCCCTCCATTCACGATCTACTCGAAGTAATTTGGAGCACGACGGAATCGATGCCGTCTGGCTGCCAAAATTCCGCCGCCGTCCTCCTCCTCCTCCACGCACCGCTGCCCTCCTCCACGCACCGCCCTCACCGCTCGCCGGCCGCGTCGTCCTCCTCTCGGCCGCCGCCCGAGCTCTCCTCCGCCTGCCGCCGTCCTCCTCTCGGCCGGCCGTCGCCTGAGCTCTCCTCCGCCTGCTGCCGTCCCCCGCTCGCCGGCCGCCGCGTCGTCCTCCTCTCGGCCACCGCCCGAGCTCTCCTCCGCCTGCCGCCGTCCTCCTCTCGGCCAGCCGTCACCCGAGCTCTCCTCCGCCTGCCGCCGTCCCCCGCTCGCCGGCCGCCGCGTCGTCCTCCTCTCGGCCGCCGTCCTCTCGGACCCTCCTTGCCAGCCGCCGTCCTCCTTCTCGCCGGCCGCCGTCCTCCTCCTCGCCGGCCCTCCTCCTCTTCTCCTCTGGTGAGGATCCTCCTCCTCGCATTTTTTTGTTAGCTAAATTAACAAATTTGTTAGCTAAATGTAATATAGTAACTTAGCTAAATTTGTTAGCTAAATGTAATGTAGTAACTTGATTTGATTTGATTTTTTTTGTTAGCTAAATTTGTTAAATTTGATTAACTTAGCAAACTTAGCTAAATTTGTTAACTTAGCTAAATTTGTTAAATTTTTTTGTTAGCTAAATTTGATTAACTTAGCTAAAATATGTTGTTAATAATTTAGCAATAAAAATTAATTAGTGATCTATGTTGTTAATAAAAATTGCAATAATTTAGTACTTGTGTGTAATAAAAATTGCAATAATAAAAATTTCAATGTAAAATAAAAACTGGTGGCAGAGAAATTAGAATTTCAATGTAAAATGGGGGTAATTGTTGTTATTATTGCAATGTAAAATAAAATTTTAATAGAATGTTAGAAATTTTAGAATTATAATACGGCAGAGACTTGTTAAAAATTATAGAATTATAATACTTGTTAAAAATTATAGTACTTGTTAAAAATTATATGTGTTATCTCTTTGCAAATGAATTTTTGATATGTCTTATCTCTTTGCTAATTAACCACAAGTCAATTGTCTTTGCAGAAACTATGGAACACGGCAGAGACGAAGATCAGGAAAACATATTGGAGGATATGATCCGCGGTGAAGATGACGTCGATATCACCTCGAGATTTTTACAAAAGCACAACTTGCAACCCCCCTCACTGAACTTAAAAAGATAATGAAGGAGGTAGACGACGGGAAGTTCCATCCAGACAGAAAGAACGACGAGCTGACACGCGCCCTCGGGAATAAAGAACACAGTGGACGAACACGAGGCACAGAAGGCTCCGTTTCGTGGAAGTATGGGTTTTCCGACTGCAGTGACACTTATAGAAGTCGAGGGAGGAAAAAGAAAGAGGAGGCAGACGGGCTGAAGCAGATCGAATAAAAACTAACGAGGCAGCAGGAGATACTAGATGCACTTACCAGCCAGCAATCTACCGGCCAATCTCAGCGGCACGAAGATCCTGCATTGAAAAATAGCGGCCCACCATCTCTGCTAAAAAGCAGCGTGGCTTCCACGGAGCTCGTTCGGCTAGATATCTCGGCTCGTCGCTACCCCGTGGATGATATCATGGAGAGGGAAAATTGTGAGCTACATCCTCCATTGATGAACCTAACCGTGAAGATGGCGGTCGGCGTAGTCTTAGCTCCTATACCTAATGAAACTTACCATTCCTCTCCGATTCCAGATGGCTATGCTGTTGTCACAGTGGATAAAGTTATAAAGGGATTTGAGGACCTGGAACTTGACTACCCTACAGGTGAAGGGGAGACTGCACTGAGAGATGGCAAAAAAAAACTACTATTCTATGGCGGAAGGAACACATTGTGCTTCCAAATTGGAAGCCAAGGCCACCGTCTCCGCCACCTCCGCCGTCTGCACCGCCTCATCCGTCTCCGCCACCTCCGCCGTCTCCGCCGTGTCAGCTATCTCCGTCGCCTCACCCGACTCAGCCTCCTTCGCCGCCGTAGCAGAATCAGCTATCTCCGTCGCCTCACCCGACTCAGCCTCCTTCGCCGCCGTAGCAGAATCAACCATCCCCGCCGACTCAACAGACTCAGCCGCCTTCACCGCCTCAGCAGGCTCAGCCGCCTCCGCTGCCTCAGCCTCGGGTTCTAAAGCGGAAGAGCATCGCCGTCGCCGCTCCGGCGGCTAGTACTACAGCTCCTCCAAAATCCTCAACGAAGAAAGCGAAAAAGGCCACTCCTGCCAAGAAGTTACCTTACGAGATGACTGATGAGGAACTTGATAGAGAAGTAGACGCGAATGTGAGACGTCAGTTAGCACCGAAACGGCCGGAGCCAGTGGAGAAAATAGATCCGGCAAAAGTGAAGAAACTTTTGGAAAACGTGAGGCGACCAACGGCTGAGGAGAAGTTACCAGACTACGACCGCTCTATTATGAAGTCACGTGAATCTCAGGTGCAGCGGGCGCGTGCAAGCGGGAGAAAAGTTCCCCAACTCGGAGAACAGGAAAACCAATCGTGCCCCCCGCTCAACGTGTTTTCCGATATCCCTTATGGTTCGGACTGTACAAAACTAATCAGAGAAACGGCCGGTGAGCTTGGTTTGTCTATGGCTGAATACTTAGGCTCTATACAAGAGTATCCCATGCCTGAGTTCGCATACAAATACCAGTACGGGAAGCCTCTTGTTAGACCTGAGGAGTTCCCGAAGCTACCAACAAAAATGCGAAGATTGCATCAGTGGTACATGGAAGAAGCAAAGAAAGGGACAAACTGGCTCATTTTGGGAATTAAAGATGAGCATTTCTTGCGTGGAAATGCCGAGATACATATTGAATTTGAAGAATTATTTCAGTTATTCAATCAAGACGCCATCGATAAATCTATCATCAGTGCTTATTGTCTGTAAGTATTTTTTTTGTAATTAAGTCTATAGCTCAGCTCGTTCATTGCATGTATAATTATCCTCACTCTATTATGCAGATTGAAGATTCTCGAATGCAAATAAGGACGAATCTACGACCTTAGGTTCGTTGACCCAGATATTGTTCATCAACATAATCTAATAAAAAAATCCAAGGAAACGAAGGACCTCTTGGTAAGGACGTTAAGGAGACATGAAACCAAAAGGGAAATACTATTTCCTTACAACTTCGGGTGAGTGTTACTGTCTTATACACATTCTATTCGCTTACTCGATGTTAAGTGTAATTGACGAGTTATGCGTGCGCAGGTTACACTATATTCTGCTAATCATTATTTCTGACAAAGGACTAGTACAAGTCATGGACCCGCTATGTAATGAATCTGAGAAGTGGGCGGACATGCGTGAAATGCTCCAGAGGTAATTTCAATCATTATGACACTATATCGGCAACTTTCGTTCATTTCCTGATATCTAGTAAGTAATAAGTCCTTTATTTATTTTCTTTGCCTGCCAGGGTTTGGAAATGGTTCACCAATAGGGCTCCGGGTGATTGGAAAGAGGAGCTTACATTTAAAGAACTAAATGTAAGTAGTACTAGCTAGACCCGCGCATCTGTTTGATTCTAGTTTCAATAACATTATCATGCTTGATTATTATTTTGATTGAACTCTGTTCTCGTAAAGTGCCCGAGGCAGGGATCCGGGAATAATTTATGTGGATTCTACGTCTGCGAGTTCATTCGCGAGACGACCTGTGAGAGGGGCAGAATCTTAGAACAACTCGACGAGTACGTAAACAATATTCACAATATTATTTTATTACCATCACTTTTGTTGAGATTCATTTCATATATATATATTGACCTCCTTCTTTAAATTAGATCGAACGGATGCGGGACAGGCTCCTACCAAAGGAACGCGTGCGAGCAATTCAAGAGGAGTTGACGGCATTCTTCTTAGAACATGTCATATCTAAAGATGGATAATTTTATCCCTACAAGTAGGGATAGTAAGAGATATTGTATATTATATATATATATATATGGTACTATATATGTAATAGGTTCGACTGAGAGGACGAAGAAATAGGTCACACTTTGATCTTATATTTATGACGATGTTGTGTAATGGTTACTTCTTTGTTGTATATATGTAGTACCGTCGAATTGAATGCAAAACATTAACCCTAAAAAATAAAACAATAAATGAAAAAAATTGAAACAAAAAACAATAAAAGAACCACTAAACCCTAAAACCCAGCGTGCAGACCTTTAGTCCCGGTTGGTGTTACCAACCGGGACTAAAGGGTCTCCGACCCCGGGCGCTCGACAACGGCCACGTGGGGACCCTTTAGTTCCGGTTCATAACACAACCGGGACTAAAGGTTTGGGTCTTTAGTCCCGATTGCGTAGTGCCGGTTGCGCAGCCGGGACTAAAGGCTCTCTGGGTCCGGGACTAAATGGCCTTTTTCCACTAGTGTATTTTCGAAGCCGTGCAAAAATTATCTTGTATTGTATATTATGCACCTGATAGCATTAGGTGCGTACCGATGTTGCTCTTGACTTTCTTGTGCCTATAATGGTGTCAATAACACAATCCACCAAAAGTCTAAAACCCTCAAATTCAAATACAAACATTCTTGACCATTCGAAAAAAAGAAGAATAAACATAGCTTAAACCTCCAAACTTCCAGGATGGTTTGGTCAAATCGACGTCTCACTCTTGTGTGGACGAAATCGCAGGAAAAAATTGAAGCCGACATGTACACCCTGTTTGGTTGCGCGGAATTCGCCTCCGAATTGGCTTTTCGGAATTGGAAACCCGAATTCCACCGTTTGGATGTCCTTAGTATTCGTTTGTGGAATTGGAAACCAATTCAGAGGGCACCCCCGCCCGCAACTAACTTACCCCCCTCTCAATTCAGAGGTCCAGAGCTCTGTATTGGCTCTGTATTCACGAACCGTTCCGAGCAAGGGAGCCTCGCTCGCGCTCGTCTCCAGGCGACGCCCGCCTCGCTCGCCCTCGGTCTGCCGGCGCCGCCACGCAGGTAAGCTCCGCCGCCCTTTCTCTGTCCCCTACCCTCTCTCTCTCCGGCCACCATCTGCCGCCCCTGGCCTCCCTTCTTCCCCGCCCCCTTCTCCCTGGCTGCCCCCTCCCCGCGGCAGAACCCTAACCCTAGCGGTTGAACGGCGGCGGCTGGTACCTACGCCGCCCGCCCTCTCCCCCTCCATTCCTACTCCGGCCGCCCTCCTCCGCCCCTCACAGACCTCTCCCCTTTGGTCCCCTTCCCCCTAGCTCCCCGGTACCCGCGCGACCCGAACCCTGGTTCGACGGCGGCAGGTGTAGAGCGGCGGCGGCAGGTGGTCAGCGCCCGGAGGCGGACGAGCGGCGGCCTCCCCTCTTCCCTACGGACCGATGGCCTCTCCTCTTAGCTGCCAGTGACTGATAAATTCTATTTCGATTTTGCAGGAGTTTAGGAGAACAAGTGCGGAGACCAATTCGTGTTGGGACCAAGGTTCGAAATTCATGGTTTTTGTACTCTCTATAATATGAGATATGAACTTGGGCAATGCAAACTTGTTGTTCATAATGTTAATGCTTCCATGTTAATATGAATTTGGGCTGTTAATTTTTTTGGTCATCATGTGAATGCTGCCATGCTAATATGAACTTGGGCTATGCATAATTAGAGTTCAAACTTTGTTTGTGCATTGTAGAATCAGTATGTCTCACCAAGAATTGGTTCGTTACATTTCTGAAGAGAACAAAAGAAGGAAAATAAAAAGGATAATGCTCACAAAGTTGTATTTTGAGGTGTCTATGGTTGCATTAGCATATATTAGTACTCAGAGGTCACCGAGGGATCTAGGTGCCTTCGATGACTTTGAGAAGAAGGTTGCATATAGAAAGTATGTATTGCGCAGAACATACAATGGGACGGAGACAAGATGCTATGATGAGCTGCGTTTAACCAAAAGAAATTTCCATAATCTTTGTGCTATGCTGCGTGAGAAGGGTGGTCTCAAAGATACAACCTATGTCACGGTAGAAGAAAATGTTGCTATGTTCTTACAAGTAGTTGGCCATGCAACTAAAATGAGGATGATTGGCTATGAGCGGTCTTTAGAGACAACCAGTAGGCACTTCGGTAATGTGTTAACTGCCATCTTATCTCTAACTGGGGAGTTCATCAAGCTTCCTGAGCCTACTGCCACCCCTCCCGATGATTACAAATGGAAGTGGTTTCCTAATGCTCTTGGAGCTCTAGACGGGTGTCATATTGATGTGTTTGTTAGGGTGGCTGACAAAGGGAGGTACAGGAATAGAAAACAAGACATCACCACTAATATGTTGGGTGTGGTTGATTGGAACATGAAGTTTCTCTATGTTCTACCTGGATGGGAGGGGTCGGCATCGGACTCAAAAGTGTTGAAAGATGCCATGAGAATTGACCGCCAAGATGCATTTGTTGTACCAGAGGGTACCTCTCTTTGCTCTTGGCTTTCTTTTTCTCATGTTTATTTCGTAACTAACTTATGCATTTGCCATATAGGAAAGTACTACCTAGTTGATGCGGGCTATACAAATGGACCTGGATTTCTATCTCCATTTCGATCCACTAGGTACCACTTGAAGGAGTGGGCTGCTAGTATACTAGGGCCCCAAACTGAAAAGGAGTTGTACAACTTGAGGCATTCTCGTGCTAGAAATGTAGTGGAGAGATGCTTTGGGATGTTGAAGAAAAAATGGGCCATCTTGCGTTCTTGTTCTTTCTTTCCCATAGAAGAACAGGTAATACATGTCGATATGGATTGTAGATTGTTTTGGGCTGTTGAAGAACAAATGCTAACTATGACATAAATATTTGCAGATTCGAATTATTAATGCTTGTTGTGTGTTACACAACTATGCAAGGGATAGACAACATCTGAGGGATGATCTATTGCTACAGGAGATCGACGCTGAACTAGCAGCTATGGCCCCTGAACCTGCAGATGTCGCACTAATTAGAAGTGTCCAACTAAGCGACTCATGGACCGATTTTAGGCAGGATTTAGCTGATGAGATGTTTGCTGAGTACCTTATGACACATGACGAACTAGCAATGGAGTAGTGTTCTAGTATAAATCTAGCTGATCGTCCCCATTTTGTGCTAGCTAGATGATGATGCTTTTGCCATTTGTGTGATATTTCTATAATGGAACCTTTGGTTGACTATATATATGTCACTTGTATTTCATATGTCACTTGTAGAAGCATGGCTGAAACAAAAAATAAGAAGGGCAATAGGACTTACCTTGTGTGGAGTAATGAGATGGACATTGCATTATTGTCCGTTCTTGTTGACCATCACAACAGAGGTGACCATGCACAAAATGGTTGGAAGCCACATGTGTACAATGCTTGCATAAAGCATGTGAAGGAGACATGTAACATTGTCATCAACAAGGAGAAGATAGTAGCAAGAATTAAGACATTTGACAAGCATTATGAAGTCATCAACAAGATGCTTTCCCAGAGTGGCTTTGGATGGGATTGGGATAATAACATGGTGAGTGTTGACAGTGATGAAGTTTGGGCTAGATATGTGGAGGTATGTAACAAACTAATTCTTTTGCAACTTCACTATGCATTCTTTTGCAACTTGAACATCATCTCTAATATATGTGCATATTATGTAGGCAAACAAGGATGCAGCTCCATATAGGCACAAGGAAGTGAAGAATTGGCAAGCTATCTCTACTATATATTCAAAAGACCATGCCACAAGTGTAGGTGCAAGGACAGGAGGTGAGTGTGCTCAAGTTGGATCCTCATCCATTCCTCAGGTTGTGGAGGATGATGAAGAAACTCCTGAGCTGCCTAAGAAGAAGAAGCAACGCGCTGCTGATGCTATCATGAGCATGGTGGGAGAGCTGAGAATGACGTTTGAGGAGGCTTTGAACTCAACCGTCCCACTACCACCACCACCACTACCAGCAGCACCGAAGGTTACTCCTTCATCTGAAATCCTGGTTGAACTGAAGAAAATACCTGATTTGGTGGGTAATGATCTGTTGATAGCTTATGGGAAGGTCACCGCCAACGAGCGCACCTTTGAATCACTCATGGCACTACCCATGGAAATGCGGAAGGCATGGCTCATGACCTTGCCTTGATGATTGCTACCATATTATTTACTTTCATGTTTATGGATTGTGTGAGACATAATGTATCCACTTTGTGCTATTTGTGAGACATAATGTATCCACGAATCAGTATTTGTAAGACATAATTATCCACTTTGTGCTATTTGTGAGACATTATGTATCCATTTTGTGTTATTTTTGTCATGTGTCTTATATTTTCTGGATTATTAACATATTATTGTGTGAAAAATAATATTGAGAAACATCTGAAATATACTGGTATATTTTCATTCATATTACAGAGGTTATATTGTTCAAAGTCAAAAATATTCTCAATTCCACACATGTGACATCCAAACAGGATTTGGTATTCCATTGAAACCTGAATTCCATAGCTGAATACCACGCGCATCCAAACACTCATTGTGGTATTCCATTGAATTGGGGAATCTGGTTTTCCATTGCCAATTCAATTCGGAGCTGAATTCACTGCATCCAAACACAGCAGTAGATCCATTCACAATTGCAAACCGCCAAACCGGGTTGGTTTGAAAAACATGTGAAGCCTCGGTCAGATCCAAGTATCCAACCCACGGAAACCATGTCGCCACGTCACCTTCCAACTGACATCGAGGCGACACTCCCCAAGCGTATCGGCATCGTACCAAAAGCATCATCCTCGCAATCTCCGCCATCCCCTGAGCCAAAACCCCCGTAGAATTCCCTCTCCCTCCGCCCCCGCACCCCCCACCGCCGCCGCCATGGCCGCCGCCCACTCCCTCCTCCACCTCGCGGCGCCCAAGCCCCTCGCCCCCACGTCCACCCACCCGCCCCTCTGCGCCGCGCTCCTCCGCCTTCTGCCCGCCCGCCGGCCCCACCGCCTGGTCGCCTCCTGCAGCTCAGCCCAACCCGACCTCGCCGCCTTCCCCAACCCCAACGGCCTCCTAGTCGCCGAGCCCGCCGAGCCCATCAACGTTGAAGTGGCCACGGAGACCGAGCTGCGGGAGAACGGCTCCCGGAGCACGCGCCGCACCAAGCTCGTCTGCACCGTGGGCCCCGCCACCTGCGGCCCCGCGGAGCTGGAGGCGCTGGCGGTGGGCGGGATGAACGTCGCGCGGCTAAACATGTGCCACGGGGACCGCGAGTGGCACCGGAAGGTCATCGACGCCGTGCGGAGGCTCAACGAGGAGAAGGGGTACGCCATCGCCGTCATGATGGACACCGAGGGGAGCGAGATCCACATGGGGGACCTCGGCGGCGCCCCCGCGGCCAAGGCGGAGGTGAGGCTTGCCGTTCGGTTTTAAGCTTGGCCCTGCGCTTTTCTTTTCATGTACTGTGCTCGATGAAATGCGCGCCTGGACGAGGGGAAGATGCTCTAGTGCTGTCATGCCTGCATTCTACTAGTTTTTATACATACTTTGTATATTAGGCCATGCAGTTTGGAAGAGTTATCTTGAACGCAGTGACCCGGTAGATCTTGTTTTGAGCTAAGAGAACATTTTTGACCTGGTAATTTTCACGATGCTGGCTAGTAAAAAAACTCAAACAAGGCATATTATAGAAATCATCTCAATCTTTACATTTTTTTTGCATATCGTTGTCATATGCTGGGTATTGGGTCAAATGATATATTTTCAAGATTCTAGAGAACTAAGCAATGCGCTTCTGAAGGTAATTGTCAAGGTCTAGGGTCCAAGTCGGAATAGGATGATCTAGCAGCTGACAAAACAAGAGAGGGTTTTCAGCCATCTGGCTAGTTGTATTCTGTTTTGGCCTTTTGGGTGACTCAGTGGATTGGTTGTACCAGATGGAACTGTTAGTAATTTAGTAGTATGATATTACTAGTCTAATCCCCATCCACTTTTTAGTCGTTTGGGTTTTAATTCCCAACAACCCCAACAAGACTGATATCTAACATACTTCGGCATGTTATATTTGGTTAACGTGTCAATAGGACTTGAGTATGTGTTTGTTCTCTTTCTGAAATGCTGTTATTGCTTCTCTAAAGATTGAAAAGTTATTCCTCGAAGATAAAAAGACTTGGAAGTTAATTATGATTGAGACTGTTCTAAAACTAGTATACCTTCTTTTTCCTGAGAAACCTCAAAATGGCAGGGCGTCCCTGCAATTCACTATAGACAGGGTCAGTTAATTAGGGAAGACAAGGCAGAACCCATGAAATACTTGTATACTTGAAACCCTTGAATTTCTTAATCTTTTTTCTCCTCTGTAGGTAGGCAACACACAAAACTTTTAAACTAGTGAATTTCTTAATCTGGAAGGATCTCAGAACAAAGTTAAAACCATAAGTAATCGAGCCACTACTGATTACTCTGGAAAATGAGATTTTAGCATCCTCTTTCTTAAACTGTAAATCATATAACAAGAAGTTAGATGTGAGACAACTCAGCTAAACTCCTATTCAATGGGAATCTATGATTTGTTCAGCTATATTATTTAGTTATTTGCAATATGAGTCTTTTGGGCGAAGTGTTTCTGTAGTAATTAATAGAAATTCCATTTGCTATCTGCTTTGGTTGATTTCACAGGATGGAGAAATCTGGACATTCAGTGTTAGATCTTTTGAGGCACCTCTCCCAGAACTAACTGTTCATGTGAACTACGAAGGCTTCGCTGAAGGTTGCCATGCCTCTTTATTTTACCCTCGTAGTAATTTTTGTTGTTTCCTTAATGTATATCTGATTCTTACACAGATGTGAGAGTTGGTGATGATCTTCTTGTCGATGGTGGAATGGCTCGGTTTGAGGTCGTTGAGAAACTAGGACCAGATGTTAAGTGCCGTTGCACAGATCCTGGTTTGCTGTTGCCACGTGCCAATCTTACATTTTGGCGGGATGGCAGTGTTGTCCGTGAGAAGAATGCTATGCTTCCGACAATTACATCTAAGGTGACTATTATGATAATTGTTGCTTTGAATCTGTAGTATTTATTGTTAAGACCTTGGATTGTCAGTATTTTGGTTTGCTGTCTGAAATTTTGAATAATGAGATTTTATATTAAAAATGTCCTCTTTACTCCAAATCACTCCCTCTAATTTCTTAGAATAGTCTGTCATCCTTTTGACCCTCGTTGTGATTTTGAATAATTTCTTAGAATAATCTGTCATCCATTTCTGGATTGGTACTGTCACAAGTCGTTTTTTCTGAAAGAGGAATTTAGTAGTTATGATAATAATCCCCTTTTTCTTGTGATGCCTTTTGCAGGATTGGCTTGACATAGACTTTGGGATTGCTGAAGGCGTAGATTTTATTGCAGTTTCATTTGTCAAGTCAGCTGAAGTAATTAACCATCTAAAGAGCTACATAGCAGCAAGGAGTCGTGGCAGGTAATATTTCTCTTGAGTTTTTTACCAGTTTAAAAGACCCTGTTAATACCGACGCTTTCTCTCCCATCCCTCTCTCCTGCCCTCCTCTCCATCGAACTGGGGCTCCACCCTGCACATCCATTGGATGCAATATCATTGTTATGTGCAATGAGCTCAATTAACATATGTACGTATAAACTGGATAACTAACACATGATGACATGAGTAGCGTGATGCACACATGAAAGGGTAGGCGGCACCTTCTAACTCTCTGGCAACCAAAAAATCTTTCCAAAAGTGATCACAATCCTTGTTTGCTGAGTCTTTGCACATCTCCGTGATAACATGCAAGGAATCTAACGACTATGGTCATGAAAACAGTCGCCCAGACAGCTAGGCCTTCTCAAGTCACATGTTTTTTTGGCCCACAACACGCAACAACCCATCTACAATATCACTAACAGAAAACAAACCCCCAAAGAGTCCCAGTCATAACAGCACTAACCCTTCTGTTTGTCCGCTGCCCTATTCTCTGCGCTTGCTTCTGCCCTAGTGCCTCCCTTCCATCTTCACTACCAAATACATCAGCAATGCCTCCGTCATTGCATGCTGGCCTCATCGCCGATCCGCGCCAATATCCTCATCCTGCCACTTGATGAGTTGATTGGCACCAGTCATCTGAATGGATTCTCCAATCTCCACTCCCCCATTGGCTCATTGATCCCCCTCATGCTGTGAAGATGTTAATGGAAGTGGCCACACGTATACTCAAGTGTCAGAAGGCTGGTTAGTACTTCAGGCATGTCGTATTGCGCAGGGCTTGATGGAACCAGCAGCGACCCTAGACCTGGCGAGTAAGGTTGATGTAACACCCTGGCCCAAATTCGCTTAATCCCCAGCCCACCTGTTGGACGGCCCACATATACATATCACCACACTTTCCACTTTGTGTAAAAGGGTTAACCCAGAGGTATTAGGTAAATGTGGCTCAAGTGGAGCTGTGTCGTGTGATTAGTCCCACATGGAAAGTTTATCGACCATCGTGTTCCAAACATAGCACCTTCGGGTCAATCGTTCTACACGAAGAGAGGAGGAAAGTGCAAGTGGGCCCGCCCCACAGTGGCTGGGCATTGAGCAAATTTGGGCCAGGGTGTTACAGTTGATCACGTCCTTCTTTCTCCAGTTAAATCCTCCATGGGCAATGCTAAAGCTTCCTTTGTTGTTAGTGTCACTTGCAGAGATGAGTGTGCCTACAAGGGATGCTACTCACGAAGCATGCTCGCTGCCACTACCACTGTTGCATGCAGTATGCTGCATACTCAGCAAACCCATATTCTTCTGGAATATGATGGCACCTCATTCGTACAGAAATAAGTCGCGTTCTTTTGTTTTCAGTGATTTTAGCACATAACACGACTCTTTATTTTTATTTTTATTTTCATTTCGTGATAACATGCAGACATTTAGTTAGTATGAGTGTAATTTGATGTTCTCTACCAAGTTCATACTTCCCATTGCGTACTAGTATTTCTAGAGCTATAACAACTGTCGTACAACTCCCAGTTTAATCTCTCATACTATTCGGGTGTCTCGACGGAAGGGTAAGGGGCTAAGGGCACACTGATTTCTTAAGTTACTGGAGATAATAAGGGGAATCAGCAACCTATGATCACCATTTCACAAAACAGAGAAGGAATTGTAAATAATGTTGTGCATCAGTTACGGTAGATCTAGACGGATCATCTCAGCTGCTAAAAATGGTGCGTTAGCCACTTAGACATAACTTTCTGGAGCTCAGCCCCTACCTATTCACTGAATCTGGGAACCAGCTGTGTATGGCTAGCTTTGCCACTATTTCAGTAGGGATTCTGGAGGACAATTAAGTGCACCATGCCTATGGGAATATTTAAGCTTTGAAATGTGAACATGACCATGGTTTTGGTGCTACATTCATATTAGTTTCAGTTTGAAGCCTTTCAATCATAATTTCTAATTATTCCACGAGTATTTTGTTTTGTGGCTAAAAGAATGAGCATGGTAAAGAAATTACATGCAGTTGAAGGACATTAGAATATACCTGTCACTGTCGGTATTCGGTAGAAACTTTCTGAGGTTGATCTATATGGCTTATTTTTAACAAGATCAAGATTACATATGCATTCCAAATAGAAATGAGCCACCCGCTGTATTTCTGACGCATTACCTTTGTATGATTTCAAATTTGTTCCATCCTGATCATTATTGTTTTGCTGTCTTTGATCAGTGACATAGCAGTCATTGCAAAGATCGAGAGCATCGACTCTTTAACAAACTTGGAGGAGATCATCCGTGCATCAGATGGTGCCATGGTAGCCAGAGGGGACTTGGGGGCACAAATTCCCTTGGAGCAGGTCCCTTCAATACAACAAAAGATAGTTAAACTGTGCAGGCAGCTAAACAAGCCAGTCATAGTCGCTTCTCAGCTTCTCGAATCGATGATTGAGTATCCCATACCCACAAGGGCGGAAGTTGCCGATGTTTCTGAAGCAGTCCACCAACGTGCGGATGCTCTTATGCTTTCTGGCGAGTCAGCAATGGGGAGATATCCAGATAAGGCTCTCAGTGTCCTCAGTAGTGTTAGCTTAAGGATTGAAAGATGGTGGAGGGAGGAGAAGCGTCACGAGGCACTAGAACTTGAGGACGTTTCGTCTTCTTTCTCTGGCAAAATATCAGAAGAAATCTGCATTTCGGCAGCTAAAATGGGTAAATACTGCTGCCACTTTATGACTGCTACATTATTAAATCTACTGCTGTTTATCTTAGTCGTCTTTCATTATCATGGTTACTGGCGTAGCATTTCAATTAGCCTTTGCACTTGAGCTATGTCTAACAATAAATAATTTGACTTGCAGCTAATAAATTGGAAGTAGATGCCGTTTTCGTCTACACGAAGGGTGGCCACATGGCCTCCCTGATTTCACGGTGCCGCCCTGACTGCCCAATATTCGCCTTCACTAACTCGACATCCGTCAGGAGACGGCTGAACCTCCAATGGGGCCTCATCCCGTTCCGCCTCACCTTCTCCGACGACATGGAGAGCAACCTTAACCGCACCTTCTCTCTGCTCAAGGCCAGGGGCATGATCAAGTCCGGTGACCTGGTGATCGCGCTCTCTGACATGCTGCAGTCCATCCAGGTGATGAACGTGCCGTAAGAGCCATCATCCACCGTGCAACGAGACACTGATGTAAGTGTACACCTTAGAGGACAGTTTCTGCTTGCAAATCATTCGTGTGTTCTCCTTGTGTTAGGCAGAACCTGAGAACTCAACTGCGACAACAATAATGGGCTGTAATTTCTGGCCTGATGTAGAACTCCTGTATTATCTAGGATTAGTCTGGACATGGCTGTGAATTTCAATATACGATTCCGTGTTATTTTGTCGGCACTCCGTTCAACAGAAACAAACACTAGGCAGTAACTGAGCCATAGTAAAATTGGTGAGTAACGCTGTCCACAGACATGCTCGGAATTTTCTGTCATCCCGCGGGAGTTTCCGCGTCTCGACGGCGACGAGCTAAATCCTTCCACGGGTTGGTCGTCTACTCCGAGTGGTCAGTCAGGTACTCAGGTCTTCGCTAGCGGTTGCTCAACAATGATGCTGCACTCGATTGTGACTTGATGATTAAAATAATTTGTACTCGGTTTTATTTTTGTGGGGACTCTTTTCGAATACATAGACGTAAGTAGACGGGAATTTTCGTATTTTGCCCGTAGAAAATGAGTGACATGTATATCCGTTAACACTCATAAGCAGGTGTGTGTAATCATGAAAACACTTGCGACATGGACAAGGAGTCAAAACGAAGGTTATATATAGGCCCGGGTCATGATATGATAGGTGCACAGTGTGCTACTATACCCGCTAGCTTCAGTCGACCGACCGAGGAATAATCCACACGTTATGCGGCACGCGTGCCGACAGATTGATAAAATGGTTTCCTCACGCGTAGGTGCTAAAAGTTGCTTTCCTAGAAGTAATGTACTACGAAATGCATGCATCATGCATGGCCAGCCTTGATTAAGACGTGACACACGTACGTGTGTTATTGTGTTGCTGATCTCGTGTCAGATGCGAAGCAGTAGTCAAGATCGACCACAACAGGGGCAGATGCCCCTAGGTTCAAACCACATTTGCATCTCTACCTGCCTCACAAGATACATGAAATGATCCTAGCTAGGCTTTCACTGCTAAATCCCGAAGGTAACTGGTTTGAACCTCCTACCGGGTCCTACGGTTTTGTACCTAAAGACACCCAATAAGGTGAACTTATTTGAGTCGCTTCGAAACCAACTCGAATAATTGCGCCATAGCAACATAGACACACGCCTGCACATCATGCACAATTGCACATATACATACATTAAAAAATATAGGAACGTATAAGAAACAGATCACATAACCTTCGCAAAAAAAAAAAAAAAAAAACATAGCACTCACACAACCCTCATTCTTGCTGATCGACTATGTCAGTCTCCCTCGCTCTGGTGGCCTTTATCGGCGTTCAGAGGCAAGGGAGACCATGGATTGGCTCTCGGGGGAGTCTTGTTCTAGTTTGTTAGGTTTTGGGACCCTCATGTCCTTCGTCCGGGTGGTGCAGACAACAATGTAGTGGAATCAACGGCTCTCGCATTGTCCGCGTGCGGTGGCGCTAGCTATGGCATCGCCGTAGGCTGTATGTGAATTTATTTCCTTAGATTCGATTTGTCGGGTTATGGGGAGAGTCGTCATCCACGATGATTCCCATCCGATTGTCAGTGGCGCTGGTGGTCTCATCGATCTCGAAACACCGCATTCACGTCAACGTGGGTTTGGGTCTCCATATCTGGCCTTCGTCTAATTTTGCAGGCCGATTCGTGTGCTTCTGACTGTCGTTGTTGGCGTCTCCTCGCAACATCCAGTGACTTATCGACAATAATTACAACGACTCCTAAATTTCGGTGGTATGGAGGTGCA
Organism: Puccinellia tenuiflora; assembly: GCA_012064385.1. Classification (NCBI taxonomy): domain Eukaryota; kingdom Viridiplantae; phylum Streptophyta; class Magnoliopsida; order Poales; family Poaceae; genus Puccinellia; species Puccinellia tenuiflora. Next base: position 17,364 of record QRDG01000151.1, on the reverse strand, counting down.
ACTTCAAGTTAGGGACATTGTGCGCCATTGGTTTGCGCACATCCGAGATGTCAAAGAATCCCAGATTGTACTGTTTACAATTTTATGTTTTGCCAGGGGTGTTTTTGTAATGCTTGGACTTGTTTAATACATGTCTTCTAGCCTTCACAAAACAAAAGACCAGAGATATTTACACCTCCATGTATTGTCACTGAACGGTTTACAAGAACATTACCACCGAATGGATTTGAACCATTACCATGCAAGTGAGAACCAAATCACAAACACATATTCTCAGTGCCTTTATAATCATGGTCAGTTTGTGGTTCCTGTATTGTGCGGTGTGCTTATCTTATAATCTGTTGTTGAAAATTGGCCACAAAAATAAACAAAATCAGATCAAACAAACACTAAAATAGGAAAAATCATGTGCGACAAACATGATAATAATAATAATCCATTGCAACGCAAAATATTGTCTTAAACAACAATATTTGCAAAATAAATTTATATTTTGTGCATTGTGATACTACACACTAGTAGAAAACAGGCCTTTCGTCCGGGCCATTAGTCCCGGCCGTGGCCTGGACCGGGACTAAAGGTCCGGCCACGTCGCCCCGAAACTGGCGGTGGCCTCCCCACCCTTTTGTCCCGGTTCGTTAGGGCCCTTTTGTCCCGGTTTGAGATACAAACCGGGACAAAAGGGGTCTGCGGCCCGTTGCGACCAGGTGCCCCACCTTTAGTCCCGGTTTGTATATCAAACCGGGACAAATGGGCTGGCCCTATATATATGGCAGCCCCTCTCCCCTCTCTCTTGTTTTTTTTCTGGTGGGAGGTGGTGTAGGTTTGTGCTAGTTTTTGGTTTTTTCATATGCACTAGAGGTGTTCGGTGAAATGCCTGTTAGAGCGATGCCACTTCAGTTCACACAAGACAACACATGATATGAGGTGCCCGAGCCACACTTAAGCTTCCTCTTCTTTGTTTCCAAGTGTCGTAAAAGGTTAGCAACTATTTTCTCGTTTAGACCACGCGATACTAATTTTAGCATCATGATTGCGTTTGATATATAGTTGCATGATGCAGATGAGCCATCCATGGATGTACGGTGACCGACGCTCTGGCGCTTACATAGAAGGCGTGCGTTCTTTAATCGTTGTGGCCGAGGCGAACAAGCGACGGGGTGGTTTTATGTGTTGTCCATGTGTTGAATGTCGGAATGAGAAGGATTACATTTCCTCAAGAGTCATTCAGAGCCACCTGCTTCGGTCCGGTTTCATGTCCGGCTATAATGTTTGGACCAAGCACGGAGAAAGAGGGGTTATGACGGAAGACGGCGATGAAGAAGAGAACGATGCTGACAACTACCGATCTATGTTCCCTGAATACGCTGATACCGCAATGGAAGACAATGAAGAAGAAGGAGCTGAAGAACGGACACCAGATGAGCCCGCTGATGATCTTGGTCGAGTCATTTCTGATACAAAGCAAGACTGCGACATAGAAAAGGAGAGGTTGCAGTTCGAGCAGATGTTGCATGAACACAACAAATTGTTGTACCCAACTTGTGAAGATGGCCAGAAGAAGCTGGGTAGCACACTGGAATTGCTGAAGTGGAAGGCAGAGACCGGTGTGACTGACTTGGGATTTGAAAAGTTGCTGGTACTAATGAAGAAGATGCTTCCAAGAAATAACGAATTGCCCGCCAGTACGTACGAAGCAAAGAAGCTTGTCTGCCCTCTAGGATTAGACGTGGCAGAAGATACATGCATGCCCTAATGACTGCATCCTCTACCGCGGTGAGAAGTACGAGAATATGGACAAATGCCCGGTATGCACTACATTGCGGTATAAGATAAAAAAAGATGACCCTGGTGATGTTGAGGGCGAGCCTCCCAGGAAGAGGGTTCCTGCCAAGGTGATGGATACCGTCGCAAATGTATCTACTTTTCCAAACACTTTGCTATTGTTTTGCCTCTGATTATTAATGAATTTGTTTGGAACTAACCCGAACTGACGCTGTTTTCAGCAGAATTGCATTTGGTGTCTTTCTTTTGTGCAGGGTTCAGAAGTTCGCGGAAAATTCCAGAAAAATTATAAAAAGGATTTTTGAAGAAGAATAAGCCTCAGAAGCGGAAGACCCCGAAGGGGGGCCAACCCAGGAGCAGGGGTGGGCCCCACCCACGGATGGCCCCTAGGCCGCGGCAGGGGGCGCCCCTGCCCCTGGGACCTCCTCTGGCGATCCCCCTTCGCTTATAAGCTCCCTCTCGACCTAAAACTACGAGCTCCCGAACACTTTTTCCAGAAACCTTACGGAGCTCCGCTGCCATCACGAACACTAAATTCGGGGTCCAGGATCGCTGTTCCGGCACCCTCCGGAGTGGAGATCGCCGCCATCGTCACCGCCAACGCCTCTCCATAAACCATCCATGTCGTCCCCCTCCATGTATGAGTAGTTCCCGGCTGTAGGCAAGGGGATGGAAGGGATTGAATAAGATTGCTCATGTAATTCGATGCCAAATTGTTAGGGCACGATGCCTAGTATCCTCTATTTGTGTTAATCATCGTTGGTGCAACTAGTTATGCTTAATGCTTGTCACTTTGGGCCCGGGTGCCATGTTTTTATATCTGAACACTTATGTTTGCATGAGTATAATTGTTGTTTGGATCCTATCTACTAGTTGTATGCACTTGTTGTCAACCGGAACCAGAGACACCGAGTGACAGAAACGGGGACATCGATGGGAATGGTTGGCAACTCGAGGGTTACATGTATTCATTGTGTGTTAATGCTTTGATCCGGTGTTCTATTAAAAGGAACACCTTAATTGCCATTTGTTCCTTAATTGGCCCGGTTGAAACCGGATGGCAGGACAAAAGATGTCGTGCAAGTTCTTATTGTAAGCACGTACGGCTAAATTAGGAATACATGCCTATGGCTGTTTGATACCTGGATGCTATTTATATATTTATTAGCTTCGTGCTTAGTTATGTTCATTTCATGAGCTATCTTATTCATGCAACGCTCGTCTATCTATCCCTATGCCTACGGTGTTTTAATCCCGCTGTTTACAATCATTACTTTTACCGTCATCATTGCTGTCTTTATTTTATTACTGCTGTTACTATTCTAGTGCTGCCATCAAATCACTGTTACTACTGATAAATTGCTTCGAGAGAAATCCTTTTCAGGTGTGGTTGAATTGACAACTCAACTGCTAAGGCTTATAAATATTCTTTGGCTCCCCTTGTGTCGAATCAATAAATTAGGATCAAGCTACCCGCGAAGACTGTTGCGATCCCCTACACTTGTGGGTCATCAAGACTATTTTCTGGCGCCGTTGCCGGGGAGCATAGCTCTATTTATAAGTTCACCTGGGAGTTTTTCTGTCTGCTGTAATTTACTCTTCATCATGAAGGGTAAGCGAGATCCTAAGTTTCCAATACTACCTTCCACCACATGGAAAGGTACTGCTCTGAACTCTAAAGCTACTCTTGATTCACCTACTGTTTTAAGTCAACTTCTTACAACACCTGTGAACTCTCGTCCTACTGTTGATGCTTTGCTTTCTGAGTCTACTACTGCTTCTGATGAATTTGATGATGCTTCTACTGTGCTTGATGATGCTGGTTCTTTCGGCCCGTTTTTAGAATCTCTTGTCACTAGGTCTAAAGAAATTACAATGCTCAATGAAAATCTTACTACACCTGTTAGCTCTCCTAATCTATATAATTATGAGAGTAGGTATCCTGATGATTCCTACATTAATGTTAATGATGAGTTTATTAGACAATATATGGATTGTTCTGCTTCTAAAGATCCTGATGCTTTGAGGAAATTGCTTGAAAAGCATGTTGTTAAGAATTATTTTACACCTGATCCTGAGTTTGCTACCTCTCCCATATGCATTAAAGATGATGACAATGTTGTAGAACACATGAATAAATTAGCTTCGCTTAGCCTTCTATTTTCTGATGATAAAAAGATACAACGTTACTATTTAGTAAAGCTGTTTCCTTTCTCATTAAAAGATGATGCCAAAGTCTGGTATAATGCTTTACCTTATGGATCCATAAAAAGTCCTCATGAATTGCTTGATGTTTTCTTTGCAAAATATTTTCCTGCTCACATGCAGGCATGCAGCATGAGGCTTTGCAGAGAATTTTCAATTTCAGACAATTGGAGGATGAGCATCTCCCTAAAGCTTGGGGGAGATTCGGATCATTACTCAGGGCGCGGCCAGGGCATGATATTCCGAAGAATGAACTCCTTGATATATTTTATAATGGACTAACTGTTGAATCTAGGACATGCCTAGATAGTTGTGCTGGTTGTGTTTTCAGGAAAAGGACTGTAGATGAAGCTGAAGAACTAATGGCTAAGATTGCCAAAAATCATGATGAATGGAGCATTCCTGAACCTCCTCCATTACCAACTCCGAAGAAAAGGGGAGTGCTCTTCCTAAACCCAGAAGATATGCAAGAAGCCAAAAGATCTATTAAGGAAAAAGGTATTAGAGTTGAAGATGTGAAGAATTTACCTCCAATTGAAACTTTATGTGAGCCTACCACTCACCCACCTATGGTAGAGGTACACTCTCTTCATAATTTTACTGTTAATGATATTCCTTATAGTAAGCCTCCTAGTCAGTGTTTGGATGAATTTGATAACTTTATTGTTAAACAAACTCATTTTAATATGCAAATTCAAGAACAATTAAATGATAACACCCTGGTTATTAAAAATTTGCATTCTGTCTTGGAGAAAACTGCTAATGATGTCAAAGGTCTTGTTAAGCATTTTCATATGGTCCAAACTCAACTTGAACAAATTACTAAAGTGCAAAAAGACTTGCTTGCTGGAATTCCTACACAAAGTAATAAACAAACTTGTGGTGTTTTAACTAGAGGAGGTATCTCTACTCAAGATCCTCTTTATCCCGAGGGACATCCTAAAAGAATTGAACAAGAATCTCAACTGGTTGAAAATAATATTACTAGTTCCCCTAAAAAGAAGAAGAAAAAGAAGAAACATAAAGAATTAGGAGAAGCTAGTAATATGGAACTTGATAAAGAACCTACAAGTAATAATCCTAATGCTGTCTCTATTTCGGATGCTGAAACTGAAAGTGGTAATGAACATGATAATGATACTAATGAACCTGAAGAACAGGAGGAGGAGACTGCACCTCCTGTTGCTAAAAAACATGGTAAAGAGAGAGAGCCATGGGTGCAAAAACCCATGCCTTTTCAATCTAAATCTCAGAAGGCTAAGGAAGAAGAACACTATAATAAATTCTGTAAATGGATGAAGCCCCTCTTTTTGCAAATTCCTTTGACAGATGCTATTAAGTTTTCTCCCTATTCAAAATATATGAAAGACATTGTTACTAATAAAAGAAACATCCCTAATGAAGAAATCTTCACTATGCTTGCTAATTACTCTTTCCATGGCAAGATTCCTAAAAAGCTTGGTGATCCAGGTATACCTACTATTCCTTGCTCCATTAAAAATAATTATGTTAGAACTGCTTTTTGTGATCTTGGTGCAGGAGTTAGTGTTATGCCATTTTCTCTTTATAAGAGACTTTTATTAGATAAGCTTATTCCTACTGATATTTCTCTACAAATGGCTGATAAGTCCACTGCTGTGCCCATTGGTATCTGTGAGGATGTTCCTGTTAAAGTTGCTAACTGTTTAATCCTAACTGACTTCGTGGTATTGGAAATGCCTGAAGATGATAATATGTCTATTATTCTTGGGAGACCTTTTCTTAATACTGCAGGGGCTGTTATTGATTGCAATAAAGGAAAAGTTACTTTTAACGTTGATGATAATGAACACACGGTGTACTTTCCAAAGAAGATCAATACCAAAATTGGTTTGAACTCCATTGAGAATATTGAATCCATCAAGATTGGAACTATTGATTGTCCTATTCATACACATTCAAGAAAATATGAAACTCTCATGATTGGGACAATTCTTATTCAATATGAGGGAACCTGATTGTCTATTGAATAATTTATGTCAAATAAATTTGGTGTGGTAGCAAGACTTGATCAACCTTGCTAACAAACCAACTTTAGCAACATAAAAGATATCAAAATTCATTAAATTTTCTTCTATTGCTCATCTTTAAATTTTCTGTAATTTTTATTTCTTGCTTAGTTTGTCCTTTTTAAATACCATTATCCTGTTTTATTAGCTTATTTTGATCTCATTTCAGTTCCTCTGTAAAAGTTTTCGAAAAATTCCAGAAAAATTACATGAATTTTATTATTTTTAAAGAGACACATGAGTGCTTGGGGCTGACCTGGGGGACACCCCAGGGGCACAGGCGGGTCCCATGTAACGCCCCAAGATCGGTACTATGCAGATTTTAGCGTTCCAGCCAAATCCGCATAATAACAATCCTAAAGTACGCCCACCAGGCATAACGTGCAGGTCGCAACACACACGTTATGCGGGTGGAATTGTGATAACATTACAACAGTTCTCGATGGAACCCACAAAAGAACATATATACATCAACGACTCACAGAGTCAAGAACAAAGATACAATACAAAGATCCAAATAACAACGGAAGCGGGTAGCGTCCGGCTACGGACAAGAAACAAATTGGACTAAGAGTCCTGAAGATAAACGAAGGCATCATATCCCTGCCCAGGCCAAGCCGGAGGGATTCCCAAGCTAACATCGTCAAACTTCAAACCTATTGGCTGCATTGGAATAGCAGCCCCGAAGGGGTCAGTACTAGTAGAAGTATTGGCAAGTAATACTCACAAGATATCAAAGCTGGAATTCCGGGGAAAGAGGATTAGCAATTGAGGCGGCGGCAAGCAGCACTAACAACTTATAGAGACACGCTACAACTTTCGTCTAAAGATACAAGGTAAGAGAGCGCATAAGAAAAACAACTATACTACACACCAAACAAACCCGCCCTAAAACGACTCCCTCGTATCCTCGGCCCACGAGGAAGAAGTCCGGGCACTCACACGGTGGACAAGTTTTATGGGTTATTATTCAAGTAATCTATCTTACTAGTCAAGTTATTATCATCGTAAGGTGCAAGTTGTCTATGATATTTTTAGCCAGCGCATTTCACCAAGTCGTCCATAACCGCGGACACGGCTTTTTGAAAAGATTTAACTCTGCAGGGATGCACCAATGAACCCACACGCATCGAAACTCTCGCTTAGAGGTGTACCGGTGGAGGTTTCGACGCAACGTTTCCCTTCTCTACAAACAAGTCCAGGGAGGCACCTAGCTAGGACTGATCCACCTTCAAAGTCCGGCCGAAGCTCCGAGGTGGGCCTGGCCGATGCGAGGACGGCTTCGGGAGGGAACACTCATACGATTGCCCCTCCTTCCACACTCGATAAATGAACGTACCGCAAGATCTACGAAACACCCGAACTACTTGTGGCATCTGGACAGGTTTGAGGATCCGGTAGTAAGCTGCGGGGAGGCCCATAGAACTCCCACATGTGGTTAGTGCGCTCAGTCTTGGATCAGCGGAAAAGAACTCGGGTCCTAGGCGACACTAGCAGAACAAATCACCACGATTGGCCTTCCGCCGGTGCCTTATCTTTAATTAAGTTATTCTCATCGCAACAGAAAGTAAAGATTACCATATTAGTTGAGCCTAGCTACCATGTTAAGAACAAGACTAGACAAAGAGACAACAAGACTCAAGCAAAGCACCTAAGCATGCACTACGACTCGCAAGGCCAACAAGGTAAACAAACAACAGGTTAATAGGATGTGGGGGTGTGGCTATATCATGGCTGCAAGGTAAACATGCATATAGGATCGGTCACAAGCATCGATATATATATGGCTAGCAAGGAACAAAAGATAGGACGAGTAAGAAACAGAAGACAAGCAAAGATAGCAGGTGAGTATCACTTGCCTGCAATCCGGTAGAGGTAGCAGAACTTGTCGTTTCTCACATCAACTCATCGTCCTATTCCCGAAGAAGCAACGAACACTGGGCAACGGAAAAGATGCATTTTATTCTACGGCAAAAGAATCGGCATGTTGATGACATGATGCATGACAAGTTAAAGGTGATCCAATTTTATTCCCTAACACATGGCAAAAGCATTTTAGATGGGATCGGTGCAAAATATAGATGCACCGGACAAACCCCATAATTAAGTTGATTTAGTTCGACTAAATGGATAGAGGTGCGATGTTAATTAATGATGCATGATTTTATAAGATACGGATATATATGGCACATAGGGGTTTAGGGTTGGGGTCACACATCGGAACGAGGAACTTCGGATTCGGGAGCCACCGTCTTCGGATCGGAGAGGAAGTAGTCGAAGTAGTCGTCGTAGTCGAAGTAGTTGATCGTCCGGAGTCGGAGTAGTCGAGGTAGTCGACATCGTGGAAGTAGTCGTACTCGGGTCGTCGTCGTGGCGGACCTTGGCGTTCCGGGCTTCGGGGTCGACGGGGTTCCACGAACACGCACGAAGGCGGCCGGCACAAACGAGAAACGGAGAACTTGGCGCATTTCCGGTGTCGGGGAAGATCTTGTCGGGTTCTGGTCTTCAGGCTTCATGGAGTCGTACACGGACAGAGACCTTGGCGTCGGGGAGGCTTCACGACGGGAACGGGGAACTCTGGTTCACGATGGGAACGACTTCACGACGGGGAACGGAAACGGGAACTGGATCGGGAAACCATCAGGGAACGGCTTCACGGAGGCATCGGGGGACCACTTCACGACGGGGAAAACGTCGGGGAAAAATCCACGACGGGGACGGAAACGCATCGGAAATCGGCAACGAGCACCGGAGATCTTACGTCGGGAAACAGAAACACGGAGACATCCACGGTCGGGAGACGGCAACGGAGACGGGCACACGGACTATCGGGGAACACACCATCGGGAACATGCTGCACGCACAAAACGGAGGCCGCACGGGAGCAGCAGCACGGCACAAGCATGCACGGGAGACAGACATCGGGCAAGAGACACCCACAGAGAGCGGCACCAGGATGGTGGACGACCTCGAAGTGGAGGGCTCGGGGAAGGCGCAGGGAGGAGCTGGTGCGAGGTCAACGGAGGCCGGGGACGGGGAAGGAAGGAGGAGGAGGGCACGGGAGCTGTGGCCATGGCGTGGCTTGGGGAGGACGCGGAGTCGGCCGGCGCGGTGAGGCTGGAGCAAAGGAGGCGCGGTCGACGGGGACGCACGGGAGGCGTAGCGCTGGGGAAGAGGAGCGGCGGCGAGGAGCTTGGCGGCGGAGGTCGACCACGGGCGCAGGACAGCGCGGCTGGGCTCGAGGGCGGGCCGGCCGGAGGGGAGCAGAGGAGCCGGGACGGGCCGGAGGAGGAACCGGGCCAGCACGGATGTGTGGCCGACGGCGGCGCGACCGACGCGGGGAGCTAGAGGAGCAGGCCGGGAAGGAGAAGAGGAGGTGGTGCGGCGGTGAGGAGCCGGAGGGGAGAGGAGAAGGGTGGCGCCAGGGAGCAGGTGGTGGTTGACCGGGAAGCGGAGGAGGAGAGGTCGGGGGCGGTGGTGCTGGCGCTGCGGGTGAGGAGACGATGGGGAAGAAGGGGATAAGAGGAGAGGTAGAGGGAAAAAAAGGCAGAGGCCTGAAAAAAAAGAAAAAGGACCTAACCACTAGGTGGAGGGACCTGATTGCAAAAAAACTGAAAACAGAGGAGGGTGGCTGGAAAACACAGGGGGTGGGAAAGGAAAAAGACCAGGGGCAGAATTAGGGTTTGGAGGCTAGGGTTTGCTTGCTGGGCTTTGGGCCGGTTTGGGCTGCTCTCTCGCAATTTCTCAAAATATTTTATTTTGCAAAAATAATTTTGACAAATAATTTTCGAAAACGGAGACGACTGTCTCGGTTAAAATATTTTTCGACAAATTTTAGAAAAATAAAATAGGGTTTAATAAAATAATTTTTGCGGTCAAAAACATGCGATGCGATGATGCTGATGTCATGATGATGCAAAAATAAAATAACAGGCAATTCTAATTTGGGGAAAAACCCCGGGGCATTACAACCGACACCACTAACAAGGGATCTCGCCCCGAGATCCACGCTATCACCGGGGAGAAGAAGAGCAAGTTAACTATCGAATCTTCCTGCACCATGTTGATCTTCTCGACACCACTAACAAGAGGTTCTTGCTCACTCTGATGACGATGTTCTTCCATTGAGATCCTTCCGTAGATCGAACCTATTAGGATAGAAGGCAGAGATCGTCCACCCATGATGATACTATGACTCGGAAGATAGATAAGATAGAAGATTTAAATCATACAAAGGTAAGAGGGGGAATAGCAGAGGGATAAGGAATAAACAAGAGTCCTATTGAGATCTTTCCAAATAATCTTTAGTAAAATAGTTTTGACACTCTACAAACAACGACCGTTAGCTAGGGTATCCTACAGGCAGACTGGACCCGCGGGGTATCGAAAAACCAGAGCTCTGATACCACTTTGTAACGCCCCAAGATCGGTACTATGCAGATTTTAGCGTTCCAGCCAAATCCGCATAATAACGATCCTAAAGGACGCCCACCAGGCATAACGTGCAGGTCGCAACACACACGTTATGCGGGTGGAATTGTGATAACATTACAACAGTTCTCGATGGAACCCACAAAAGAACATATATACAGCAACGACTCACAGAGTCAAGAACAAAGATACAATACAAAGATCCAAATAACAACGGAAGCGGGTAGCGTCAGGCTATGGACAAGAAACAAATTGGACTAAGAGTCCTGAAGATAAACGAAGGCATCATATCCCTGCCCAGGCCAAGCCGGAGGGATTCCCAAGCTAACGTCGTCAGACTTCAAACCTGTTGGCTGCATTGGAATAGCAGCCCCGAAGGGGTCAGTACTAGTAGAAGTACTGGCAAGTAATACTCACAAGATATCAAAGCTGGAATTCCGGGGAAAGAGGATTAGCAATTGAGGCGGCGGCAAGCAGCACTAACAACTTATAGAGACACGCTACAACTTTCGTCTAAAGATACAAGGTAAGAGAGCGCATAAGAAAAACAACTATACTACACACCAAACAAACCCGCCCTAAAACGACTCCCTCGTATCCTCGGCCCACGAGGAAGAAGTCCGGGCACTCACACGGTGGACAAGTTTTATGGGTTATTATTCAAGTAATCTATCTTACTAGTCAAGTTATTATCATCGCAAGGTGCAAGTTGTCTATGATCTTTTTAGCCAGCTCATTTCACCAAGTCGTCCATAACCGCGGACACGGCTTTTCGAAAAGATTTAACCCTGCAGGGATGCACCAATGAACCCACACGCATCGAAACTCTCGCTTAGAGGTGTACCGGTGGAGGTTTCGACGCAACGTTTCCCTTCTCTACAAACAAGTCCAGGGAGGCACCTAGCTAGGACTGATCCACCTTCAAAGTCCGGCCGAAGCTCCGAGGTGGGCTTGGCCGATGCGAGGACGGCTTCGGGAGGGAACACTCATACGATTGCCCCTCCTTCCACACTCGATAAACAAACGTACCGCAAGATCTACGAAACACCCGAACTACTTGTGGCATCTGGACAGGTTTGAGGATCCGGTAGTAAGCTGCGGGGAGGCCCATAGAACTCCCACATGTGGTTAGTGCGCTCGGTCTTGGATCAGCGGAAAAGAACTCGGGTCCTAGGCGACACTAGCAGAACAAATCACCACGATTGGCCTTCCGCCGGTGCCTTATCTTTAATTAAGTTATTCCCATCGCAACAGAAAGTAAAGATTACAATTTTAGTTGAGCCTAGCTACCATGTTAAGAAAAAGACTAGACAAAGAGACAACAAGACTCAAGCAAAGCACCTAAGCATGCACTACGACTCGCAAGGCCAACAAGGTAAACAAACAACAAGTTAATAGGATGTGGGGGTGTGGCTATATCATGGCTGCAAGGTAAACATGCATATAGGATCGGTCACAAGCATCGATATATATATGGCTAGCAAGGAACAAAAGATAGGACGAGTAAGAAACAGAAGACAAGCAAAGATAGCAGGTGAGTATTACTTGCCTGCAATCCGGTAGAGGTAGCAGAACTTGTCGTTTCTCACATCAACTCATCGTCCTATTCCCGAAGAAGCAACGAACACTGGGCAACGGAAAAGATGCATTTTATTCTATGGCAAAAGAATCGGCATGTTGATGACATGATGCATGACAAGTTAAAGGTGATCCAATTTTATTCCCTAACACATGGCAAAAGCATTTTAGATGGGATCGGTGCAAAATATAGATGCACCGGACAAACCCCATAATTAAGTTGATTTAGTTCGACTAAATGGATAGAGGTGCGATGTTAATTAATGATGCATGATTTTATAATATACGGATATATATGGCATATAGGGGTTTAGGGTTTGGGGCACACATCGGAACGAGGAACTTCGGATTCGGGAGCCACCGTCTTCGGATCGGAGAGGAAGTAGTCGAAGTAGTCGAAGTAGTCGATCGTCCGGAGTCGGAGTAGTCGAGGTAGTCGACGTCGTGGAAGTAGTCGTACTCGGGTCGTCATCGTGGCGGACCTTGGCGTTCCGGGCTTCGGGGTCGACGGGGTTCCACGAACACGCACGAAGGCGGCCGGCACAAACAAGAAACGGAGAACTTGGCGCATTTCCAGTGTCGGGGAAGATCTTGTCGGGTTCCGGTCATCGGGCTTCACGGAGTCGTACACGGACGGAGACCTTGGCGTCGGGGAGGCTTCACGACGGGAACGGGGAACTCCGGTTCACGACGGGAATGGCTTCACGACGGGGAACAGAAACGGGAACTGGATCGGGAAACCATCGGGGAACGGCTTCACGGAGGCATCGGGGGACCACTTCACGACGAGGAAAACGTCGGGGAAAAATCCACGACGGGGACGGAAACGCATCAGAAACCGGCAACGGGCACCGGAGATCTTACGTCGGGAAACAGAAACACGGAGACATCCACGGTCGGGAGACGGCAACGGAGACGGGCACACGGACTGTCGGGGAACACACCATCGGGAACATGCTGCACGCACAAAACGGAGGCCGCACGGGAGCAGCAGCACGGCACAAGCATGCACGGGAGACAGACATCGGGCAAGAGACACCCACAGAGAGCGGCACCAGGATGGTGGATGACCTCGAAGTGGAGGGCTCGGGGAAGGCGCAGGGAGGAGCTGGTGCGAGGTCAACGGAGGCCGGGGACGGGGAAGGAAGGAGGAGGAGGGCACGGGAGCTGTGGCCATGGCGTGGCTTGGGGAGGACGCGGAGTCGGCCGGCGCGGTGAGGCTGGAGCAAAGGAGGCGCGGTCGACGGGGACGCACGGGAGGCATAGCGCTGGGGAAGAGGAGCGGCGGCGAGGAGCTTGGCGGCGGAGGTCGACCACGGGCGCAGGACAGCGCGGCTGGGCTCGAGGGCGGGCCGGCCGAAGGGGAGCAGAGGAGCCGGGACGGGCCGGAGGAGGAACCGGGCCAGCACGGATGTGTGGCCGACGGCGGCGCGACCGACGCGGGGAGCTAGAGGAGCAGGCCGGGAAGGAGAAGAGGATGTGGTGCGGCGGTGAGGAGCCGAAGGGGAGAGGAGAAGGGTGGCGCCAGGGAGCAGGTGGTGGTCGACCGGGAAGCGGAGGAGGAGAGGTCAGGGGCGGTGGTGCTGGCGCTGCGGGTGAGGAGACGATGGGGAAGAAGGGGATAAGAGGAGAGGTAGAGGGAAAAAAGGCAGAGGCCTGAAAAAAAAGAAAAAGGACCTAACCACTAGGTGGAGGGACCTGATTGCAAAAAAACTGAAAACAGAGGAGGGTGGCTGCAAAACACAGGGGGTGGGAAAGGAAAAAGACCAGGGGCAGAATTAGGGTTTGGAGGCTAGGGTTTGCTTGCTGGGCTTTGGGCCGGTTTGGGCTGCTCTCTCGCAATTTCTCAAAATATTTTATTTTGCAAAAATAATTTTGACAAATAATTTTCGAAAACAGAGACGACTGTCTCGGTTAAAATATTTTCCGACAAATTTTAGAAAAATAAAATAGGGTTTAATAAAAATAATTTTTGCGGTAAAAAACATGCGATGCGATGATGCTGATGTCATGATGATGCAAAAATAAAATAACAGGCAATTCTAATTTGGGGAAAAACCCCGGGGCATTACAACCGACACCACTAACAAGGGATCTCGCCCCGAGATCCACGCTATCACCGGGGAGAAGAAGAGCAAGTTAACTATCGAATCTTCCTGCACCATGTTGATCTTCTCGACACCACTAACAAGAGGTTCTTGCTCACTCTGATGACGATGTTCTTCCATTGAGATCCTTCCGTAGATCGAACCTATTAGGATAGAAGGCAGAGATCGTCCACCCATGATGATACTATGACTCGGAAGATAGATAAGATAGAAGATTTAAATCATACAAAGGTAAGAGGGGGAATAGCAGAGGGATAAGGAATAAACAAGAGTCCTATTGAGATCTTTCCAAATAATCTTTAGTAAAATAGTTTTGACACTCTACAAACAACGACCGTTAGCTAGGGTATCCTACAGGCAGACTGGACCCGCGGGGTATCGAAAAACCAGAGCTCTGATACCACTTTGTAACGCCCCAAGATCGGTACTATGCAGATTTTAGCGTTCCAGCCAAATCCGCATAATAACGATCCTAAAGGACGCCCACCAGGCATAACGTGCAGGTCGCAACACACACGTTATGCGGGTGGAATTGTGATAACATTACAACAGTTCTCGATGGAACCCACAAAAGAACATATATACAGCAACGACTCATAGAGTCAAGAAGAAAGATACAATACAAAGATCCAAATAACAACGGAAGCGGGTAGCGTCCAGCTATGGACAAGAAACAAATTGGACTAAGAGTCCTGAAGATAAACGAAGGCATCATATCCCTGCCCAGGCCAAGCCGGAGGGATTCCCAAGCTAACGTTGTCAGACTTCAAACCTGTTGGCTGCATTGGAATAGCAGCCCCGAAGGGGTCAGTACTAGTAGAAGTACTGGCAAGTAATACTCACAAGATATCAAAGCTGGAATTCCGGGGAAAGAGGATTAGCAATTGAGGCGGCGGCAAGCAGCACTAACAACTTATAGAGACACGCTACAACTTTCGTCTAAAGATACAAGGTAAGAGAGCGCATAAGAAAAACAACTATACTACACACCAAACAAACCCGCCCTAAAACGACTCCCTCGTATCCTCGGCCCACGAGGAAGAAGTCCGGGCACTCACACGGTGGACAAGTTTTATGGGTTATTATTCAAGTAATCTATCTTACTAGTCAAGTTATTATCATCGCAAGGTGCAAGTTGTCTATGATCTTTTTAGCCAGCTCATTTCACCAAGTCGTCCATAACCGCGGACACGGCTTTTCGAAAAGATTTAACCCTGCAGGGATGCACCAATGAACCCACACGCATCGAAACTCTCGCTTAGAGGTGTACCGGTGGAGGTTTCGACGCAACGTTTCCCTTCTCTACAAACAAGTCCAGGGAGGCACCTAGCTAGGACTGATCCACCTTCAAAGTCCGGCCGAAGCTCCGAGGTGGGCCTGGCCGATGCGAGGACGGCTTCGGGAGGGAACACTCATACGATTGCCCCTCCTTCCACACTCGATAAACAAACGTACCGCAAGATCTACGAAACACCCGAACTACTTGTGGCATCTGGACAGGTTTGAGGATCCGGTAGTAAGCTGCGGGGAGGCCCATAGAACTCCCACATGTGGTTAGTGCGCTCGGTCTTGGATCAGCGGAAAAGAACTCGGGTCCTAGGCGACAGTAGCAGAACAAATCACCACGATTGGCCTTCCGCCGGTGCCTTATCTTTAATTAAGTTATTCCCATCGCAACAGAAAGTAAAGATTACCATTTTAGTTGAGCCTAGCTACCATGTTAAGAACAAGACTAGACAAAGAGACAACAAGACTCAAGCAAAGCACCTAAGCATGCACTACGACTCGCAAGGCCAACAAGGTAAACAAACAACAAGTTAATAGGATGTGGGGGTGTGGCTATATCATGGCTGCAAGGTAAACATGCATATAGGATCGGTCACAAGCATCGATATATATATGGCTAGCAAGGAACAAAAGATAGGACGAGTAAGAAACAGAAGACAAGCAAAGATAGCAGGTGAGTATTACTTGCCTGCAATCCGGTAGAGGTAGCAGAACTTGTCATTTCTCACATCAACTCATCGTCCTATTCCCGAAGAAGCAACGAACACTGGGCAACGGAAAAGATGCATTTTATTCTATGGCAAAAGAATCGGCATGTTGATGACATGATGCATGACAAGTTAAAGGTGATCCAATTTTATTCCCTAACACATGGCAAAAGAATTTTAGATGGGATCGGTGCAAAATATAGATGCACCGGACAAACCCCATAATTAAGTTGATTTAGTTCGACTAAATGGATAGAGGTGCGATGTTAATTAATGATGCATGATTTTATAATATACGGATATATATGGCATATAGGGGTTTAGGGTTTGGGGCACACATCGGAACGAGGAACTTCGGATTCGGGAGCCACCGTCTTCGGATCGGAGAGGAAGTAGTCGAAGTAGTCGATCGTCCGGAGTCGGAGTAGTCGAGGTAGTCGACGTCGTGGAAGTAGTCGTACTCGGGTCGTCATCGTGGCGGACCTTGGCGTTCCGGGCTTCGGGGTCGACGGGGTTCCACGAACACGCACGAAGGCGGCCGGCACAAACGAGAAACGGAGAACTTGGCGCATTTCCGGTGTCGGGGAAGATCTTGTCGGGTTCCGGTCTTCGGGCTTCACGAAGTCGTACACGGACGGAGACCTTGGCGTCGGGGAGGCTTCACGACGGGAACGGGGAACTCCGGTTCACGACGGGAATGGCTTCACGACGGGGAACGGAAACGGGAACTGGATCGGGAAACCATCGGGGAACGGCTTCACGGAGGCATCGGGGGACCACTTCACGACGAGGAAAACGTCGGGGAAAAATCCACGACGGGGACGGAAACGCATCAGAAACCGGCAACGGGCACCGGAGATCTTACGTCGGGAAACAGAAACACGGAGACATCCACGGTCGGGAGACGGCAACGGAGACGGGCACACGGACTGTCGGGGAACACACCATCGGGAACATGCTGCACGCACAAAACGGAGGCCGCACGGGAGCAGCAGCACGGCACAAGCACGCACGGGAGACAGACATCAGGCAAGAGACACCCACAGAGAGCGGCACCAGGATGGTGGACGACCTCGAAGTGGAGGGCTCGGGGAAGGCGCGGGGAGGAGCTGGTGCGAGGTCAATGGAGGCCGGGGACGGGGAAGGAAGGAGGAGGAGGACACGGGAGCTGCGGCCATGGCGTGGCTTGGAGAGGACGCGGAGTCGGCCGGCGCG
>QRDG01000150.1:5511217-5564097 GCA_012064385.1 Puccinellia tenuiflora | reverse complement strand
GCTTACACGTTAACTGTCGTGGGGTTGTCACGGCAAGTCCTTCCTCCAGGAAGGTGAGTTCGGGGGCCATCGATGCTTGAAGTACGTAGGAGAGATTAATCTCGCCTAGTGTCGTGGGGTTGTCACGGCAAGTTCTTCCTCAGGGAAGATGAGTTCTGGGGCCATTGGTGATTGAAGTACGTGGGAACGGTTAATCTCGCCAGGAAACAAGGATTACCCAGGTTCGGCCCCTCTGATTAGAGGTAAAGACCTACTTCCTGCTTCTATGTTATTGCTCTTTGCTAGATCTCGATTACAAGGACTCGGCTCCTACAAGTCAGGAGCCGGCGACTTCTCTCTGGTGGTTAGGGTTTCTCTGATTCGACTTGGCTTAGCTTACTACGATCCAGGACCCTCCTTATAAAGGTGGCGGGTCCCTAGACTTACAATTTGTACCGAGTTCTACTCATATACGGAGTCCTACTATAGGCTTTATCCTTCCAAACTAGAACTCCGGGTTGTACTTGGACTCCTTCTTTGGACGAGCCTCCTTCTCCACACGGGCCTTGGTCTGCTTGTCTCCAGCCCAGCCCATGTGACTTGTCTCGTGACTCGGCATTGGCCTTCTTGGTCTTGGCGGGTCTACTTTCCGGATCCATGGGCCTACCTATAAAGTATTCCCCCATCAGTAGCCCCCGAATTTATCTTGGGTGCAGCTTTGTCGGCTTCCTCTGTCTTCTTGATTTTATTCTTGATTCGACTCTTGGGGTCGACTCCTTCTGTCGACTCCTTCACTCCGAGTCACAAGCTCGGAAGTCGCTAGCTGCTAGCTCCAAGATGAATTCCTGCACTTAAAACATAATACACGTAAAATGAATCCATCCTCGCCTTTTGCACAAGTCCACCACTCTAGCCCTTTATAGCACTCGGCCGAGTCTGTGGCTATTCCTGTACACTAACTCTGAGGATTTCCAACTCTTTAAATCATAGGACTCAGCTTTCCGGAACAAGCCAGCTCTTCTTCCACCTCTGTAACCTTAACTTTTAACTGTTGAATCGTTACCCACGATTTTACCGCGGGCCACCACTGTAAACCTCTAGGGTTTTTACCCCCTTATAAATGTCAACGGGTAAGAACCAAAACCTCAACTGTCCTTTCATTCCCCCACATTTCTGTCTTTCCCGCGCTCATCTCTTTCCCGCGCAGCGCTCCCCTCTTGCACCGCACGTACGCCATGGCCCCCAAGCGCGCCACCAAGGGCACCTCTAAGGCCAAGGCCTCCTCCGCAAGCAGGATCGTCGACATTGCCACCGAGGCTGCCGCCGCCGCCGCACCTGCCTCGAAGAGATCTATCTCTGCCGATTGGGGCGGTTCAACCATCACGGCGGAGCAACTGAAATCACACCACCTAGCTGGCCTTCTTCCTTCAAGCGTCAAGGCACGAGCACCTGGGGACGAATTGGTGCCCTCTCCGGCGAAGGGCGAGGTCGTTATCTTTGCGGAGCATCTCTTCCGCGGTTTCACGTCCCCCGGTAACTTGTTTTTCCACCAGCTTCTTGAGTTCTATAAGCTGCGCATCCACGACCTCGCTACCTAATTCCGTCCTTACCCTTTCCAATTTTGTCTTTCTCTGTGAGGATTACCTCCAGATTAAGCCTGACCTAGATTTATGGCTTGAACTGTTCTATTGCAACCCACAACCTGAAACATCTGGAGGCCATCTCTTACAGTGCGGCGCTGTGGCTCTCCAGCGTTGCCTGAATTTTTCCCAACCGCATAAAAGACTGGCAAAAAACTTTCTTTTACTGCAAAGATACATCTCCTGAGGGCGAGCCCAAACTTCCTTTGTTCACTGAGGATCGCTTAGAGGCGACTCCTGTCATGAAAGCCAGGTGCTCTGAAGCCGCCCGACCCAAAGTCGAGTCACTGATTCTTAGAATTCGGGCTCTTCTTTCTCATAATCTAGAAAACATGGATCTCGTCCGCTGCTGGACAACATGGAGGATCCAGCCGCTGAGTCCTAGGACTCGGCTAATTTGCTCTTATACTAGATGTGTCACTGATGATCTCAGGACAACTGACAAGTTGTCTGACGGCCCTGAACTTGGTCGATTGATCAAGAAGTTGACCGGAAAAATGGTGAAGGACCAGGCCCACTTCGGGCTCCAGCCTCCCGCTGTAAGTGCTTTACTTGTCTTTCCTTCTTACTTGCTTTTATTGACTCAATTTACTAACTCACACTTTCTGTTTCCGTTTTGCAGCTTTCCGACTCCTTCTGGAGGCTGGCCCTTGAAACTGACAAGGGCAAAGGGAGTACCTCTGCTGCTGCAGAGACTGTTGATGAAGAAGAGTCCAGCGAGGAGTCCTCTAAAGAGGCTGCTGCCGCTGGCGATGAGAATGAAGATGAGGAGTCCTCACCTGAGGCTCCCACTGTCAATGTTGTTGAGGAGGAGTCCTCCTCTGAAGCACAGTATGCTGACGAGGAGCATACTGAATCGAGTCCTGCAGGAGCCCAACCGACTCCATCTGGGGAGTCATCGGACGTCAAGAGTCGCTCTTCGACTCCTCCAGTTCCGAAAAGTGGGTCTCGGGCTGCTGTGTCTAAGGTACCCGCCTCGCGAGTCGAAAGATCTAGCAGCTCCCCCAGTGAGCCCGAAGAAATTGCTGCGCAAGTTATTGCTGCTAAGAAAAGGAAACTGCGCTCACAGGGCCCTGCAGAGACCCCTCCGCCTCTACCTGCATCACATAAAAGGAAGTCGGTTTCTCCTCCTGAGAAAGCTGACTCCTATGAGTCGGGAATGTCAATATTTTTCCTCTGACTCTCAAGCCTCTTTGGATCTTGAGACAAACGTTGGGTATGACTTTCTCCTTTATCTTTACTAGCATGGCATCTGTATTTCCTTTTAATCAATACTTGACTTTTAATCTGTCCTGTCTCAGAGCCCGGCCCTGTGCCAAAGTCTCCAAGCTACCAGGCATGGCTGACGTGACTTCCAGCCGTGGAGCTGTACCGCCGTCGACTTCCCAGACGACGAGTACAAAGACCGCTCCTACGACTCCTGCATCTGCAGATGCAACAACTACTGGGACTCCCCCTGTTCCCGAGTCCGCTCCAAGGACTCAGTTGGGGACTCCTTTGGTGATCCCATCCTCCTCTGGGGGTGGGACTCCAACCACTAAAATTCAAGTGCCTCCAAGTCAAGAAAAGGCGGCTCCCACTTCTCAGCTGAACACCGAGCCGGCGAAGTCCTCAACTGACTACAGCCGGCTCCGGATATCTGACAATAAGTCTTTCAACGAGGCCTATATTGAGGCCGTAGAACTGAATGATCAAGCCTCCAGGCTAAAGGATGAGGAGCAGGCAGCCCTCAGGGCCCTTGAAATGATTCATAATGTACGTGCTCTATCTTGTACTCTTTATGTTCTCTCCGTTAGTCTCCTATTACAGTAGCCCCCAAGCACCTTATCTGTGGTGACTTGGAGCTAAGATAGGTGCTTCAACCTGAACTCAAATCACTTGCTAGGTAGGAAAA
Source organism: Puccinellia tenuiflora (assembly GCA_012064385.1). NCBI lineage: Eukaryota > Viridiplantae > Streptophyta > Magnoliopsida > Poales > Poaceae > Puccinellia > Puccinellia tenuiflora. Next base: position 5,560,584 of record QRDG01000150.1, on the reverse strand, counting down.
ACTTGCATACTGTAGCCCCCAAGACCTGAGTCCTTAGCTCAACTAGGACTCGGGGCTGTTTAATCACTCGCTCTTAAATTCAAAAAGCTTTTCCACGAGTAGCCCCCAAGCGCCGGGTTGTTAGCCTGCGGCAACCTGGAGCTATCCAATACCATGAACTAGCACTTGCTTAGATAAAAAATTCTGCTCTGCGAGTAGCCCCCAAGCGCCAAGTTGTTAACTTGTGACGACTTGGAGCTGCTAGCTTGCACTGCTTAAGAACTTGAATCTATGTAGCTGTAGAAAAAATCTGACTCCTGAGTAGCCCCCAAGCGCCAAGTTGTTAACTTGTGACGACTTGGAGCTCATGAGTTGTAGAATTTGACTTGTAAAAATCTGACTTGTGTTTTTCAGACTTGTAGCCTGTCGACTTGTACTTTGCTGATTTCTGCTTTCTCTGACTTGTGCCTTTTCAGAATGTTGTCTCCAAGATGAAGAGAGACATGAAAAAATTGGAAGACGAAGCGACTTCCAGTGCCAAGTCTGCTGAGTCTGAGAGACAACATTCCCTTCAACTGGAGAAGGACTTATTACTTTCACAAAAAAACTGGAGAAGGACTTACAAATTCTAGCTGCTGAGCTAGAAAAGGTGAAAAGGGAGTCGACTGAAGCAAAAAAGGCTGCCCAAAAGGCACACACTGATCTGAGAGCCGTCTTGGACGTATGCCAAAAGGGAATTAGGGCTATGTGCCATCATATCTTTGGTAAGTTACTGCACTTGCCTTCTTTTAGTTTGATACAAAGGACTCAGCGACTTATTTCTCTTTGACTTCTCTATTTTGCAGGGGCTGACTCCCCAAAACTCAAGCTGCCCACTAGCCAACAACTCCATGTCATGCTAGACCACTGCCACGGTCTGCAGGAGGGTGCTCGCTCTGTGGTAAAGTATCTTAATTCCAAGGGCAAGTGCCCCAAGGAGCCTGAACGATTGGTTGATGAGTTGTCAAGAGCTCCAGGGTACATGCGCTTGTGGAAACAATCTGCCATGAGAAGATCTGCCATAAGGATACTTGCACTGGCACACAACTACTACCCAACCGTTCTGGAGCCAGCAATGCTCACTATGGGGAAGCCTGAACAGCATGAAGATGGGACTCCCTTCAGCCAAGATGATTTCAAGGCTGAGGAGAAGCTAGTGCGGCCTTACGCCTGCGAAATCGCCAATAAGATGGACCCGGAGGTATGGGTTCATCACTATGACTTGGAGAACAAGAGGGTTAATCCAGGAGTTCCTCCAACCATAAACTTTGGGCGTCCCTCACAGGACATGGCTGGTGCCCCATCAACTGTGCCAAGCTCTTCCACTCCAGCGGCTCCTGGGACTAGCAACTCGACTGGTGCAGAGCCCACGCTAAAGACTCCTGCTGCGCCCACTCCTTCAAGAGTCGCAACTGGCGGCTCCCAAGTTCAAGAGGAGTTGAACAAGCACATGAGGAACCCGAGGGGAACTTGCTTTCAGACAAAGAAAGTTGCCACAAAATCCCCTGCAAAGTCGACTTCCACATCTGCTGCCCAGGCGAAAGACAAGTCTCCAGCTAAGGACTCCACAGCTCCAGTCAAGGACTCAGCTCCTGTTAAGACAATTCTCTGGATGACTCTGGGTTGTAATAATGTACTACTGGTGTTTTTAAACTATGTAGCTTGTTAGCTATTTTGAATTGGNTGACTTCTCTTACAGTTTGTGCTGACAGGTTCTTAACTCATAAGTTCCTTAAGATCCATAAGAGAGAGAAACAAGTCATGCCTGTAGATAGATCATATTGTGCAGGATGCATCGACTTACCAGCGAGAAAGCTAGGAAAAGTTTGGCTAATATGCCAGGTCCTTAAGTCTAAGCTTGACTTTTTTCCTGAAAAGCAAGCCCCCAAGAACCTGATGATCAAAATTTAAAGAACAAAGCGCACTCACTGGGTGACTCGACTAAAGGACTCATGTTCACAAAAGCCGGCTTTATTTCATTTGATCATAACGATTCGATTACATCTAGGCATGGCTCACTGGGCTCTTTGCCTTGCAACTCATAAAACTATTACAACTTAAGTATAATATGGACGTAACTGAGCTATGTTCCATGGCCTCTTTGCCTCTGCATAAGGATCTAGTGTATGAGCTGTATCAGCTCCTTTGCCTACACTTGCCGGCTCTCGCACATCCATTAGATAGTACGACCCGTTGTTCAGATTCTTGCTTATGACGAACGGTCCTTCCCATGGTGGAGATAACTTGTGCATTCCTTCCTTATTCTGGACTAGGCGGAGCACTAAGTCACCCTCCTGAAAAGTCCGGGTCTTGATTCTGCGTGCGTGATATCGCCGCAAGTCCTGTTGATAAACTGCTGATCTCTCAATGGCTAACTCCCTTGCTTCCTCGAGTGCATCCACCGAGTCCTGGCGGGCGAGTCATTTTCTGTCTCAACGTAATTGGCGACTCGTGGCGAGTCATGCAACAAGTCGCTTGGCAAGACAGCTTCTGCACCATACACCATGAAGAAAGGTGTGAATCCGGTGGATCTGTTAGGAGTCGTCCTGATACTCCAAAGTACTGCTGGTAACTCCTCAACCCAACTCCCAGCGGCTCTTAGCAGGGGAACCCGTAGTCTAGGTTAATCCCCTTTAACAACTCCTGATTTGCCCGCTCGGCTTGTCCATTGGACTGTGGATGTGCCACCGAGGCTAGGTCGAGTCTGATGTTATTCTCACCACAGAACTTGGCCATCTCCCCAACTGATAAGTTGGTTCCATTGTCTGTAATGATGCTGTGAGGATACCCAAAACGTGTTGCTATTTTCTTGAAGAATCTCACAGCTGATGCACCGTCGACTCTGCTGACGGGTTCCACTTCCACCCACTTGGTGAACTTGTCAACTGCTACTAGCAGATGGGTCTTCTGACAATGTGACTTTGAGAAAGGACCAACCATGTCAAGTCCCCAAACTGAAAATGGCCAAGTGATAGGAATAGTTCTGAGTTCTTGTGCTGGTACATGGTCCTGCCTTGCATACCTCTGGCATCCATCACAGACTCGCACTATTTTCTCTGCATCCAAATGTGCTGTCAACCAGAAGAACCCGTGTCTGAAAGCTTTTGACACCAAGGATCTAGTGGATGCATGATGACCACAATCTCCTGCATGGATTTCTTGCAGGATTTGCCTTCCTTCTTCTGGGGATACACACCTCTGATAAACTCCAGTAACGCTTCTTCTGTACAACTCGCCATTGATACTGTGTAGGACTTACACCGTTTGATGAGTTGTCTCTGCTTGACTTCATCCTTTGGGAGTTCACCCCGCAGGAGATATGCTAGGTAGGGCTCTGTCCACGTTGGGATTGCTCGTGTTGCTGCTACCAACACCGACTCTGGGTCTGGAAAGGCTAACTCCTCCTCTGAGGGTATTTGACTGAAGGATGATGGAGTTCATCCAAGAACACATTTGGTGGTACTTTCTCTCGACGAGAGACGAGTCGTGATAACGCATCAGCAGCCTCATTCTTGCGCCTGTCAATATGCTCCACTTGATAACCAGAAAAGAACCCGGCTATTTGTTCGACTGCTCTTCTATAAGCCGCCATATTTGCATCCTTCGAGTCCCAAGTTCCAGATACTTGCTGGGCTACGAGATCCGAGTCTCCAAAGCACCTGATACGCTTGATGTTCATCTCCTTGGCCAAACGCAGGCCATGTAGCAAAGCCTCATACTCTGCCATGTTGTTTGTACAATCAAAATGCAACTGAAGGACGTATGCTAACTTATCTCCCTTAGGCGATGTTAACACCACACCGGCTCCTGAGCCCTCTAGCTGTCTGGACCCGTCAAAGTGCATTGTCCAATACTTGGTGCAGGGGGTATTTGGTGAAGATGTAAAATCTGTCCAATCATTGACAAAATCAACCAAAGCTTGAGATTTGATCGCTGTCCTAGGCTCATATGTGATATGATAAGGACCCAACTCAATTGCCCACTTGGCGACTCGCCCTGTTGCCTCTCTGTTTGCGTATAATATCTGCCAGCGGTGCTGAACTCACTACCTTAATTGGATGCTTTTGGAAATAATGCTTGAGTTTTCTACTTGCAAGAAAAACTCCATAGACCAACTTCTGCCACTGTGGTACCTTTGCTTTGACTCTGTGAGGACTTCACTGATGTAGTAGACAGGTCTCTGTACTGGATACTCCTTTCCTTCCTCTGCACGCTCCACGAATACTACTGCACTGACAACTCTCTCGTTGGCAGCTACATATAATAGCATGGGCTCCTTATCTGTAGGAGCTGCAAGCACCGAAGCTGTTGACAAAGTTTTCTTCAACTCCTCAAAAGCACGGTCGGCTTCTTTCATCCCATAGGAATTTATCTGACTTCTTCAGGAGTCGGTTTAGAGAGGACTCGCTTTCTCCCCGAGTCTTGAAATAAACCTGCTTAGAGCTGGCCACACATCCAGTGAGCTTTTGAACGTCCTTTAGACAAGTCGGCTTCTGCAGATTGTGAATAGCTTTGATTTTCTCTGGTTTGCTTCAATGCCTCTCACTGAAACAATGAAGCCTAGGAGTTTGCCCGCAGGGACTCCAAAAACACACTTGGTTGGGTTGAGCTTCATCTTGTACTTGCGTAGGTTATCAAAGGTTTCTGTCAGATCTGCTATTAGAGAGTCGGCTTTCTGAGACTTGACAACTACATCATCCACATAAGCATGAATATTCCTTCCAATCTGTTTTTTGAAACAATTCTGGATACATCTCTGATATGTAGCTCCTGCGTTCTTGAGTCCAAAGGGCATTGTTGTGTAACAAAATGCTCCAAAGGGCGTAATGAAGGACGTCTTCAGCTCATCCTCTATGTTGAGTCTGATCTGATGCTACCCTGAATAGGCATCCAAGAAACAAAGCAACTCTGACCCCGCTGTGGAGTCGATGATCTGGTCGATACGAGGTAATGCGAACGGGTCCTTAGGGCAATGCTTGTTTAGGCCCGTGAAGTCGATGCACATACGCAACTCTCCTGTTTTCTTTGGTACTAACACTGGATTGGCCACCCACTCTGGGTGAAAGACCTCCTTGATGAACTCGGCTGCGAGGAGCCGAGCCACCTCTTCTCCTATAGCTTTCCTTCTGTCATCATGAAACTTGCGCAGACCCTGCTTAACTGGTCTTGCATTAGGATTAACGTGTAAGCTGTGCTCGGCGAGTTCTCTCGGGACTCCTGGCATGTCAGATGGCTTCTGTCGTGGTATGAACCGACGGTGAAGATAAGGGACTACGTACGCGCGGGCATCGTCGATGTGGGTTAGTAGAAGAACGACACGGGAGACAAGATTTATACAGCTTCGGGACCCGGGAAACATCATCCGGTAATATCCCTATGTGCTGTTTGTGGCTAGGTCTTATTCCTCTCATGCTGGAAGTCGCCGATGAGGCGGCTCCTCTATTGTATAGCTCGTTGTGTCGAGCGTCTAGATCTGTCTAGGCCTATTGGGTCGTGCCCTCTTTGGGGCGCCTTGCCCCTCCTTATAAAGGTGGAGGAGGCCGGCTTACAAGTAGAGTCCTCTTAGGATCGGCTAATCTATTACAAGTTGGAAAGGTGAGTCCTTTTCCTATTCTAACTAGAGTCGGCCTGCTGGGCTTCCTCCTGGTGGGCCTCGTTGATCCTCCTTGCGGGTACCCGTGTCCCATATCCCCGACAGTAGCCCCCGAGCTTTCGGGTGACTTGTAGAGTCATGCGGAAGGTCTTGATTTGTTGAAGAAATGGGACACAGAGTCCGTGCCGGGTTCTTTGCCGGCTGTAGATGTAGCGCTTTGCCGAGTTGTAGATGTTGATGATGTCGCGGCACCCGGCTTCAGCATTTGCCGGGTTGTCGATGTAGACTTTACCGGGTTGTCGATGTAGATGTTGCTGGGTTATCGTTGTAGATTTTCCCGAGTTGTCGATGTAGGCATTGCCGAGTCGTCGATGCCGGCTTCGCTTGCCGACTTGTTAACGCCGGCTCCTCCTGCCGACTTGTCATTGCCGACTTCTTCTGTCGACTTGTTAATGCCGGCTTCTCCTGCCGACTTGTTAATGCCGACTTCTCCTGTCGACTTTGTTGATGCCGACTCCTCCTGTCGACTTGTTGATGCCGACTTCTCCGAGCGACTTGTTGATGGCGAGTCGGAATTTTCTCCGAGTCCTTTTGACGAGTTGTATGACTTTGCTCGAGCTTGTTTACACCGGTATATGTATAGCCCCCAAGCGCCGAGTTGTTAACTTGTGACAGCTTGGAGCTTGTATTGATGACTCATAACTTCAGATGATGTAGCCCCCGAGTGCCGGGTCGTTTGCCTGCGACGACTCGGGACTCCTTGATGTATAACTCATGACTTTCAGATGATGTAGTCTCCGAGTGCCGGGTTATTAACCTGCAACAACTTGGAGATAAAAACTTTTGGAATTTGATTACTGTTTTACTTGTAGAAAAAACCTGATCCGTGAATAGCCCTCAAGCGCCGGGTTGTTTGCCTGCGATAACTTGGAGCTTCCAACTTTGTATTCCCTTTGATTTAAACTGAAAACCTGATAACATGTAGCCCCCAAGTGCTGGGTTGTTTGCCTGCAGCAACTCAGAGTTTAAAACTTTTTGAACTTGATTGATGCTTGATCTGATTTGGTTCTTATAACCCTTCTTAGTTTTATACTGATGAATAAGTAGGCCCTGCCCGGTCTTTGCTAATTAGCAGCCGGTTTATTGTACAGGTTGCATCTGACTTACCAGATAAAACTAAGGATAAGTTGGCATCTGGGCCAGGTCAATGAGTCTAAAGCTTGGCTTTTTCCTGAAAGACAAGCCCCCAAGGACCTAATGATCAAAGTTAATAAAGACGCACTTACTAAGTGTCTCGGCAAAACTCTTACTGTAGAGAAGCCGGCTTTATCCCCTTGATCATAATAATTAGAGCTCTCTGGGCTCGTTGGTATTGCGGAGCTCTCTGGGCTCGTTGGTGTTACAGAGCTCTCCGTGCTCATTGGTATTGCAGAGCTCTCTGGGCTCGTTCTAACTTGGTAGGACTTTCAGCTCTCTGGGCTGCTTCTAACTTGTTGGGACTTTCAGCTCTCTGAGCTGTTTCTTACAATATTGCGAGCATTAGATATCTCGACTTTGATAAATCCGTTGTGAGCAATAGATAGCTCGACTTTGAAAAATCTATTGCGAGCAATAGATAGCTCGACTTTTAAAAAATCCGGTGCAAGCAATAGCTCGACTTTGAGAAATCCGTTGCGAGCAAAGGATAGCCCGACTTTAAATAAATTTGGTGCGAGCTATTTGAGATCTCAACTTTTTAGAAATCCATGGCGGGTTTAAAAACCCCAATTTTGAGATTTGGCTATATTAAGCCTCCAAGAATTGATTTGATATGCCACCTAGAATTTTCTGAGATAATAACTGTACTCAACTTATATTAGCCCCCTTGCATTATTTAAAACTTACTTTATAATCTTCTGAATTATCTCTGCAATTTTCTCATAAATTGGATATGTAGCTCTTCAGAATTAACCCGGAATTAACTTAAAGAGGACTGACTTTATATAATTTAACTGAATGAATAAAATATGAAAAAATTTAAATAAAAGGCGACTTAGCTGTGTATTTTCGGTAGACGATGATGCTCGTGAGTCGACAGACGAATGAGTCGTCAATAATGAGTGTGTCTCTTGCTAGATGAAGTTGGCCGGCTTCTTTGAATTGTCATCTTGATATGTAGATAATGTACGTAATACGTGATCTTCCTTACTTCTTTCTTTTTCTTCACGTGTAATCCATGTAATGGCCAATGGCAAGCTAGCTATGCACGTTGCTTTTGTCTTTCTTTCTTCTTGATTACTTGCCTCAATCCACGTGACGCAGAAACTTAGCCATCGATCTCCTTGCTAATTCCACTTCGGTGAGTTTGATCTGTGGTCGACTTTGATCGTGGTCTGCTTTGCACGTAACTATTTGGCAATAAATTCTTGGCACTCAGTTAGCACTTCTTTCTTCTTTATTCTTTCCTTTGCTCGTCCGAGTACTAGTAGTATTTGGTTTTCTTTTCTTCTTTTCTTTTGACATGGGGAGTTGAGCTGGCCTTTCCATACAAAAACAATTTTCCTGCATGTATCTTGCTTGTTCTCTTTTCTTCTCTTTCCAAGACAGGGAGCAGGCGTACGGGAGTAGCACTTTCCATGCCATGCAAGGGCAGCTATCCAGATCGCTTTTTCCTTTGGACCAGCTAGCAGTCCGACTCCCCTTGGGCTGGCATCCGACTCCTTCTCTTACTCTGCTTTGGCTGGCCGCGTTGCGCCACGCGGTTTGACCCCAGCTATCTGTTTTCTTCTTTCTTTTTCTCTCGAGACTTTCCATCAATGATTGCAATCCTGACCGACCGGCCGGCTTTGGAACCCAAGCTGCAATGCACGGAACAGCTCGGAAAAACTTGGATCTTGTACGCCGGCTTTAAAACGCACGTGAGGACAGTGATGATGTCGAGCCCCACGTCCGTGTGGATGAAAATCTTGATGCGTCGATTTGCTTGACCGATGCGGGGGATGAACTCGTCGTCGTTGTCGATGAAGAGTAGACCCATCGAGTTGTGAATCCACGCGCACCTCGCCCCACGGTGGGCGCCAATGTCGATGGATTAGATCAACGGTGAAGATACGGGACTATGTACGCGTGGGCATCGTCGATGTGGGTTAGTAGACGAACGACACGGGGGAAAGGATTTATACAGCTTCGGGACCCGGGAAACATCATCCGGTAATATCCCTACGTGCTGTTAGTGCTAGGTCTTATTCCTCTCATGCTGGAAGTCGCCGATGAGGCGGCTCCTCTATTGTATAGCTCGTTGTGTCGAGCGTCTAGATCTGTCTAGGCCTATTGGGTCGTCCCCTCTTTGGGGCGCCTTGCCCCTCCTTATAAAGGTGGAGGAGGCCGGCTTACAAGTAGAGTCCTCTTAGGACTCGGCTAATCTATTACAAGTTGGAAAGGTGAGTCCTTTTCCTATTCTAACTAGAGTCGGCCTGCTGGGCTTCCTCCTGGTGGGACTCGTTGATCCTCCTTGCGGGTACCCGTGTCCCATATCCCCGACAGCTTCCATGCAAAGACATCCCGATTCTCACGGATGAACTCGACGAGCGCGCTTTCCTATTTATCAGAGAGGTGTGCCCCAATGGTGAACTGCTTGGAAGAATCACCAGGGGTAAAGTCGACTTGCTTTGTGTCCTGAGCTGACTTGAATTTCATCTTCTCCTTTGTGGCCGGTTTCTTAAGGACCGAGTTGTCCTCCGGGTCCACGTTTGCCTTGTAAAACTTCAGCTCCTCTTGAGCACAAGCTGTCTCGGCCATAGCTGCATCACCTAACTCACACTCCAATGCCATCTGTCTGCTGCCATTAACTGTAATGACTCCCTGCTGGACCTGGCATCTTGAGCTTCAAGTACACATAGCATGGTCTGGCCATAAACTTAAGTATGCTGGTCGACCAAAGAGAGCATGGTATGGACTCTTAAGATCCACTACCGCAAAAGGCATAATCTCTGAACGAAAATTCTCCACTGTGCCAAAAGCAACCTCAAGATAAATCTTACTAATGGGTTTGGCCGATTTCCCTGGTACTATCCCATGGAACACTGTCTCTGTTGGAATTAGCTGTCTATCTTGCAGCTGCATCCTCTTGAATGTGTCATAATATAAGATGTTGATACTACTTCCACCATCCATAAGCACTTTGTTCAATGTATAGCCCCCAACTTGAGGTGCCACCACCAAGGCTAGCTGACCTGGGTCGTCAACTCTTGGAGGATGATCTGCCCTACGCCATGTGATGGTTTGTTCTGACCACCTGAGCCACTGTGGGAGGGTCGGCTCTACTGCGTTAACTGCTCTAACCTTTAACTTCTTGGAACGTTTGGACGTACTTGTTGTGAAGACATGGTAACTGCCACGACTCGGGTTTTGTTGCCGAGTTGTGACATAATATTGCCCATTGCCGTCATGGAGCTGCTTCGGGTTCTGCTGGAACCCGCCCTGCTGGTTACCTCCTCCTTGAGGTTGGTTTGGATTATTGCCGGCTCCTCCGCCGTTATTGCCGGGTCCTCCGGCTCCATTGTTTCCTCTCTATACCCATTGTTGTTACCTCTGTTTCCTGGCCCTTGGAACCCGGCACGCTGCAAATCTACGCACTGTCCCAAGGTATGACCGCATCTGCCGTTCTTGGCGTGTTTAGGGCATGGAATCCTCAAGACCTCCTCTGTGCTTGGAGTACGGCCTTGGTATCCATTAGAATTATTGTCCTTGCGTCTGATCCCGGTATTTGTGTTAGCCACTAGGTCAGAGTTATCTCCATACGGCCGCTTGCTACCACCCTGATTCTGGTTTTGATTCTGGTTCTGACTCTGACCGTTGCCACCTTGTCCTTTAGTTCCTTCCTCCTGATCCTTTGTTTTGTCTGTGGCAGCGTGCTTATTAGCACCTGCCATGATCTCACCAATCATAAGGGGAATACCTTGATTCAGGCTCTCCTTCATACGACCTAGCTTCCAGCTCAAGGGATTGTAACTGCAATTTCTCTCCATCGCCATTAACACTGAAACCGGTGGGAGTCCTTGTGAGGAGTTAATGATCTCTGAGACCCGCTTCATCCAGTGCCTTGCTGACTCGCCCTTCCTCTGGACACACCGCTCCAGGTCCTCGATGGTGCTGAGCTTTTTGCATGTGCCCTGGAAGTTCTGAATAAAAGCCGCCTTCAATTGCTCCCAAGAGTTGATTGACCTAGGAGGCAAGTTGCGCATCCAAACCTTGGCTGCTCCCTCCATCATAAGATACATGAATTTGGCACACAAATTACCTGTGGCATTGCGAATACTCATCGCCATCTCGTATGTACCCAACCAAGAGGTCGGGTCCATGTTGGGCTCATAGTTTGGAACCTTGCGCGGCTCCTTGAAACTGCTGGGGAAGGACTCGGACCTGATGGCATCAGACAGGCACTCTGGTCCTGTTAATGCTGGGGAAGCACCAGGAGAAGTCACCTCTTCATGCACCCGGGTTGGCTGGGGCGGGTTAGCTGCACCCACTAACGCTCTGTCCCTCTCTGCCTCCCGAGCTCTTGCTGCTTCTCTTTCTCGTCGTTGCCTTGCTTCATCAACCACTAGCTGAGCTCGTGAAGTTGTTGTATATTTGCGCGATTCCTCTCTTGTTTACGACGCCTTGCACTTGTAGAGTTGGCCGGGTTGGACTCACCGTGCCGACTCCTCGTACCTGAGTTAAAGGGTGTTGAATGTAGTCTACTTGCATCTGGAAAAGTTGGATACAAAGCTTGCTGAGTCAAAGCTGTCTTCAGTAGCTCGATAGCCTCACGAGTCTCCTGTCCTGCTGGTCCCTCTGGTACCACGATATTCTCCAATCTCAGAGTCGCCGCATGAACGTTGTCCATAGGATTAGAGTAATGTCCCTCTGGAGTGTGAAATCTGTTAGGCTGAGACCCTAAGCCACCAGATGCTCCTCCTCCGACTCCTCCTTCAGGCGGTGGTCCGTTGGTACGGCTGCCTCCCGGTCCTTCTGGGGGTGGTGGTGCTCCTGTTCCTCCTCCTGCAGCGCCTCCTGCTGCCGCTGAGCCTCCTAGTCTGGCGCCTCTGCCTGGACCATTAGGTGTGGTGAATAGATTGGTTGGATTGATGCGGACTCCATCATGCAAGCGACTCCTGGCTCTGCGGTGTTGAATTGAAGTAAGCTCCTCACGGCGCCTCCGCACAACTTGAGCTTCGTCTTGGACTCGGGCCCGCTCTTCGGCCAGTCTACGGTTTGTTTCTGTGATATCAGCTAGTTGCCTCTCCAACGCAGTACGAGCATTGGCTAACTCAGCCGCCCTCTCTGCGGCATTATTTGCGTTAATTTCCTTCGTCAACAGAGCCGGATCAAATTGATTTCCAGCGTTTCCAGACATGTAGACTCCCACAACACGGGCGCGTACTGGCGACTCCTCATAATCTTCTTCCTCTATCCCATACCCAAGCCAATCTTCAAACAAGGGTAAGATAGATTCTGAATCTGCATCGTAATCTGAATCTGACTCTTGCAGCATCTCTGGTTTCTCAGCTTGGGGTTCCTCAGACTCGGCGATGATGCCGACCTCTGAAGTTCCGACCGACTCCTCACCGTCGGACTCGACGACAACGGTTGGCTCTGATACTGATTCCGCCGAGTTCGCGCGAAGACCCGACGCGCAAACCATCCCGACGAACACGTTGATTCCTCCAAAGACAAGCTGGTAGCCCTCATCGACTTCGTTCATCTCCGAAGTCCAGCCTGAGTCATCGATCTCGGTCTCTCCATGTTCATCAGTGTAGACCCGCCCGATGGCGAGTTTCTCCATAGCCCGACGAGCCGCTCCAACGATCTCAACTCCTTTCGTCACCATAGGCCCCACGGTGGGCGCCAACTGTCGTGGGGTTGTCACGGCAAGTTCTTCCTCAGGGAAGATGAGTTCTGGGGCCATTGGTGATTGAAGTACGTAGGAACGGTTAATCTCGCCAAGGAACAAGGATTTACCCAGGTTCGGCCCCTCTGATTAGAGGTAAAGACCTACTTCCTGCTTCTATGTTATTGCTCTTTACTAGATCTCGATTACAAGGACCCGGCTCCCACAACTCAGGAGCCGGCGACTTCTCTCTGGTAGCTAGGGTTTCTCTAACTTGATCGGGCTTGTCTCTACTGGTTGAAGCTTATCGATCTAAGGTCCAGGACCCTGCTTATAAAGGCTGCCGGGTCCCTGGACTTACAGGCTATACCGAGTCACACTAGAACACGGAGTCCTACTCTACGTCTTGGTCTTCCAAGTTAGACTCCGGGTTGTACTTGGACTCCTTCTTTGGACGAGCCTCTTTCTCCACACGGGCCTTGGTCGGCTTGTCTCCAGCCCAGCCCATGTGACTCGTCTCGTGACTCGGCGTTGGCCTTCTTGGTCTTGGCGGGTCTACTTTCCGGGTCCATGGGCCTACCTATAAAGTATCCCCCCATCACAAATAGCCCAATGATAGTCATCACCAAAAGAGGTGCCGACATACTTAGCATAAACATGACCATTTTTTACTTTTATGAGAACATAGGAAGGGTTATATTTGCCGGCAAAATTGTTGTGAGACCCACGAGGGTTCATGGTGCCGGAGCTAGAAGCAATGTTTCCAACGGTATCCACATTTAAGGGTTGTGGGATGGTTCCGGAGGACCCCACTCCCACATCCTTGTTGATGACCTCTTACCCTTTGCCAACTCCCCTTCTTTAACAAAGACAATAGGCTTAAAAGAGGGAGTTGACATGTTCTTCTTCTTCTTCTTGGGCTCGGAGTTGAATCCAAGGCCCTCTTTCCCTAGGTTCTCCTTTTGACCACTTATAAGGTCATTGAGATTCTTTTCACATTGAATGCAAGAGGCTAGCCCTTTCTCAAGTTGAGCCTTTAATTTACCATTCTCCTCAACTAGATTAGCATGCTCACAACATGGGTTAGAGCTAGCAACATTATCCATAGAAAGAGAAGCTTTTTCTTTCACAAGTTGACCTAGGAGTTGATTATGTGACTCATTGAGAGCTTTGAGTTCTCTTTCGAGGTTCTCATTTTCTTGGATGAGTCTAGCATTGCCAACCCCTAGCTCACTCTTTCCTTTTTAAGAACATTAGCAAGAGCAATGGAATGTTCATTATCCTTTTTAAGTCTAGCCATGTCAATTCCATAGGTTTCATCAAGATTAGCATATTTTTCCTCAAGAGCACTCCTACGAGTTTGCTCTTCTTCAAGAGCCTTAGAAAGACTAGCAATTTCATTAGCAAATTCATCACTTTGACTTTCTAAGGTGTCAATTATTTCTTCTTTCTCATCTAGTTGTTCAATAAGAGCATCAACATTAACTTTAGTCACACCTTTAAGTTTAGCAAGCCATGCATCTAAATCATTTGTAACTTGTGACTCATTCTCAATTTTATCCACGCAATCCAACAAAGATGGAGAAGTATATGCAATGGATTTGGGAGAAGGGGTCGTTACCGAAGTGGCATTTGCCATGAGACACGTGGGGGTTGAAGGAGCATTCTCATTGGGGGATTTAAAAAGGGATGACGGTGAAGAGGAAGAGGTAGCTATGGCGACGTGGGCCACACCTACAACTTCATCTTCGTCTTCATCACCGGACATGTACTCTCCTTCAACTTTTCTCTCTTGGGCGGCAAAGACATTAGGAACCTTCATCTTGATGAAGTTCTTGCTTGGGGACGACTTGGACTTGTCCTTACGGATGAGCCTTCCCCCATGCTCTTCTCTATTCTCAAAGGGGCAACTCATGATGAAGTGGTTGACGTTGCCACAATTATAACATGTCTTGGCTTTGTTGATTCTTGGTTCACCTCCTTTTGGTGGAGGCCTTCTCTTGCCGCTTTTCCGGTTCTTCCAATATATGTCCGCGACAAGTGATATTGCTTCATGAAGACCACGGAAATCGTCCACTTCTTCCTCATCACATTCATCATCGTCATCTTCTTCATGGGCAACGGCTCTTGACTTCAAAGCAAGGGTGGATGGAGCTTGAGCAAGATCTCTTTGACGGGCATGAGCATGATCGGCATTTTTGTTGATAATGCCAATGGAGACGAACTCATTTAGGACGGTGTTGGAGTCCATGGAGGCAAAGTACGCTCTTGACCGTATGGTGGTGGCCAAAGATTTCTTGAAGGGGTGATGGCCTTGAGAAACTTCCTCTTGATCCATGCATAAACCACTTGCTTGTCACCGTACTCGGTCAATGTCACAGCGAGGGCCGTAAGTCTTCGATATAGATCTTCCGGTGACTCATCGTCTTGCATCACAAACTCTTTCGCTTGATCCAAGGCGGTTTCATACTTGGATTGTTGAAGAGAGTGTCGAGCTTTTGCCAAGCATCTTTGGCGGTCTTGGACATTTGGATGTGAGGGAGATACTCATCGGTTGCCACCGATTGGATTGTGTGAAGGGCGGTGGCATTGAGTTGAGAGTTGATGTCCTCCCTTGGTGTCAAGTTGTTAGGATCCACCGGATGAAATCCTTGCTCTACAATTCGCCACAAGTGAGTGCAAGAGCTTGACAAATGAGAACGTAATTTAAATTGCCATCTAGCAAAATTGATTGAATCAATTTTAGGTGGGGGCCCATGTTGTTTATGTGTGGCATAGAGACGATGGGGTGGATGTTGTTGTAGATTTCCCCCAGAGGAATTTGGGCAAAGATGCCCGAAGAACTCTTAGGGTTAGTACCACTCTCTTTGGTTCCTTCTCCACTCGAAGTGGGGTTAGTGAGGATATCACTACCACCACCTTCGATGGGAATGAGAGGGGGACTAACACTAGGAGTCTTCCCTAAATATTCCTCGAACATCTTCCGCATCGTATCACCAAGGTTAGCATTGACATTAGCGGTGATGCTTGTCGCTAGGGTATCAACCTTTGAGACAAGACCACCGATAGCGTCTTTGACGTAACCTATAGTGGCCGGTGCTTCGGAATCCTCTTTCTCGACCATACTATCTTAGGTTGTTAAACCTTTGATAAGAGAGGAGGCTCTGATACCAATTGAAAGAACATATGGTCGACTAGAGGGGAGGGGGGGGGGGTGAATAGGCGACTACCAATTTTAATTCTTTTTTTAATTAGGTTTTTAGCAAGGTAAAAAAACAAGTTATCTAGATGTGCAACTAGATGAACAACCCTAAGTGATATGATACAAGGAACAAGTAAAAGCGCAACGGAAAGTAAAGGATAGAAGTCGCCGCAAGTTGACACGAGAAAATGATTCCCGTAGTTCCTTCCCAAGGGAAGTACGTCTACGTTGGAGAGATGTGGAGGCTCCTTGGACCTCCTACAAGCACGTCCGTGCTCACCCTATTCTCCGGGTGCTACTCCCGTGAGGGAATAGCTCTTTCCACTATGAGGTCGACTTGAAAGAGTTGACCAAACCTCTACACCAAGGTTGGGGCTCTCCACAATGAGTTGGAGACCCAACAATGTCCCGGAGCTCCTCACAAACTATGAAGCTCTGAAACCCGCACTTGCTCCTAGAGTTCCCAAGAAAGCCTAAGAGCCTACAAGATCCAAGATCCACTAGCAAATAGTGGGGGGATTCGAAATTCCTTCGGTGGAAGGCTATATCTAGGTCTCCTACTTCACTCCTCAAAAGATCAACGAAGTTGGGGCGAGGGAGTGGGAGATCTAGGCAATTTTAGCTTGGGCTCATTAATGGACAAGAGAGAGAGAGAGAGAGAGAGAGAGAGAGAGAGAGAGTAAAATTGAGCTAGAGCCTTAAAGACAAAGGAGGGAGAAACCCTCCTTTTATACTCCTCTCCTCCAAAGGATCCGTTGGAGCCTTGCTGCTCCACTGCAGCGGTACTACCGCCGCTCTCTTCAGTTCTTCAAACGGCTCCTTTTGCCAAGAGGGGGTCCACCCCGCAGCAGCGGTACTGCCGCCGAATGGTGGCGGTACTACCGCTGTGGGCTAACAGACGACCCTCCTGGTGGCACTACTGGTGGCAGTGCGGGTGGCACTGCCAGCCCAGGGGAACACTCATAAGCCCAGCAGCAGTACTGCCGCTGACGGCTCACAGAGAGCCTCCCGGGCGGTAGTGCTGGCGGCAGTGCGAGCGGCACTGCCAGCCCTGGGGGAGGGCCCTTAAGCCCCAGCAGCGGTACTGCCGCCGGAGGCGGCGGTACTACCGCTGAGGGCTCACAGAGCGCCTCCCGGGCGGTAGTGCTCGCGGCACTGCCAGCCCCAGGCATGGCGGCACTGCCGCCAACTCCGGCGGTACTGCCGCCAACTGGAACTTCATTCCTGTCTAAAAACTGCACGAACTCACAAAGCAATATTAGATTTAAATTATTATGTTGTCATTAATACCAAAACATATTATTAGGGGACTAGATGCACTTTCAAAATGTCTAATTGTTTTTCTTCTGAATATTTTAATTGGCCAGGAGCATGTGAGATCAAGAGCCAAAACGCCTCAATCGTCTTTTGGGCCTTGGTTGGAACATATGGGAAGGGGAGACACTTCCGACTACTGAATTCTTGAAAATATAATATATTTTACGAAGACATTTGAAACGAAATTAGAATATCATTTTGGCTCCCAGGTCACCTGGAACCGGGTATTTTCACTATTTAGAAAGAAAACCCATATTTCCAAGTTTAAAAAATTCCCCAACAAATCCTTGAAAACATTTAAACGTGTTCAACATATATAGATTTTTTAATTAAATACAACACATTAATGTGTAGACTGTGTAAAAAGGTAAATCCATGGTTTCAAAAAACAAAAAGTACCTCCATTTTGGTCAACCTATTTGCTTTTTATCTTCCACACCATGGATGAAAATTGGCATGCATGTCATACCATTCTATATGTATGTTGTTGTAATCGAACAAGGAGAGAGTAGTCGGTTATCTGAAGAAACATGGTTGCGTGAGATAGTACTGGGTAGGGGTCTTATGACGGCGTGCACCTCGGGAGAGTTTGGCACGATGGTATTTTTTAATAGGTTTTGTCGTCTCGTCGGAGCACAACTTAAACCTTTGTTGGGAGGATGACTTAATCCGTTTTGTTGCTATTTGTGTTTTAATATATTTTCCACACTATATAGTTAATCAATTGTTTTTGGCGAGACAGGAAGCTTGACAACTTTCCTGAAACGTTGGGGAGAAGGTGTTTTGTGTGATGTGTACATGTCCTTCACAAATTTTTGTTGTGTACTCTATTCATACTGTTTCGATAAAACTTGATTCTTCACAAAGGGAAATTTACTACGGTGCTACATCATACCTTCCCAACTTGTTTGGGACTGTTACATCATACCTTCCACTTGGGGCTTCTCAATGATCTACACCATCATAGAGCAAGAAGACAATCTTCTCAATTGGTTTTTTGAGATCTAGCTTCTCTTAATCGTAGGAGATATCTTTTTGTGAGACTTACTATGATCAAGAGGATGTGACTATCACGATCCAGCTACCAATGTTACAAGGAGAACCGTAAATTACTGGTATCAAAGATAATCACTGAATCATCCCCAATCTGTTACTGACGTTGCTGCAGTAACACGACTGTAAGCAAATCGAAGAAAACAAGGAAAAACATCTAAGCAATATGATGGGCCAGCTAAAAAAGACTCATAATGGGCTTAAGCCCATTATTTCTCATAAAAAAGTGAAGCCCATTATAAAAACACCTATATAAAAACGACGAGACATATGCTCTAGGGTTAAATCAATCTCCGAAATTTCCTAAACCCTAGCCACCACCCCTTCCTTATCCAAGTCACCTATTTGGATCTAGCAATCTACCTTCGGTTGCACGTTTGGATACCTCGCAGCTCAGATTTTGGACGTACCGACCGGAGGAACTATAAAGAGTAGAAGACGGCACGACTGCATATATGCTTTACATCGACTCTACTACCGCCTCGGGCGTACACATCTTGTGGTAAAACTGGTAATTCGATGGGCCTAAAACTAGTACTAGTTTACTGGCAGGGGGGTTTGTGTAAAAAGAAATTAAAACGCGCGCCCGCCCATTAATTCGGGTCGGAGGGAGTATTTTTTCTAGTTTACTCGGTGTCGGTTTAATTCATGTCATTGTAGCTAGCGTGTCCCTAAACTACAAAGGACGGGTCATGTTTTATTTCCACCGAGCCCAGCACAATCCGCAAAAGTTATAGATTCAAATTTCAAAACCGTCCCCAAAAATCGAGATCAGCTACAGCGATGTAGAGAGAGGATAGGTCAACATAGGCAGAGTACGAAAGAAGGAAGAGGGGGAGTTGAAAAGGAGGAGACTGTGTGGCCCGTGTGTGGGTGGAGTGGACCGTGGGTTGTTTCGATTGCTGGGAAGTGAAGAAACCTTCCTTTTTTTACCCCATCAAATCATTTTTTCCCCAAATCCTCTTGCCTTCCCCCTCCGCTTTCCCCCCTCCCCCCCACCCACAAAACCTCGCGCCCCCCATTGCCCGCCTCATCGGATTTTGGCGCAGAGGTCCGCTAAAACCCTAGCCCGGCGAGACCCCCCGCGTGCGTGGTTCCGAGGTAAATCTTCGCCGCCTCTCCTTCTCCTCCGCGCGCTTGGCTCGGCTTTGCTCTGCTCTGCGGGGCTTTGTCCGTACGAATGAATGGTGTTCCGTGATCGAAGCGGAGGGGGATCGAGCATCCTGGTTTGATTCCTCCATCGGTTGGCTCCGACGAAGCGGCGCTGTTGGAATTATGGGGGAATGTGATCGTTTTGGGGGATACGGTTCTCGGGATCGCGAGATTGTTCTTTTGCTTATGCTGTGTTTTCGGCGTCTTCTGTGTAGATTGGATTCATGTTTTGCCGGCGCCGGCTTTTTTCTGGGGGTGGGTTGTCGTGTAGTGCTCAAGTGCCTTGGGAGAATTACGGCAAGTTTGCTGATGCATTTGAGACGTTGTTTAGGGTTTAGTGACGTGTCACGGTGCCGGCTCTTTTTTTTTGGGTCGATTTGGCTGGGTTTAGGCATGCATCCCGTCGGCAATGGCATATACGTTCGTGCAGCGATGTGGTCAATTCATGATGTTCCGAGTTTTTCAGATGTTGCTGTGTTTTAGCTCTTCATTACATGACATTTATTGTCCTGCAATATTATTTCGCTGGGTTCGGATCAAGGTCACTGTAGATGGCAGCACATTGAAACAATCAAAATTAATCAAGTTACCGTTTCTTGCTTTGTGTTGTCTGAAAATATAATCATGCGCGTTGTGTAGGCTGTGTTATATGTTATGCAGTTCCATTCTTTGACAGTTGCATACATTCTTTTCTCTGGACTGCTTTTGAATTTGGTATTGGAAGTGAACAAGAATGGATTTGCTTTCAGTTTAGTTCAGTAAAAGAAGTATCTGCATTTTGAGTTGGTATTGTATATGCATTCGGAAACAGGCTGTTGGTCCGGCTACCCCTTAAAATCAAGCAACCCACAGTTATACTTTTGCTTGAACATATGTACATTCGCATTCAATATTTTAGTTGTATTTTGTAGAAAAAACAATTTATGTATGCTAAGATGGAACCTCACATGTTTCTGTAGCAGCGAATGATAGTGCAAGCTAGCTATGGATGTGAATGCAAAATTATCTGATGCCGAGTTAGAAAAAATGCAAGCTGTTCACTCGAATGGAAAGCCGGGAGATGATACCATAATTATTGAATCTGAAGGGGATGAAAATAAAGTTGGAGTAGAAACTAACATCAGAGAAGGTGGCATTGAGGAGCACAAGAATCATAAATGTGGGAAAACAGATAGTAGCGTGCTTGAAGAAGAATCCACTAGTTCCGATGATGATTCAGATAGTGACTTGTATGGTCTCTTTCTCGGGGAATCAGAGAATGAACAAACTTCCGAGTCTGATGCTGAGAAAGACATTGAGGTTTGTGCATCTAATTATCTATTTAATGGCTGGTCAGCTTATAAGGTTTGACATGTTCAATTATGAGATCACAGCTTTCCAAACAAAGTAAAAATGTATGTTTGATAATGGATGATAGAGAATATAGCAACGTAACATGAAACTCTCGACGGTCTTTGTTGATGAACACCTTTTCGTATTTTCTATAGCTTCCTTGATATGCTTTTATCTTTCCTTGTTCGCCTTAGTTTTAGATCACATTAATGATGGCTAGACTACTTATCATATATACTGCACTTCAACATTTCTATGATTGCTTCTTATTCAGTACATCCATTATGCTAGTTTGGTTTTTCTTGTCGATCAATTCACTTGTGGCAATTGATTGGCTGAACAGACTGAAACACCAGGTTGTAACTTATGTTACTCACATCTGTTCTACTCTGCAATTTGGAATTCTGATTTGTGGAGCCACCCATTTTTTGGGGGCGTATTTTGGTTATTAGTTCTCTGAAAATTGATTTTCCAACAGGTGTCTTTACCTGAGGAAGAAGTCGAAGAATTAGTTGCTGAATTCCTTGACGTTGAGAGCAAAGTAACCTTTATAACCTCTGCTGATTTATGTACCCCTTTATTTCTGAGCATGTTTCATTTCATTCATTGTGTTCTTTGGTAACACTTAGGCAGCTCAAGCGCAAGAATCACTTGAAATTGATTCTCTGGAAAAAGTTGAAGCTGAAGTAAGGATGGAGTTATCTGAGAGGCACCAAGGAGATGCGGTTTGTGAATATTTTTACATTTTATTTCAAGCTATAAATTCTTAACCGTAAGTCTCTCTATTCTCCTGCGCTGATATCATTATACTTTAAATAGTTGGATTTAGCCGTGTCAATTGAAATGGAGCAATTCAAGAAGGAATGGTCAACTGAACTTGATGATTTGGAGATTCGCAGTGCTGTTCTGTTGGTATGCTTTTGCTCGAAAGGGTGTCTTTCTGTCCATTAAACAAAACCACTGATCAATTATATCTCCTCCATGTTATCAGATGCATGTCCTAAATGCCCGTGCCTTAAATTATTTATCTAAACAGAAACTTTTGTCATTAGTTGTTCATATTAATATCGATAATTTCAACCCACTTTGATGGTTTCGCTAGATTAAATATGGACTTTCTAGTCCCTTAATTAGATCAGCTAGAGTTCGCAACCTTACTAAGACATATTAAAGAAGATGATTAGTTTTAAAGTTGTTCCATCATAGGTCTCATTGCTCTGTGCCAACAGTATCATAAGTCTGGTCGTATTACATTGAGCCGGAATTTTTGAAAGCAATTTGATTTAAGATGTATTCTTTTACTTCCGTTTTCTTTGATATATTTTTTAAATATCTCTATGTGCTAAATTGCAATTTTAACCACAGGAACAACTTGATGCTGCTGGCGTTGAACTTCCCAGCCTTTATAAATCAATAGAAAGTGAAGCCCCAAATGTTTGTGAAACTGAAGCATGGAAAAACAGGACTCATTGGGCTGGTTCTCAAGTTCCTGAAGAAGCTAATCAATCAATCAGAAAAGCTGATGAATACCTCCAGTCTTGTAGACCTGTAAGGAGGTAATGTTAGGGCCAAAAGTTGGTTACTCCTTCGTTTTATTTTCAAGTCTGAGCTTTTGTCTGCTTGCTTTAATCAGAAAACATGGAAGGCTGCTGGAGGAAGGTGCTAGTGGCTTCCTTGCAGAAAAAGTTCCTGTCGGGGGTGATGATTCTGTACAGTGCCATGAGAAAAGTTGGAATTCATTCAATGAGCTTATTAATTCTAAGAAGTCTACCAAAAGTTCTTTTGGAAGTAGTAACTGGGCATCAGTTTATCTAGCCAGTACACCCCAGGAAGCCGCCGCCTTAGGTCTCCAATTTCCAGGAGTTGATGAGGTGCCACCTTTAACTGATTAACCGTTAAATTTATTGTGAAATGTCACCATTGCATTTTAATAAGCATCATGCCCTCCTTCAATGCATTGTCAAATTATAATTCAACCTTAAACTTGTCGATGTTTCTCTGGTGCCGGGAAAATCTGTACTGTAGCAGTTAACTTGTATTGTATTTATTCAAGTGTGGGAATCTGATTGTCGAAATACCAGGTCAAATAATAACATGGATACAAGGTATTTGTTATTTTGGATCATTATAGAAGCTTTGCATCATAATTTTTTTCATACACATCGTTATTCTATGTTTTATATATGTTACAGAAATAAAATGGCTTATAAGGTGGAAGTTAGTGTGCCGTTAGTATTTTATTTCTACATTCTTCAGTTTTAGGAATGAGACAAGTTTCGTCGATTTTCAGTCCATCTTTATTATTATTTTGAGTAACTGTCCCACCATGGCATTTATCATTAATTCATTATGCTGATATTTTTCATAAATCCGGTTTATCATCTAAACTTCCACCTATTTTAGATGTTTTCTCCATGCAATAGTTCTAAAGTCCCGATTATTGTTTATAGGTGGAGGAGATAGCAGAAGTTGAGGGTGATGTCGATGACATGAAAGGTGTTGATGAAATAGAGCTTTCTGAAGAACAGAGGAGAAAATACAGAAAGGTCAGTTGAAACCACTTTTACAGTAATACATTATTAGCTAGCGGTGCAAACACACCACCCTTCTTTGTAATCATTTTAGTGCGTGCATACACGTTTTCATTTTGTTGCGTACTCCAACACCTAGTTTCTCTTAGTATGATATAGTTGTTTATTATGTTCATGATAGACACAGAATTTGTAAAATCTCAAATGATGTTTATAGTTGGCTAGTTGCATGTCTACACTGGTAAAATTCTGATTGTAATGATTCCCATTGACTTGCCTGTGATGCTTTTAATCCTTGTATTTATCTTCCTGATGTTTAGTTATTGCACTCGGTACCTATGTTTTCTTTTTCTAAAACACCACTCAGTACCTATCTATACCTCTTATAAAGCAAAACCCCACTAGCATGCATTAATTATTTTTCTCTCTCAACATGCAAGCTATCCACATGATCCATTCTCTTAGCCAACCAAATGTCCATGTCATCCCACTATCACTCATTAAAGCCAATTTTGTTTTGCATGCAACATATCCATGTCATCTACTTTTCATCCATCCAATTGTCCACGTCACCAATTTTAATCGTCAAATACAAAAAATACCACGTCAATTAATTTTAGCCTTTCGACAACTGTGATCAATTAATCTTCCATATTTCTATAAACAACTTCAAATTTCGCGGGTCTTATATGTTTTATTTACACAATAAAATTCTTAAAGAGATTTCCGCCGCAACGCGTGGGGTATATTTCTAGTTGTGGTTATGACGATTCTCTGATTCAGTTGCAATACATGTGAAATAATGGCTTGTTTAAATGCTTTGCTGTATGTTACTGCATGTTATTAAATATTACTAAAAATACTTTCTGTAGGTAAGAGAAGAAGATGATGCGAAGACAATAAAACGTCTGCGGCGTCATATGAAAAAAAGGACAAGAGGTTTGTGTAAGGTAAATACTGTTCATGTTGGTATCTGGTGCGGGATCAGTTTTTTTTCTCACTTGGCTTGATTGGTTCTGTTTTTCTTGGCTGCTCTGCTTTGCACTCATGTAGGACAACTTTGGTTTGGCCTCATCATCAAGTGGATGCTGCGATTTGCCTCCGTTATTTGATGATGGTGTTTTGGGTCCCAACAGTGGCTTTTCTTTATCTGAAAAACACAAAACTGATAAAATTGAAGTTTCTGGTGAGCAGCTGAAGCGCACACGTGAGGATGATGTTGAGCTTGACCACAAGAGGTCGAAAACTGTAGTAATAGAGAGTGACGATGACATGCAGATAGATGACAAACTAGCTTTGCGTATCAAAGACAGTGGGCATAGTTCAGCAGAACTTGAAAAGGAGGTTGACATTATTGATCTTGATCTCGTCCCGTCGCAAAGTCCTAAGCGTAGTGGAATAGATTTACCCAAGGCTTTTAAGTGTACAATTTGCACCGAAATGTTGAATGCCTCTGATGTGCATCGTCACCCAGTACTGGATGTTATTGTTTGTGGGTCTTGCAGATTCCTGGTGATAGAGAAGAATCGTCTTCAGGTGCATACTAACCCTCTTCATGGATAGTTTTGAACTTCCTTTAAATAACATCAATTCTTTTTGGGGATGAACTATGCGTTTGTAATCGTCTTAACTACGCTGTTTGTTTTTATTGCAGGGTCCTGTATCTGGTGGTTATTGCACCTGGTGTGTTCAGTGTGAACAACTTCAAAATTGCAGTTCCTGTAAGATGCTATTTTGTACAAAATGCTTGTCAAATAATTTTGGTGAGGAATGCTTATCAGAAGCTAAAGTCACTGGTTGGCAGTGTTGCTGCTGCCAACCCAGTCAACTGGAACACTTAATATCTGATTGTGATAAGGCCCTTAGTGGTGGTGTTGAATCCTCTGATTCTGAGAGTGACAACACTTCTGGAACCGAAAGCATTGATCCTGTTAGGTATGCTCTGTTGGGATATTTCCATTATAGAATATAGAGTACTCATCATTATACTATATATCACACAATATGGACAAAAGGCTAAACATTTTTCCAATCTAACTGAATGTGTAAAATGTGGTCAGCAAGCAAAAGAGGAAAAAGAAGATCAGAAAAATCATGGATGATACGGAACTTGGTGAGGAAACAAAGCGCAAAATTGCAATGGAGAAGGTGTGTATCGGTTACTTCTTGCACCTTTATTGTTAAATACTCCCTCCGTCCCATAATAGAAGAAGATGTTATTACAACCAAATTAGGAGTACTTATATTATGGGACAGAGGGAGCATCATTTTGTTTGTAGCTGTCCAGGTTGTAATTTGTACATTCTTTTATAGGCTAGACAAGAACATGTGAAGTCCATGCATGAGCAGTCCGCCAGCAAGTTAAGGAGCAGCAACATTGGAACTTTCTCTGGAGCTCTATCAGAAGTCTTTCTACAGGATGCTGGGGATGGCTATATAGTCAACGATGCCAGGGAGGAAGACGAGGAACCTGTTAGAATTCCAAGCAGCATATCTGCTAAACTAAAGCCTCATCAGGTTTGTTTGAGAAATATACCCAGTAAACCCTGCGACGCACATTCATCTTTGCAATTGACTTTGATATGACCCTGTGTCAAAAATGATGTGCCGACTTATAATCTGTTTGAATGGTGAAATGTGCAAATCGAAATCTTGGTCACATAAGGAGAGGATGTGCTCCCTACTTTGTTTATTTGTTTTTGTTTTTAATGGTTAGAATTCCTTAATGCCCTGTTTGGATGCACGGAATTGGGCCTCGGAATTGGAATTCAGGAATTCGGACTCGAATTCCCTTGTTTGGCTGCGTATAGAATTCGGGCTTCGGAATCGAAAACCAATTCCGAGCTGGGCTATCCTCCCACGCGAAACGTTGCCCACCAATTCCGAGCCCCCACCCTCCGAATCGCTAGGAATTCACCTCCCGCACCCCCGCGTAACGCTTCGTGCGTTGGCTATCGAAGGAAACAGAGCTCGAGCAGGCGACTCGCTCGTCCCGCGAGGAAGGAAGGCCGGCGGCGCCGCCCCGGTACGTCTCCGTCCGACCGCCCTCTCATCCCTCCCCGCCATAGCTTCCCTCTATCCGTCCTCTTCCGGTTCCCGTCGTCGGAAGGGAAACGGCGGCTGGACCGAACGCCGGTCCTTATCGCTAGATCGACCGACGGGGAACGGCGACGGGAACGGCGACGGGAACGAAGGCCGGCCGGAATCCGGTCGATATATCCTCCTCCAGCGGCCGCACCGTCAGCAACCTGCTGCAGCTCCAGATCGACGTCTCCGGCACAAATCTGAAGGGCAGGCCGCACCGTCCGTTGTTGGTCAACGCCGCCCCTGCTGCCGGCCCGCTCCCTGCTCCCCGCCGGCCACTGCAGCCCGCCCCTGCCCTGCTCCCCGCCGGCCGCTGTCCTTGCTATCGGCCGGCCGTCGTCCTTGCTCCCCGCCCCCGCCCTGCTCATCCAAAACAATTCCACATGATGTACACCCAAACAGGATTTGGAATTCCATTCCAGCCTTGATTCTACGGACGAATACCATGCGCATCCAAACAGCAAAACTTGAATTGAATTGAAATCGTTGATTTGGTATTCCATTGCCAATTCAATTCTGCGGCGAATTCTATGCAACCAAACAGGGCATAATTGTAATTGCTTCCTAGGTAGCACTGTGTCACCTGAATACCAGTCATGACCTGTATCCATACTGCCACATGGCCCCTTATCTGACTCATGCCATTTTCATATTTCAGGTATCAGGAATAAGATTTATGTGGGAAAATGTTATCCAGTCTGTTAGGACAGTCAAATCTGGGGATAAAGGTTTTGGGTGCATTTTGGCACATAACATGGGGCTTGGGAAAACTTTTCAGGTCTGTGGCATATTTTTATCCTGTTATTTTCATTATAATTCAGTTACATTAAAATATTTGAATGGCGATTAAATTATGTGCTGGGAGCTATTAATCGTGTAGCAAGTGTTGCCATTTTTCAAGGCGGCCGTTGTTTGGCCTGATTCGCCCCCATTATATGAAACACTGTAGGAGTTGCATTCCTATATTTATGCATTTGCACTTTGCAGGTTATTACATTCCTGTACGCGGTTATGAGATGTACCCAGTTGGGATTTCGCACGGCACTTATAGTTACCCCTGTTAATGTTCTGCATAATTGGAGGAAAGAGTTCAGTAAGTGGCATCCGGCAGAACTAAAGCCTCTTCGTGTGTATATGCTGGAAGATGTGTCAAGGTGCGGATAGTTCTTTCGTGATTATGTTAGCCTTTGTTTTACTATAACTTGCAGTCAACTATGTTTATCCAGTGTAACCTAGAGCCCATGTGGTGCAATAATTCCAACTTGTGAAAACCTAATGTGTTTTACTGCAATTGGTTGAGAATTTAGCTTGTGCCAGCTTTAGAAGAAATCTTGCCTTGTGAGCCCTAACGAGAACTCTGAACAGGGCAACCTGTTGTCTGTTATGTTAAACTATTACTGCTATTGGTACATTGATTCCTACCATGGAAGATGGAACTTGGTCGGTGGTTTGTTTTGTAATCTAAATTAAGGCTGAGATTTGATGCTTCTGTGTGCTTTTCCTAAATTTTTGAAACATGGGCTGGTGAAGTCCTGTTCTTAGACTGAAAAATAGCGGCCTCTCATAGTCTTCAGTAAGAAAAAAACCTCTATTTTTGTTCTGAGAATATTTTTGGAAGTGTGATTTCACTATGTTTGTGCAGTAAGTATTTATCTACTCAGCATGGAACAATACATTTCCTCTCTAACATTTGTTTTTGCAGGGTAAAAAGGCTGTATTTACTAAACAAGTGGCGAGCAAAAGGTGGAGTGCTTCTCATTGGTTATTCATCATTTAGAAACTTATCTCTTGGAAGACATGTGAGGGAAAAAGATACCGCAGATGAGATTTCTAATGCTTTGCAGGTGTGTTTTGTTATTTTGGTACAAGCTTTTATGTTATGTCAGTTCATATTTTTTCCAGGTTCATCGACCAAAAGCAATATTTTTTCCTTTTCTTTTTGTGGCTATGTAGTGAGGTTTTGAACACCGTCCTTTGTGGAAGTATATAATAGCTTGTCGATGTTCATGTCTTGCATGAATTATGGTATACAATGATTTTTTAGCTGTGGTTTTGATACAGTTCATTTACTTATGTCACTGTCAGTGTGGGCCAGATATTCTTGTATGTGATGAAGCACATATGATAAAGAATAGGAGGGCTGACATTACGCACGCTCTAAAACAAGTAAGGACACAAAGAAGAATTGCGTTAACTGGATCCCCGTTGCAGAATAATTTAATGGAATATTACTGTGTAAGGAACCTTCACTTTACCATTATACAGTTCTATCTTTCTGTTAATGGCAGTATTGATGTCTAATAGCAGTAGTACACTAGTGCTAATTGTTTTGGTTTTATCCTATGAACAGATGGTTGATTTTGTCAGGGAAGGCTTTCTTGGAAGCAGCCATGAGTTTCGCAACAGGTAATGTAATGCTCAGTTACCATGGCACCTTAATTTTTTGACCTAAGGAATGACATGTTTTGCTTTATCAGGTTCCAGAATCCCATTGAAAATGGGCAGCACACAAATTCTACATCAGATGATGTCAAGATCATGAACCAACGGTCACACATTTTGTATGAACAGCTGAAAGGCTTTGTCCAGCGAATGGACATGAATGTGGTGAAGAATGATCTACCACCAAAGAAGGTTTTTGTCATTACTGTAAAGCTCTCTCAACTCCAAAGAAAGCTATACAGAAAATTCTTGGATGTGCATGGTTTCTCAAGTAGCGCTTCATCAGAAAAACCTTTTAAGCGCAGTGGGTTCTTCGCCAAGTACCAAAAACTGGCCCAGGTACCACATAACAAATTTAAACCACTGTTCGTTTTGTTAAACAAAAACAAGATGGAATGCTATCTGGTCTTATTAGTTGGGGCCAATATGGTTTTATTGTGTTGTAGCATAAATGCATAATCATATTTCTTTATGTTCTTGTTCCTTATGCTCGACAATATGTTAAGTGTAGATCTGGAACCATCCTGGCCTTCTCCAGATGGCTAAAGAGCAGAGAGGAAGTGTGCGCCGAGAAGATGCTGTTGAAAACTTTCTGACGGACGAGAGTTCTAGTGATGATAATCATATTATGGAAAGTCAATTGCCAAACGGAGGTAATATGTTATCTAGTGACCTATCCTTGATGATGGTAGACAAACAATAGCTTATTTTTATTTTTATGTTTGGCAGACAAACAATAGATTATTTTTATTTTTATGTTTAGAGAGACTATTGGTTTGTTTTCAAGCCGCAAGCTCCTCTGATATATTTCTCCTGTTGTTTTGTGTGAAATTTACACCTGGTTTGAACTGTTTCTGCAATTTCACAGAGAAACAGAAGAGTAGAACTGAACAGCAGTCAAAGAAAATCGAAGTTGTGAACGAGGTACTTGATTATTGACTATACATGTTAATTGGTGGAAACTTTCCAATTTACAGTAGTGCAAAAATTAAATCGAAACGATATTTTGTATTGCACAATACTATTCAACTATCTATGATTTCCAGCTGTGTACCTGGGTTTCTGTTTTGTATGGTCTATATGCACCATAATGGCGGATTAATTAAAACAGCCACAATAAATGAACCCCTGGGCGTTTCAATGTTTTCCACCCACACATTGATGTCCTTGATTATGAAACCTTTTTATTGTGCTTCCGTTTCTTGTAGGAAAATAACTGGTGGGAGAACCTTATAGATGATGGTACTTATAAGGAAGCAGATTACAGTGGCAAAATGGTCTTGCTCCTTGATATACTGGCAAGCTGTTATGAATTGGGTGACAAGGCATTAGTGTTCAGCCAGAGCTTGACCACTCTGGATTTGGTGGAGTTTTATCTATCTAAGTTGCAAATTAAAGGAAAAGAAGGCAAATATTGGAAGCAGGGCAAGGACTGGTACAGGTATACTTCCCCCTTTGACTGCATTTCTTGTGCACAAATGAACCGTACAACTATTGGTGTAGATTGATTGTTTCATTTTTTTTTGTTGCTTTACTTTGTGGTTTCGACATGCACGTGAGATGAAATAGTGGAATCACTTGTTTGTTGTCAGTTTGTCTATCTTTTGGTCAGAACTTTGCTTTTTTCGGATTAACATATGTTTGTTGTGGATAATTGAAGATACTGGACCCGCAGTGTCTACCAAAGTATGATGCTTGTACTAACAAATATATCTTTGAGAAAATGATTTTGCAACTTTTGATTTACAAGATAGTAAATGTAGCCTTTATTCTGAGAATCTGCATGGCTTTTCACGGTGGCAAATGCATCTTTGCGCCTTTCTGTTCTTTTTGCCGCATACTTGCTGGGTTATGCTTTGAAATTTCCTACTTTAAAATATATTAAGCAATTCTGCAAGAAGAGCAGGTGATGGGTTCTGAGCTGTTGGCTAGATGAGGTGGACTAGGAATTGCCTGCTTGACTCTTTGTCCCTACTTCATATAGATATGGATATATTTCAGTATGAAAATTTATTTGAGAATATCCTCATCCAAATGCGCCAGGCTTGCTGCTGGTGCCCATACAAGCTGACAACTAGTTCAGCTGCAGCTTACAACTGATTATGAAATACTGTGCTGAAACAAGTTTTTGGACCATTTTGTATCGCTATGGCAGTGATGGCCTTATTTCCAGCATGTAGTTCACAAAGCTAGCATATATCTCATTATGCAAACATGACAGCATGACTTTGAGCATCTTGTTCTGCAAAGATTTGTCTATCATCAGTATCCTGTTTTCCCAATACCATGTATTTGTGCTGTGCCATACAGGCTTGATGGGAGCACTCCATCTTCCGAGCGGCAAAATCTTGTAGAGAGATTTAATAATCCCGCGAACACAAGAGTGAAATGCACATTGATATCTACTCGAGCTGGATCTCTGGGTATCAACCTTCATGCAGCAAACCGTGTGGTCCTTCTGGATGGTTCATGGAATCCAACACACGATCTGCAAGCCATTTATCGGGTTTGGAGGTCAGAATTAGTAACATAATTCGTACAGTAGTTACATTTTATGTGATTATATTTTTTATTCGCTGTGTATTTTCTATACAGGTATGGCCAGACCAAACCCGTGTATGCTTACCGCCTAATGGCACATGGAACAATGGAAGAGAAAATATATAAGCGGCAGGTAATGTGACATTTGCCTTTCAGGTTTATGTTCCTGAGTTTGAACTAAAATTCTTCTTTTTGCACAGCAAATAACTTTCTTGTTTGGAATCTTATCAATATACTATCTTGGTTGGTAGGTGACAAAAGAAGGGCTCGCAGCAAGGGTGGTGGATAGACAGCAAGTGTCTAGAACAATCTCCAAAGAAGAGATGTTGCATCTTTTTGAATTTGGCGATGAGGAATTACTGGACCAGAGTGGAAACGGTTCTGCCATAATTGTTCACACTAAGGTTGAAATGGAGAAGCTATCTCTGCCCAAGAGCAGTGAAACCACCGAACTACCCATGGACGGGATCATGCTGAACCTGCTTAGTGATCACCCTCGGTAATGTTTAATGATCTATTAATGTTGAGATTATCAACTAATCAATGTAACCATAATTAATTTCCTTTCGTTTGACTGCCTGTAGCCTTTTTTTAAACATTAATTTATGTTGTTTGCTTGCTATGAATGTATAGAAGTGCTAAGCAGCTGCTGAAAGAGTAATATCTGTTTCGAATTTGTAGGTGGATTGCAGGCTATCACGAACATGAAGTTCTTCTGCAAGAAAATGAAGAGGAGAGACTCACGAAGGAGGAGCAAGATATGGCCTGGTCAAGTTTCAAACAATCACAGCAGTTCGATGCCATGCCGAAGAAAGGTGCACATGATCCCGAGAGAAAGCCAACAGAGATCAACGTCCCTCCACCTAAAGTTACTTCAAGAAGCCGGCAGCCGCAGCAACCAAAGTCTAATTCGACAACCAGAAGAAATGCACCAACCTAACCCACTTGCTGACTCTAAGAAGCCACGGCACCAAAGCTGGATGCACGACACGCTGCAATGATTGTGGCCAGGACATTAGTTGGGAGACTCTAAACAGATCAGATGGTAGATTGAGATGACAAAACTCGGTTTACGCCATGGTGAATTTCGCATTTCTGTTTATTTTGTAAAGGTTAGCACATAGTATGCGAGAATTTAGTGTACATATAAGTAGAGAGAGGTTAATTGGGAAGTCATCTTTTGATACAAATGATAAGTGCATTAATTGGAATTGCATTTTTTCACCTGATCGGTGAAAGAGATTCACTTATTAACTCCCTGTTACGTGTTCAGTTTTTTATTGATCCTCCCTCTGTTTCCTTCTGTTCAACACTGTACACATGTAAATGTATGAGGTGGCTGCCTGCAGAATTATTAGCATTTTGGATAGTATTGTTGCCATTTTCATTTTGTGAACCAGTTGACCTGGCCTGTGTCTGGAAGAGCACCTCGTCTTGCCTGTGCCTGAGCTTTCTCCGGGTGTGTGGTTAGTCAGCTATAAGTTGGTTGAATGGTGGCAGCAAATAGCTCAAACTAGCTTCGAGAACTGCGAGTATTGTGTTGCCTCTATCGGCAGCAAGGCTCCTCGCGCGGTTCGCAGCGTCGAAGCACACATGCTGGGCCTAAAATCAGCGGCGTGGCAGATTGGAGTCATCGTGCTGAGAGGAGTGGCTGGAGTCATCTTGTTGGAGGGCTTTATCTCATCTTCAGGCAGGTACACTTTCTGAAGCGCACGTGAGAGCTGTTGCTTCATCAGTACCAGGCACCGGCAAGAGAGGAAAATGGGAGTTTGAAGTAAACTGGACGTCCATTTGACTGAAGTTTTCCACCTTTTCCAGCATTCTCTTTGAATACCAGTCTGCATTTCCTTGACAGTCCCCAGGATCAGCCACCAAATTTGCTTAATATAATTCAACGGATTTTGTTTGGTAAAAAAAATGGCATTTCATGGCGCATTAAGGGCATCATGATTCTTCTTTGCAACCCAATATCTAGCTGCTGACAGAGAGAACTGGTAGATGACTTGATTTGTTATATTGCCAGATTAAGTAATCACAATCATTACAAATAGAAATACCTTGTCCAATTTTCTCTAACTCATACCATAGTTCCATAAGTGTTGGATCGAAAATTCTCCCAAAGGTGAGCATGAGACAATTCTCCCAAAGATCGAAAAGTTCATCAATGGTTTCGAGTTGTTAATTGCAAATAACACAAGGTCCCAAAACTAGATAGGCAAAGTGGAGGTCCCAAACCAGGTGCCTTCGTAGAACCTGATTTTTTCCCATTCCCGACAACCTGTTATTTAAACATTTTAATACTTTTTTGTACTAATCTATGCAAAAATGCTAGAAGACACTTTCCTATCTACATTTGCAGATGTCAACGGGTATTTTGCAGAACAGATAAAAATCCGAGAAATTCTCACGGAAGTTTCAAGCGGGGTTGGGAAGCCACACAAGAGGGCTCAGGGCAACTCCAACAGGCCGATGCAATTCGTCCATCCGCGTATGTTTCTGTCCGCGCGGACAGCAGGGCATGGCCCAACGCGACGACATATTTGTGTTTCAGTCCGTTTTTGTGTCCACGCATACCTATTTCTAGCCTAAATTTGGGCTGAGTTTGCGTCCCTGTCACACCCAGTTCTCCTTTCTCTATTGTCGGAAGCACCCTGAAGCGTCCATCTGAAGATCTGTGGCTCTTGTCGCTGCATACCGATTCGCTCCTTTATGAGTTGGCATGGTGACCGCGCCGTCACGAGAGTTCGTCGTCGTTTAGCTAGTCGTTTCCCCTATTTAGCCCAGCGCGGCTTGTAATGGATCATCTCATGTAATTTAGGGTTTCCCCCTTATCGCCGCCACTGTTCGTGGTAAGGCGCAGTTGTAATCGCACCTAGTTCATCCAGCTATAGAACTCGAATTCCTCGCGTGATCTGCTCTGTTCTTGCGATTCTCTGAATTTCTCCCCTGTTTTGAGTGACTAGGCATATCAATTGGTATCAGAGCACGCCGAATCCTCGGCCGAGATCTCTCAATTTCCCACCCAGATTTCGCAATTCCCCACCCATAATCTTCAAATTCGGAGGCGAATCGAGTTGGAGTGTCGGGGTGGTTGGGTTCTCTCGTAAAATCCCACTTTCCTCACCCATCTCACGGCGGCGGTGTGTTAGTCGACGGTGGCGTTGGCGGCGGTGCGTCTTTCTGACGGTCGACGGCGGCGGCTTGGCGGCGGCGGCACAGTTCGGCTGCAGATCCGGGGATTGGAGTGGTTGCTACGGAAAATTTCCTTAGCCGTAAAATCCCACCTCCCACCCAGATCCGTGCAGTTCACGGCGGCGAGGAGGAGCAGGAGTTGAGTTGGCGGCGGCAGAGCACATCGCTAAGTAGCAGACTTCAGTCTCAAGTGCGGACATGGCGAAGGAACTAGAATCAGAGGATACAGGTATGCTCATGCTTGAATCCCTTCAGCTGGATGTGCAAACCCTACAGAAGAATAGAGAAGAGGACAAGCAAGAATTTCTGGACTTTCGTGACTCTGTTCAGGGCAATTTCAACAGCATTCAGAAAAATTTCCTGAGCATCCAAACCAATTTTGAAAAACTGTTTGCTCCTCGCAAAGTGGATGTTGGAGAGCAATCTGGCAGTACACCAGCCACACCACCTAACCAACATGGTTCTTCTGCTCCATCTGTAAAACCAACACAGCAGACAGGGAGACCAGTGGGCACTGGGGCTTTGCATGATACAGCAGGAAAGGAGTTGAATCTAGACGGCACTCCTAGGTTACCATATCGTCACCCTCACTTTGGGCAAATAACCACAGTGCTACCTCAGTTGCCAGTAGGTGAAGAGGCCCCTGCAAAACATAATCAGAATTTACAACAGGAAGAACAAGCAGCAGTGGAAATAGAAGATGAGCCACTATACAATTCAAGGAGGGATCACATAATTGTTGCCAGGCAACGAACACCTGATCACCCACCTGGAGAACAAAGAAGGGGTCTCCCAGTGGTAAAACCTGCTAAGATGAATATACCAGAATTTGCTGGACTTGATGCAGATGCTTGGATCCAGACAATTGAAATGTACTTTGAGTCTGCTAGAACACCTTTGGAACAGAGAACTGAAATAGCAGTGACCTACCTGAAAGGAGATGCTATGCAATGGTGGAGGGGCACAAACTACAGTGCAACAACATTACATTGGCATAGGTTCTGCAGATACATTGGGGACAGATTTGCCATCACTTCAGTCTGTGACAATGTCAAGGCATTTGTAAAAGCCCTAACTTGGTAACGAAAAATACGAAGAATTTTTCCACTTTTGTTCCATGTTTGCATCATAGCATCCATATGCATTTTGGCCATTTCAAACTCTCTCTTGGAAACCAATTGAAATGGGAAGCCAACCTTCCCCAAAACCTCCAACCAAAATGCAATGCCCAACTTGGCAGCCAATTAAATGAACTTCCCAAATTGTTTAGGAAGTCCCAATTTTGCTTCTTATTCTTAATTCTCAAATTCCAAGTTATGTCCATTGGGAAAACTAAATATGGGAATTCAAATTGGCTTGATTCAAACTACACTTTGGGAACCAATTCAAGTTTTCCAAAAATTCAAAATAAAATCATGGGGAGCTTCAATATTGTTGTGAGATCCTCCATGAATACTTTCTTTACTTGTGGAAATATCTAAGTGCCTCAAATAAATGTATTCTTGCAATATATCAAAAATGACATATCGCAACAATACTAATAATTGTGACTCTAAACATTTTATTTGAAGCCCAAACTTTTTGTAGAGGTTCCAGGTGTGAATTGGAGCTTGTATGAATTTTTGCAAATTTTATGAAAGTGTCCTTGTGCCCCAAATAAACTGTCAAAGTTGTTCTGGGGACCTGTTTGCTTTTGTTTCAAACTTTCCAGGGACCTTTTCGCATTTTCTTTTCCCTCTCTCTCCTCTCCACTGTGGCCATGGCGCACTGGCGCCATGCCTCCGAGCTGGCCGGCGCCAAGCCGCTTGCTGCCGTGGCATGGATGATTAGGAGGCTCCCCACCGTCATCCACCTGCTCCCCCCGGTACCATTCCTTTTTCCACCGCAATTCCCGGATCGGGCGATTTCCTTTCTCCCCTTCCCGAGCTCCTCCTTGCCGTCGTGTGGCCGAGTTCGCCGCCGTCGTACCAGAGCACGCGAGGTGGATTGAAGGCCGGCACCCGCTCCGCCGTCTCCCCCTCTCCCCCTCCACCGGAATAATCGAGCCGGGAGGCCCTGCGTCGACGCGTTCGTCGTCGACTGCCTCCACCGCTGCCGCCGCACGCCGGAGCCGATTCGGTCGCCGTCGGCCCACCCCTCTCCATATCGACCACACCAGCGAGCTCACGGGTGAGCTAGCTTACTTTTTGCTTTCTCCCCCGCCCCCTAATTCCCTCTCCCGCCGCCGTTTGGTCGCCGCCGGCCGCCGGTGTCACCGCACGCACGCCGGCCTGGTCCCCGGCCTGACCGGCCACGAGGCCGGCCTGCTCGGGTCAGTTCCCGGCCTAGCGACCGGATTGGGCCGGCCATGAGGCCGGCAGCCTCTGGAGCTGCCCCGACCTGGCCCCGGTTTGGGCCGGCTCTGAGGCCGGCTCCCTCTGCCACTGGCCCGGCCTACAAACCGGCTGTGCCGACCTGTGGGCCGGCCCAACAGTAAAATCTGTGATTTTGGGAAATAAATTGGAATTTAAATAATTCATAACTATTTGAGAAATGATTCAAATTCGACAAATCAAATTTCCAAATGTTCAGGAAAACAAACTCTACCACTTTGAGTCATTGTAACCTTCTTTGGAATTATATTATTTTGGTTATTTTTAAGAATTCCTAATATGGGTTAAATAATACCAAATTAGGAAAAATTCATAACTTATTAAATAATCGCCCAAAAATTATGAATAAATTATCAATGTGATCCACACTTCAAATGCTATCAAATCATGCACTTATTACATCATGATCACAAATTCTTATTTGACGTTATTCATAATTTGATTAAATGAATTAAATTCAATTATTTATTTAATTTGCTAATTATTCATCGGTACTCCGAAAATTACAAATGAGGTACCAAAATGATCGGAATAACGAACCTTACCCATTTCATGTCTTGTTCATGCATATTGAGCCACTTATCTAATAATTCAATAATTTATGAAGAATGGGATCACTAAGATAAATATGGGGTTGCTTCCAAATAGTTGCACTAATTATTTGGCTCCCCATTTAATTTGCTATCTAATTTATATAATGATATATTTGCATCAATTGGACATGTCATCATGTGTTTGCGCATTGCACCTTGTGTTCTTGTGATTTATGTGTTCTTTGTATTTCTTTTTGGGTATCGATAGATTCCGGAGTTGAGGTTAACGCTACTTACCCCGACGAGCAGTACTTCACGCCCGGGCAGCAAGGCAAGAGATAACCTAACCTTCTTGGCATTCTAGCATCCTATGATTTTATCAAATTATTTTATCCACCATAATATTGCATGCGGTTCAAATGTCTCTTTTGGTAAATAATAGAATATCCTATGAATGCATGTTCTTCCCCGAGCCAATCACATGTATCCCTACCTATGAAACCTAGGGTTGAAGTGTTGGTCGAGATAAAAAAGATAGAATTGTTGTATTCATATGCTTAGCTATGCTTAGCCATGCTTAAATAGATGCTTTATGTCCGTTATTGAATTCCATAATTATTGATGTTGATGGAATGATTCGGGCATGGTGGATAATTGTGATGCTTAATTAAAATGCTAAGACGGCTCGGGTGAGTTGCCATCGGGGATGGTGTTTTGCCTTACTCTAGCCCCTAGGTACGAGTTCTTTACCTCTTGAACCAAGACTGAGCGTGCTTCCGGAGGTGGGGACATATGGAATCCTCTTTGACCGAATAAGTTGTGAGGGGCTTGTCAAGGGTCCTCTAGTTTACTATTTCCATTTGCGCGTGAGTTGTGTGGGTGGAAAAGAAACGAGGATGGTGGTGTTTAGGACGTGGCCGCGGGGCAGGGCGCTAGGAGCACTGAACCTGTCCTTCCGCACACTGATGGTCCTTGAGTATGCCTCATGCAATGTAAAGGTCTAATCGCGCCCACTCGCCGGCCTTCCCCGGAAGAGGGCCAACTAGGTGAGCCGGACGGTACCGATGGGTAAATTAGTACACCCCTGCAGGGTTTAATCTTTTCGAAAAGCCGTGTCCGCGGTTATGGACGACTTGGGAACGGATATAAGATCATAGAGAATATTAACCTAATTGATATGGCAGCTAAAGGTTGCATAATCAACGTGTGACAAAGGTTCATTTCCTCGAGGGTGATTCGAGGGGGTGCCTTGGTGGAGATGAGAGTGGTTGGTTGCAATATGGGTTCGATGAGAACCAATGATGAAAATGTTACTCTCTTACCCCTTTTATGAAAATATTCTGAATAGACGGTGCCATGTGTCAACTATGTAGTGTTTATAAAATTCTGGCTTTATGCAAAAATAACTACATATACAGCTTTAGAGCCTCCGTCAGTCATTGGGCCTATATCGCCCTACTAAACTTGCGAGTACATCGTACTCAGTCTCTCTTTGCTGCCTCTATGATTTTGTATTTCAGAGGAGGACGACACCGAGCCGCTAGGTGGGTTCTTCGTTGACGTCGACTACTAGTCTGGGGTTCCCAGGTGGCAGCTTGGGACCGTGGAACAAGCTGGCTTGGGTGATGTTTATTGTAGGCCTCTTAGGCCATATATTTGCTTCTTGTTGTTAGACAACACTACCCGCTTCCGCTTGTTGAATTGATGGTATGTGACCTTTTGATGTGTAATATTTGTATTCTTCTCATTATATGAGTTGCTATATGTTTTGTGTCGTAGAGTCATGCAATGTGCCAGTTTGTTCCACAAGTCTTGATCTCTCTACTATACGGGGTAGCGATGTCTGTTGCACAAAGCTTCACTGTATAGTTTTGGGGTCGGGGCGCTA
The DNA here is from genome assembly GCA_012064385.1 of Puccinellia tenuiflora. Lineage (NCBI taxonomy): Eukaryota > Viridiplantae > Streptophyta > Magnoliopsida > Poales > Poaceae > Puccinellia > Puccinellia tenuiflora. The sequence goes on along the minus strand of QRDG01000150.1, from coordinate 5,521,484 downwards.
CAAGTTGGTATCAGAGCAGGACTGCATGTAGGAAACCCTTTCTTTTGGTCGATGTCGAGTCTAGTTGAAAATTATTTATAACCTAAAAATGAGTTGTGAAAACCTTCTTAGGATTCTTTTTACTCCTCATCCAACTCGCTCTACTCTGATTCTTACCTCTATTTGTTTTATGCTTGGTGTCGTTGCTTAGGTTCTTGGGGTTTGGGTTCTACCGTCCAGTTGTACCTCGTGTCCGTTATATCCGTTTAATATCGCCGTAATGACGTTATGTCACCGTGGCTGACTAAATCTGTTCTAGTGTTCAAGCATCTTACATCTCTATAGTTGCAAGGTCTCTAATGATCTATCCTATCTGTCGGAATTTGGTTACTAACTATGTCCTTGGTCCAAATCTTCAGAATGGCTCCAACCCGTCGTGGGGAACATGGCAACCCTGATCCACCGCCGCCACCCACTATGGCGGAGGTTAGGGATGAAAACGGAGCGGAATCTTTCCGACTTTTCCGCGGAAAAAACAGAAATGGAAGGGAAATATGAAAACGAAAACGGAATTTTGCAAAACGGAAACAAAAACGGAAAATTTTATACGGAAACGGAAACAAATACAGAACAGCGTATTCCGGCGGAACTATCACGGAAATGGAATTTCCATTTCCGGTAATACGGAACTTTCCGTTATTTTGCTACGGTTTGCAAAGCCCAATCTAACAGCCTAAAAAATCTAATGAACACATTTAGACCCAATCACGAATATGAAAAACGGCCATGTTTGGCATCCCTTAATAATAAGACCACGTTTAGAACGAGTGTATACTCACATCTCATCTCCCTCTACAGTCGTTCCTAATTCCCAGTTCGCCAGTTCTTCACCGTACTACGGTTAGAACAATTCCATATTGTTGTTTATAAAATTGCTTGGTTAGTTATTAGTTGATTATATTAAGAGGTTCCTTATGTGTGATTTCATCTTATAAAATTGATAAGTTTGTTGTTCTACAGGAGTTTTCCTACATGATTCAACATGTCTTTTGGTTCCGTAAATATCCGCTTTATGTTCCGAGTCCGTGCTGTATTCGGTCTGTATTTGTTTCCGGCAATATTTGTTTGTGTATTTGTTTCCGTGGTTTCCGTATTTGTTTCCACTTCCGTAAAAAATATGGAAACAAATGTGGCGCCACTGAGTTCCGTCCGTATCCACTCCGTTTTCATCCCTAGCGGAGGTGTTGATGATCATTGAAGAGGGCCGCGTGCGCAACGAGAATCTTCTTGCGCAGTTGGTGCAACAGGGTGCACAGAGGAACACGGACTGCACAACTCTCAACCAGTTCTTGCGGTCCCAACCTCCCACTTTCTCCGAAGCTAAGGAGCCTCTTGATGCGGATGATTGGCTTCGGGCTATAGAGCGCAAGTTTGCCGCTCTTCATGTTCCGGCGGCGGAACATGTCAACTTCGCCACCTACCTGTTGGAGGGAGCCGCCAACTCCTGGTGGGAGAGCCACGTGGCAATGGTTGCCGCGGGCCATGTTGTCACTTGGGAGGAGTTCCGCGCCGCTTTCCGTGCGGCATACATCCCCAAGCCTATCCTCGAGCTCAAGAGGAGGGAGTTCCTGGACTTAACCCAGGGACGCATGGACGTCCGGACCTATGGACGGGAGTTCAACCATCTCTCCCGTTACGCCCCTCGGGACATGACGAATGATGAGGACAAGCAATACCTCTTCCGCAAGGGGCTCGCACCTCATCTCCGATATGAGATCCTACCCTTCAAGTTCACCTCCTACCAGGAGCTCTACAACCAGGCCCTCACCATGGAGCAGGGTAGGAAGGAGCTGGAGGCTTCTAAGAGGCCAGCTCCGGCTGATCACCAGAGCTCCTCCTCCTCTGAGAGCAAGAAGCGCAAGGTCTTCGTGCCTTTCAGCGCTGTGCCAAAGGCGCCCTTCGCGCCGAAGCCCACTGGGTACCTGCCACCTCCGCCTCGCCCAGCTACCTCGACCTTGGGTGCGGCTAGAGGCAGTTTTCGGCCTCGGCTACCTGCACCACCGGGGCTCACCTGTTTCGCTTGTGGCCAGCCGGGGCACTACTCCAGGGAGTGCCCCCAGAAGGCACCGACTACCTCAGCATCTGCACCGGAACCCTCTACCCCAGCCACCAAGGCTACCACCGTCAGCCGTGGCCGCCTGAACCACGTCTCGGCTGAAGGCGTTGAGGAGGACCACAGTGTTCTCATGGGTACGCTTCGAATCAATGCATATCCAGCTTCCGTTTTATTTGATTCTGGAGCATCGCATTCTTTCATATCGATATCATTTGCACACAACCATCAAATACCGTTTGAAAATATGGATTCCCCGCTTGTGGTTAAAACACCCGGTTCTCATTGGCAAACCAAGTGGGCTACTCCTGAGGTGCAGATTTCCGTAGGCTCCATACCTTTTCCATTCCAGTTGATAGCCCTGAGGTCAGAGGGTCTGGATGTTATTCTGGGCATGGACTGGTTAGTCAAGTATCAGGCCAACCTGGACTGTGCTGCCAAGACTGTCTCAGTGATCCATCCAAAATATGGGGAAGTGCGCTATTGGTCCCCTTCATCCGCAGCTCCATCTGCTGCCACTCCTTTTTCTCCGGAGACCAGTCTGTATTTCATGGAAAGTGTCACCCCGCCTAAAATGCATGAGGTGAATGTGGTGTGTGAATTCCCCGACGTCTTTCCCGAAGAATTGCCGGGCATGCCACCTGATCGAAGTGTGGAGTTTGTCATCGAGTTGGTTCCGGGAACCGCCCCAATTTCCAAGAGGCCCTACCGTATGCCGACGGAAGAGCTAACCGAATTAAAGAAGCAGCTTGATGAGCTGCTAGAAAAGGAATTCATCCGGCCGAGTAGCTCACCTTGGGGCTGCCCGGTCATCTTTGTCAAGAAGAGGGATACAACTGTTCCTCGACTGGTTGTTGATTACCGCCCTTTGAATGCGGTGACCATCAAGAACAAGTATCCAATTCCTCGAATAACTGACCTATTCGATCAACTAGCTGGTGCAACGGTATTCTCCAAGATGGATTTGAGGTTAGTCTACCACCAGATTAAAATCCGAAAGGAGGATATTCCGAAGACGGCTTTCACCACTCGCTATGGCCTGTATAAATACACCGTCATGTCCTTCGGCCTCACAAATGCTCCGGCTACATTCATGAGGTTGATGAACTCCATCTTCCACGAGTACCTCGACAAGTTTGTCATCATTTACATCGATGACATCCTTGTCTACTCCGAAACCGAAGAAGAACATGCTGAGCATCTTCGACTAGTCTTGACCAAGCTCCGAGATCACCGCCTCTATGCCAAGTTCTCTAAATGTGAGTTTTGGCTAAAGGAGCTCATTTTCCTCGGTCATGTGGTGTCAGCTGCTGGAGTAGCGGTGATACCTGACAAGATTCAGGCCATCCTGGATTGGCCAACCCCCAAGTCTGCCAAAGATATCCGAAGCTTCCTTGGATTGGCGGGTTATTACCGCCGATTCATCGAGGGCTTCTCCAAAATAGCCAAGGCACTGACTGACCTCCTCAAGAAAAACAAACAATTTGTGTGGTCAGACAAGGCTGAAGAGAGTTTCCAAACCCTCAAGGTCAAGCTCACCACCACTCCGGTGCTTGTCCTTCCCGACACCGACAAGGACTTTGTCGTCTATTGTGATGCATCTCTGCAAGGCTTGGGCTGTGTTTTGATGCAAGAAGGCCATGTGGTCGCCTATGCCTCCCGTCAGCTCAAACCACATGAGCAAAATTATCCAACTCACGATTTGGAGCTTGCCGCTGTGGTACATGCTCTGAAGCAATGGAGGCCCTACCTTTTGGGCAACCGTTGCGAGATCTACTCCGACCATCAAAGCCTAAAATATCTCTTCACCCAGCCGGATCTGAACTTGAGGCAGAGGAGATGGCTGGAATTGATAAAAGACTATGATGTGACTCTCAACTATCAACCCGGCAAGGCAAATGTCGTGGCGGATGCTCTGAGCCACAAAGCCTATTGCAATACCTTGATGGTTGAAAGGGCACAACCTGCTCTTCATGAGGAGTTTGCTAGGTTAAATCTGGAAATTGTTCCTTCCGGTTTTCTAGCTAACCTCGAGATCAAATCCACTCTGGAGGATGAAATCAAGGCCGCCCAGCAACATGATGCTGGCATCCGCAAGATCAAAAAGAATATTGCAAGCGGGAAGGCCAAGTGCTTCTCCGTTGATGATTCCGGTGTGGTCTATTTTGGGAACCGTCTTGTGGTGCCCAAGACGGGAAATACCAAGGAGATGATACTCCAAGAAGCCCATGAATCTCCTATATCTATCCATCCCGGTAGCACAAAGATGTACCAAGACCTCCGTTCCAAATTCTGCTGGACTCGCATGAAGCGGGAAATTGCCAAATATGTAGCTGAATGCGACGTCTGTCGCCGAGTGAAGGCTGAACATCAAAGGCCAGCCGGAACCCTCCGCCCCATAGCCATTCCCGAGTGGAAGTGGGAATGGATTTTATCACCGGTTTTCCAAGATCACAAAAGGGTAACAATGCCATTTGGGTAGTCATTGACCGTCTATCCAAAGTCGCCCATTTCCTTCCGGTTCGAGAGGATATCAATTCTGCTAAATTGGCGGAGCTATATATGGCCCGGATTGTTCCTTTGCACGGGGTTCCTTTGCGGATCATCTCCGACCGTGGAAGCTTATTTGTGTCCAAGTTTTGGCAAAGCTTCCAAACGGCTCTTGAAACCCGTCTCAACTTCAGCACCGCTTATCATCCTCAAACCGATGGTCAAACTGAGAGAGTGAACCAAGTTCTTGAGGATATGCTTCGGGCTTGTGTTATCTCCTTCGGCAAGGGTTGGGAAAAGTACCTCCCTCTCGCTGAGTTCTCCTACACAATAGCTATCAAGCCAATTTGCAAATGGCTCCTTTCGAGGTTCTCTATGGAAGAAAGTGCCGAACTCTTCTCAATTGGTCTGAAACTGGGGAGAGGCCACTCTTCAGTCCGGATGTGATCAGTGAAGCCGAAGAGATAGTCCGAGTCATTCGGGAAAATCTCAAGGCTGCTCAATCCCGTCAGAAAAGCTATTATGACAAGCAGCATCAAGAGGTTCACTATGAAATTGGTGATAACGCTTATCTCCGAGTCTCTCCTCTCCGTGGCGTTCGTCGCTTCGGAGTCAAGGGAAAATTGGCACCTCGCTATGTTGGCCCTTTCACCGTTCTATCCAAGCGGGGAGATCTCTCCTATCAACTTGAGTTGCCCTCCAACTTCCCGGATGTCCATGATGTTTTCCATGTCTCCCAACTCCGTCGTTGCTTCAAGGACCCAATCCGTGGGGTTGATCATGAGGCATTGGACATTCAAGATGACTTGAACTACCGCGAGCATCCTATCCACATCTTGGATGAAGCGGAGAGGAAAACCCGCAACAAGACCATCAAGTTTCTCAAAGTTCAATGGTCCAACCATTCCGAGGAAGAAGCCACATGGGAGCGAGAAACTAGTCTTCGTCAGGAATACCCCGCCTTCTTCACTCAAGCCTAGAATCTCGGGACGAGATTCCTGTAAGGGGGGTAGAATTGTAACAGCCCTAACTTGGTAACGAAAAATACGAAGAATTTTTCCACTTTTGTTACATGTTTGCATCATAGCATCCATATGCATTTTGGCCATTTCAAACTCTCTCTTGGAAACCAATTGAAATGGGAAGCCAACCTTCCCCAAAACCTCCAACCAAAATGCAATGCCCAACTTGGCAGCCAATTAAATGAACTTCCCAAATTGTTTAGGAAGTCCAAGTTTTGCTTCTTATTCTTAATTCTCAAATTTCAAGTTATGTCCATTGGGAAAACTAAATATGGGAATTCAAATTGGCTTGATTCAAACTACACTTTGGGAACCAATTCAAGTTTTCCAAAAAATCAAAATAAAATCATGGGGAACTTCAATATTGTTGTGAGATCCTCCATGAATACTTTCTTTACTTGTGGAAATATCTAAGTGCCTCAAATAAATGTATTCTTGCAATATATCAAAAATGACATATCGCAACAATACTAATAATTGTGACTCTAAATATTTTATTTGAAGCCCAAACTTTTTGTAGAGGTTCCAGCTGTGAATTGGAGCTTGTATGAATTTTTGCAAATTTTATGAAAGTGTCCTTGTGCCCCAAATAAATTGTCAAAGTTGTTCTGGGGACCTGTTTGCTTTTGTTTCAAACTTTCCAGGGACCTTTTCGTGTTTTTCTTCTTTCCCTCTCTCTCCTCTCCACTGTGGCCATGGCGCACTGGCGCCATGCCTCCGAGCTGGCCGACGCCAAGCCGTTTGCTACCGTGGCATGGATGCTTAGGAGGCTCCCCACCGTCGTCTACCTGCTCCCCCCGGTACCATTCCTTTTTCCACCGCAATTCCCGGATCGGGCGATTACCTTTCTCCCCTTCCCGAGCTCCTCCTTGCCGTCGTGTGGCCGAGCTCGCCGCCGTCGTACCAGAGCACGTGAGGTGGATTGAAGGCCAGCAACCACTCCGCCGTCTCCCCCTCTCCCCCTCCACCGGAATAATCGAGCCGGGAGGCCCTGCGTCAACGCGTTCGTCATCGACTGCCTCCACCGCTGCCGCCGCACGCCGGAGCCGATTCGGTCGCCGTCGGCCCACCCCTCTCCATATCGACCACACCAGCGAGCTCACGGGTGAGCTAGCTTACTTTTTGCTTTCTTCCCCGCCCCCTAATTCCCTCTCCCGCCGCCGGCCGCCGGTGTCACCGCACGCACGCCGGCCTGGTCCCCGGCCTGACCGGCCACGAGGCCGGCCTGCTCGGGTCAGTGCCCGGCCTAGCGACCGGACTGGGCCGGCCACGAGGCCGGCAGCCTCTGGAGCTGACCCCGGCCTGGACCCCGGTTTGGGCCGGCTTTGAGGCCGGCTCCCTCTGCCACTGGCCCGGCCTACAAACCGGCCTGGGCCGACCTGTGGGCCGGCCCAACAGTAAAATCTGTGATTTTGGGAAATAAATTGGAATTTAAATAATTCATAACTATTTGAGAAATGATTAAAATTCGACAAATCAAATTTCCAAATGTTCAGGAAAACAAACTCTACCACTTGGAGTCATTGTAACCTTCTTTGGAATTATATTATTTTGGTTATTTTTAAGAATTCCTAAAATGGGTTAAATAATACCAAATTTGGAAAAATTCATAACTTATTAAATAATCGCCCAAAAATTATGAATAAATTATCAATGTGATCCACACTTCAAATGCTATCAAATCATGCACTTATTACATCATGATCACAAATTCTTATTTGATGTTATTCATAATTTGATTAAATGAATTAAATTCAATTATTTATTTAATTTGCTAATTATTCATCGGTACTCCGAAAATTACAAATGAGGTACCAAAATGATCGGAATAACGAACCCTACCCATTTCATGTCTTGTTCATGCATATTGAGCCACTTATCTAATAATTCAATAATTTATGAAGAATGTGGTCACTAAGATAAATATGGGGTTGCTTCCAAATAATTGCACTAATTATTTGGCTCCCCATTTAATTTTGCTATCTAATTTATATAATGATATATTTGCATCAATTGGACATGTCATCATGTGTTTGCGCATTGCACCTTGTGTTCTTGTGATTTATGTGTTCTTTGTATTTCTTTTTGGGTATCGATAGATTCCGGAGTTGAGGTTAACGCTACTTACCCCGACGAGCAGTACTTCATGCCCGGGCAGCAAGGCAAGAGATAACCTAACCTTCTTGGCAATCTAGCATCCTATGATTTTATCAAATTATTTTATCCACCATAATATTGCATGCGGTTCAAATGTCTCTTTTGGTAAATAATAGAATATCCTATGAATGCATGTTCTTCCCCGAGCCAATCACATGTATCCCTACCTATGAAACCTAGGGTTGAAGTGTTGGCCGAGATAAAAAAGATAGAATTGTTGTATTCATATGCTTAGCTATGCTTAGCCATGCTTAAATAGATGCTTTATGTCCGTTATTGAATTCCATAATTATTGATGTTGATGGAATGATTCGGGCATGGTGGATAATTGTGATGCTTAATTAAAATGCTAAGACGGCTCGGGTGAGTTGCCATCGGGGATGGTGTTTTGCCTCACTCTAGCCCCTAGGTACGAGTTCTTTACCTCTTGAACCAAGACTGAGCGTGCTTCCGGAGGTGGGGACATATGGAATCCCCTTTGACCGAATAAGTTGTGAGGGGCTTGTCAAGGGTGTAACGCCCCAAGATCGGTACTATGCAGATTTTAGCGTTCCAGCCAAATCCGCATAGTACCGATCTTGGGGCGTTACAAAGTGGTATCAGAGCTCTGGTTTTTCGATACCCCGCTGATCCAGTCTGCCTGTAGGATACCCTAGCTAATGGTCGTTGTTATAGAGTGTCAAAACTATTTTACTAAAGATTATTTGGAAAATATCTCAATAGGACTCTTGTTTATTCCTTAACTCTATTCTATCTTCCCTCTTATCTTTATGTGATTTGAATCTTCTATCTTATCTATCTTCCGGTTATAGCATCCTCGTGGGTGGACGATATCTAGCCTTTTATCCTAATAGGTTTGATCTTGGAAGCATCTCGACAAACGGTCATCGTGATCGACGTGAGGAAGATCCTCTTGTTAGTGGTGTCGAGAAGATCAACCTGCTGCGAGAATATTCGATAGCTTAACCTCGCTCTTCTTCCCTGATGGTAGCGTGGATCTCGGGGCGAGATCCCTTGTTAGTGGTGTCGGTTGTAATGCCCGGGGTTTTTCCCCAAATTAGATTTTGCTTGTTTTTCTTTTTACATCATCATGACATCAGCATCATGCGCATTGCATAATTTTTGGCAACAAAAATTATTTTTACTAAACCCTATTTTATTTTTCTAAAATTGTTAGAAAAATATTTTATCGAGACAGTCGTCTCCGTTTTTTTGAAAAATTTGCCAAAATTTATTTTGCAAAATGAAATATTTTGAGAAATTGCGAGAGAGTAGCCCAACCGGCCCAAAGACCACCTAACCTCAAACCCTAGGGTTTCCCCTTGGAAACTTCTTTTCCCACCCCCTGTGTTTTTGCAGCCACCCTCTCCCTCTTTTTACTTTTCGCAGTTGTGCCCTTCCACCCCTGCCTTTTCCCCATTTCCCCCTCCTTTCCTTTTTCTTTGTTTTTCTTTCCTTTATTTCTTTTTCTTCCCTTACTTTATTCCCCTTTTCTCACCCGCAGCTTCCTCTCTCCTTCTTCCCGCAACCACCCGTGCTTCCTCCACCGCGTCGGCACCCACCTCCATCCTCCTCTGGCCTGGCCGCGTCCGACCGGCCGCCCTCTCTCGCCTTCCCCAACGCCTCCTCTCTCCTTCCCTCATCCCCACGCCGCCTCGCTCCCTTCCGTGGCCCACGCCCGCGTCCTCGCCGCCGACCGTCTCTCCTCGTGCTCCCGTCCATCGTCGACCGCGTCCTCCTCGCCTCCCCGCCATGCGCCGGCCGTCCTCCACCGCCCCAGCCCGAGCCCCCTCCGAGGTCCTCGTCCCGCACCTCCCGCTCGCAGCCGGCGCCCCCTTACCCGCCGTCGGGCTCTGCTCCTCCCGGCCGGCCCTTGCTCCGCCACCTCCGGCTCCTCCCGACATCGCCCTCGCTCCTCCAGCACGACCTCCTCCCCGAGCTCCTCCTCTCCTCCTCGCCTCCCTCTGCGTTGCTCCTCTCCCGCGCCTCTCCACCCGACGCAGCTCCTCCGGACCACGCCCCCTGCGCCCAAGCTCCTCCCCGTTCGCCGCCTCTGCTCCGGCCGGCGTGCCTCGAGGCCCTGGCGACGCGCGGCCCTCCTCCTTCCCGACGCCCTGAGTTCATCCCCGACGCCCCCTGCTGCTGTGCCGTGCTGCTGCTTCCGTGCCGTGGCTGACCAGTGTTGGTGCTGCTATTCCTCCGACGATCCCGTGTTCCCGTCTCCCCATCCCCGAAGCGCGCTGCTCTCCGGTGCCTCCCCGACTGATGGGGATATACCCTTCGGGTCCCCTATCATTGGTATACCTGGTGCGATCCAATCTACGGCCCACCTGGCAGGCCCAAAGAAGCCCATGAAGCACGACTTGGAGTACAATACAAGAAAACATGTAAACCCTACCTGGCTCCCTTTATAAAGCCAGGCAGGGGCACCCCATAGAGGGATTCCCCCCACGGGACACACAGATAGGCATAGCCCTAGCGAGATTGCCAGCTCGCCATTGTAGCC